>CM059577.1:36750922-37081623 GCA_030386875.1 Morinoia aosen
GATAGTTCATAGAATTGCAGCCGTGAAGTTGAACATCATCATTTCAAGCAGAAGAAACGCTAGGAGTTGTGTGAGAATAGTAACAGATATGCACTTCAACTTCACTCTTTGTAGAGTGAGCAATGATGAAATTATGTTCGAATCTTCCAGTCATGCAGCTTCTCATTTTACACAAATGCTGCAGATAAACACACATCATAGCAACCACTTATGCACAAAAGCTTCTCATGAAAATTGTTTCGTTGCACTGAAAAAGAACGACGCCAACAAGAGTGAGAGCTGCGAACAAAATTTCAACACGCCTTACCCAGCTCCTAGTTCCCCGTTTCTCGATGTGATCTTACGGTTGCAATACTAAAAAACTGTCTGTTTTGGACACTACGGGCAATTAAATCATACAACGAGGGATAATAATATATAATGCTGAAATAAAGGCCAGACACAGGGGGATGGGCATTTCAGACTTATTTGCAGTGTGAATGTATGAACAAAACGAGAATATTGTCTGAATAAGAGAGAGTTTGTGAAGATTAGTTCAGGTTTTTTCATTATTAGTAAACGTCCGAGTGAGTATTCGTGGATGATCTAACACTTGAATGAAAAACAAATTCAAGGAAACGTTATGGATGATTTGTCGTTAACTAAACTATCAAGGTTTATACAGTTCATGAAACATCACTTATTACAAACTCATGGAGAAGAACCTTAAATCTAACACAAAACTCTGTAATGTCAAGATCTTTTATTATATAAAATGACCATACACACACACAGACACACACACACGCACGCACGCGAGGACCTGAGCACCAGAATGCAACGAGACGTATTTTTACGGGTAAAGAACAAGGAAAAACAGAAGGACTCAGCAAGGTGGGGATGGTTCTAGGAAAAAACGAAAGAGTTGACCGAAAACGGAGAGAGCATGTAGAAAACGAAATGTGCTCACAGAAAACGGAGAGAGCATGTAGAAAACGAAATGTGCTCACAGAAAACGGAGAGAGCAAGCACAAAACAGAAATTAGCCCTAGCGACCCGCAGGTTTCATATCTACATACTTGCCTTTCATTATTTTTTTTGCACATCTACTTGAGGAATTGCTTCGTAGAGAGTACAGGAAAACACTTTATCTGCAGTGAAAAAACATTCATGAATCGACGAACACGAAACTTGAATTCGGAAGCCAATTGACTTCGTTGATGACGTTGGGATCTGAGAACGTTTAGTGTGATACATCACGAGCTATACGTTATTGACGAACTCCGATGAACATTTCGTCATTCAGAGTGACTTTGAACATGCATTCGGGGCCAAGAAAGCTGTAAGTCGGAATAAAAATTAATGGTTCACCAGGAATTAAGATCAATGTATGTAGGATGCCCTATAAGTCACTGAACTTATTCGGGCCCACAGGTAGCTTTACTCAAATTTGACCATTGTACTAGACTTAAGAAACATTCTATCTCTGTATCACCTATGGAAAATAAATTGTTTAAATTGTTTAAATTTCCATGAAAAACATTTTAGAAACAAGTACACATCGTAGATTTGCGATATAATTAGAAATCATTGTTGTTATGGCAATTCTCGTGAGACAACAATGCAAATCAGCCAAGGAAAGTCTTGCGTCATGAATATCTAGCAGAATTTACTGTCTAGAGTCCAACTTCAGCGAGGGATTATCGTACGCTATTATTCCCGATGATCACCGTACACTATACGGCAATTCCGAGGTATCAGAGATAATTAACAACAACGTTGAACTGGGTGACGAAGCATCTATCAAACAAGAAGAACGCACAATCCAAACGACCAACATGGGCGCATAGATAGATGTTTTTTACGACCGAAATAGGCGCATAAATTTAGAGGCAAAATTAGACCCATGTCTCTTGCGTTTGGGACACTCCCAGCTTGCACACCTTGAATATGTTTTAAAATCTATGCTGAGAATTTACATCAGAAATTTGAAAAAAATGATCGGGTAGAAGCTCCTCTTTAATGAAACTGAACGGCACAAGAACGTTATGTAATGTCCTTTTGCCGTGATGAACCAACTCAAGCGTGTTTCATGACACTCAGTATTGTTCAAATAATGCAGGTATTAAACTTCAAAACACGAGAAGAACATTGATTCGTTTCATTATACATACAAAATACCCCTTGTAAAAGCAAAAACATATAATTGTAACAATATAATACACAAAATTCAAAACGTATTGGTATGAATTAAACGAACAAGTCAACAGGCCCTATATTTGGGGCTGAGATAAACTATTCAATGCCTGCGGAATCGAGTAGTTGAATAA
The DNA here is from genome assembly GCA_030386875.1 of Morinoia aosen. NCBI lineage: Eukaryota > Metazoa > Arthropoda > Malacostraca > Amphipoda > Talitridae > Morinoia > Morinoia aosen. The sequence goes on from CM059577.1 coordinate 36,753,232, forward strand.
CTGAAGAGCGAAAACAACGTATTATAAAACTGAATACTTTTATCATTTCGTCAATCCATTTCCTACAAGCAAGTTTCATTCGTTACGGGCTGAGGGATGAAGTAATGGTTAAACAATATCCGACCCAACACTGCGCGCATCTACTGTAAATACAGCACTGGGAGAGAAACGCTTTGTCGAGACATGGGTGGTGAGGCGAGTGGGATAAAATCCCTATCTCTTAAGAATGCTAAAAGAATGATCTTTGCCCTTAGTCCGGCTAGAAAGCGATTGTCGGGTTAAAGTCTATCGGAAATCAGGCAGAGTTGCAGCTAAGCAACATTGCTTTGCATCTGAGGTGAGTAGGGAACCTAATGGAATTTAGTCATATTTTGAGGTTAGTTACAAGAAAGTTGCGTTGAATTTTCGGAAGAATCACAGCAATTACTCGTTATCAAGTGAGGCTATCAGAATCTGGAGGTAGGATGGCATGGTTTCTATACTGCACTAGATAATAAAAGGAGAAAACTATGCCACACGTTGGCGCTTATGACTTAACACATTATTTTAAAATTAGCGTAAATTCTGTTTATTGAAAAAAATTAAGTCTCATGAAACGCAGCTGCAAATTGGAATACTCTCTTCTTTCCTGTCAATAATTACGTACTTAGTAATATTGCATGTGATACAAATTTTGACACGTATAATTTGAGTAGAAAATCGTTGAAACTTTTTACCTTCCAAAAGTTAGTCAGAAGATAGATCAGAAACTTCCATCCAGACGTGCTCGGACTTTACAAAGCACTTGAAATTTTTCGTTCTTGAATTGCAATTTCTTTATGATGAATCTTTTTGACCATTTTTACAAATAATTGAGTTTTGTAGAACTTAGAACAGGACAGCGCACCCACAAGCCGGGCGTGACGGTGTGAGGACAGGCGCACCTCGAAGTAAAGGATGATTTTCATTCCAATCGAGCCTGATACGCATCATCTTGCACATTGGTGTATACAATGCCTTATAACTAACACCAGGACGCAATGATGGCTACTTCCGGTCAAGCCAGTGCCCAGTAGCCCAAGGAACGAGAATAGTAAGTTCTTTTATTTTGGTAACCAGCAAATGTTGCTCATTTTCCAGTGGTTGTTTGTTACCTCCTGATGTATACAGTGAATGTTTCCAGTGGGTGTACCCACCTGCTGACGTCGCCATTGACATTTTTCCGTGGATATCACCGCTGGATTTTGTTAGCGAGTGTTTCCAGCGGATGTTATCAGTCGGTATTTATAACAGATCATGTTTTTTTCTGATGTTTTCCAATGCATGTTCGGTAGATGTTTCTGGCGAGCACTGAAACCTAATACATTAATACAGTCATAGTTTTAATCAGACTTTAGAGCACCGTTCCGAAAAAGTAGAACTTAAATGGAACTCCGCCATAATTCTAAATTTTAGATAAAGAAAATTAGTAACAGTAGAACTTGTAATTGTAAAACATTACCCTAGAACTCAAGTTTAGGGCGAGAACCTGAGTTAGAAACAAAGGCCTAATTTCAAAACGATAATAAGAGCTCATAACAGTCGTAAAAACTTAAAACTTGACCAGAATATCAAAATGCTCTCAGCAGCAGAAGAAAGGCGCAAGCGAAATCGAAAGAAAAAACTTCGAATTGGAGCTGATGACTGGAATGGAGGCTAGGGCTTAAAATAAGATTCGAATGAGACATCACGACTCATAAATGACATTAGCAGGTTTTGTGGCCTGCTACTCTCACTTCAATTCTCAACAAGTAAATTCCTAAATAGAACCACCCAATGCAACTTACTTGAGGCAAGCAGTGAGATTCAGGTAGGAATGCGGACTGCAGCACACGCAGCACAAACAATTTTCTTATATACATGAAGAAGATTTTGTAAAAAGCAGCTTTAGGAATCGCAGGTATGGGGGAAAGACCGCGTCGACGTGATGAAACAATGTTGCATGGAGTTTTAAGTCGATTGTACAAAAACACTTAATGAATTATAAAGCGGAAAATGCTCATACACGTGTAATATACTCGTGAAATATGGGCAGATGGCCTTAACTCCTCTTCAGTTAAGTTAAGTGGGTTAACGATTCGTGGCCATGACTGAAAATATGAGATCAACTTGTCTTGCTTTTCATCGCTATGAAAGCAATCCGCGGAAAAGATTTGTTTTATAAAAAGTGGAAGTGTTGACGTCTGTTCATACCGATGCACCACGAATATTAATTACACACTCTTCATAATAGAGTTCGTTTCAATGAGCTTCCTCGCGCGGAATGCAAATAGATCTTTGTGATTCTGTTAATTTCTTCCTAAATGATGTTCATTTTTTGTGATACTAGTATTATAGAGGCATTTTATGATTTTATAGAGACATTGTTTTTTATATTATAGAAGCATTTCTCGTCACCTGCAATTTTATTTTTTTAACGAGTTTTACTTCACACCGGTTGCAGGATGATGCTTACAATTTTTTTGAAAAACACATTTAACTTCAAAAGAGTGTTTAACAATGTTTTTTGTGAGAAACAAGCGATAATTATATCATGCCTTTGTTATGTTGGAAATAATTTTTCTCCTATTTCTCAAGCATTCCGTGAAGTTACCCTAGTCATAAAGTTAGTTTTCCTCTGCAAGAAAAAAAAAGAAAAAAAAAACATATCCGTAAAATACTCAATATTACGGCTTGGAGCCTGATTCTGCCATACTTGATGCAGAGTTAGATGAGAAGCCATAGTGACTCACCGACCTAAATCACTCTTTGGTCCAAATTACACTATGACCTTAAAAGCCAGTGACCCAAATGACTCCTTAGATCAAATGACTCTCAGACACAACTGGCACGTTGGCACAAATAGCCCTAAGATCAGAGGGCTCACAGACACAACTGACACATTGACACAAATATTTCAGAGACTTAAAAGTCTAGTGAATTTACAGGTGAAGCAGTCTGGAAATAACTGGGGAAACACAAGGAAAACGTAATCGAACAACAAAAATAATTTTTCACTTAACGGACCCTTTCTGTTCAAATGCTGTCCCATGTACGAAAAGAAGTGAAGAAACGAGAATGAAAAACGTTAATATTGGAAAAAAACTTCAGATAAACCCATTTCTTAAGGAGAAAAAATACTAATGGTGTGCTTCTCAAAATACAACTAAAAGTGAGTTCGCTTCAGTGGGTGGCCCAACTTAGTTTACCCGCGTCCCAACACGATAATAATAATATTTATTGGTTATTACTTCGGTCTAACGCACGTATTACATAAAAGTACGATGACCTCAGCCTCAGTGGAGGTTTTCTGTGACAAGTTCTCTGTTAGGCCTAAACATTAAAAAAGTTCTCTGAAGCAAGTCCCCTAATTAGGGCTTCCCTCTTCTTAACCCTCAGACCATACAGACGATACAAGGCCTTGTGGTTATGATGACTTCTGACTTTCTCCAAATTTAACAGTCCCACAGTAGCTAAGGCTATTTACATTTGTTACCAAGAACGAATAATAAGCGATGAGCTGAATTAATGGCTAAACGTAACAAAGTAAGAAATGCGAGCCTCCTCAGAGCGATCCACTGTGCGAAGTGAACACCTCATTTGAGAGCGCATGGTTCAGCGCCTCAAGCTCCAAACCGTGACGATTGCAGAAATCTCATATTGGAATGAATGCTGTCAATTGTTCGTATAATTTTGACCAAATTGCATCACTCCACACAATTTTTTACTACTGTCTAAACACCACGGAAAATCCCGTTTGATGAAAACAAAACCACAAATTAATGAAAAAGTGTGATTTGAGCTACCCATAACACTCAAATGAGGGAGAAATTTGTTTTAATCTTTCGCTTACACAGTGAAATGAGTTGCATGTTGTCAGAACATTTCGTATCAGAAGCAAAGCAAAACGAATCCACGAGAGTTCGTGCGCAACACTTGCTCAGCAGCGCGTCCACTTAGAAGCTAAAAGTAAGATTGTCACGGTCATATGACGTGCCCAACAACACACACACATTTGACACAGAACGTTGCTACAAGTGCAGTTCCATCGTTCGTTCGAAGTAAAGAGTGCGGTATTTGTTTGTATGGCGCTTCACTGTATCTGTAGTTTACTTCTAAAATAAACAAAATAGATTGATTTCTAGGTTCTTGTGCTTTTCTGTCAATCACTTTTTGTTTCGACATTTTACATGGGTATGACGATACCGATGTGTAATTATCAACTAGGATGTTAATGTTAAAGATATTTTGAAAACCAATGTTAAACATTTCATATTTTAGCTCTATTGGAAATAAACTGTTTTTTTTTTTCTTCGGGAAATCTCACTTTCAGGTTAAAAAGGACAACCAACGCAGGTCCAAGTTGGTTTTCCTTTTTATACTCGTTAACATCTGTAGCGTGGAAGATGCTTCCGCTCTCCTTTATTGCATTCAGTATCTGCTGTATGTAATATTATTCTGCGTTAGTTTTCTTTTTTAGTGTTTATCATGTTTAATGTTTGTTATATTTAATGTTCGTTTAGTTAAATATTTATTTTTGAATGGTAAAATTACGTTTAATTAGCGTTTATACTTAGCGTTCGTTTAGCTTGATGCTAGTTTAATGCAGTATTTACTGTTAAGTCATCATTTTTTAAGTGCTTAGCTTAGGTGCTTGTGTTAAGTATTTTCTCTGCCTTTCACGGAGATTTCACTCCAGGAGATGGTAACTCCAGCACGTGCACAACAACTAACTCTCAATTCAAACAGAAACAATCCACATGAACATCGTGATCGCGAAATAACTGTGAAATAACGCGTAGCCCTGTTCTTGGTTTCATGAATTGCTCGACTATGAAGGTACCTAAAATAACTATGAAACCCACTTCAACTTTTCACGAGTAGCAATTACGAATTATTGAAGCAATTTGCAAATAAACCATAAAGCACGCTATCGTTTTTAACGAGCCGCAACCACGAATCATCGAAGCAATTTGCGAGCAGATCTCTAGGTGTAGAGAGGGTTTTATTATCTAATAAAGAGGAAATATGACGTACGTTTTTACACGCACCCTACGAAAAGTTGGCACGTACAAACAAACTACTGGCATCTGCTCGTACGCTTATTCGTGGGCAGGAGCCACGGTAGAGGAAACAGGGTAGGTTCAAACCAGTTGTTTCGTTGACAGTGTGGCTTTGCTGACATCACGGCAAGGAACCAATAGCAGAGCTTATATTGCTTCTGGTAGCACTGCTATCCATAAATCTGGCTCTACTATTGGCCTAACGACATGGCGTTTTGGTGACGTCATAAAGTTTGTTTGAAATAAAGCCTTTCTATTGGCAAGCCGAACAAAAGGAGGTGTATTTTCTCCTATAGAAATGACCCTACCTTGTTTCCTCTACCGTGGCAGAAGCCTCGATGGTGTGTAGAGAGAAGGAAGAGCATCATTAATGTACACAATATATAGAATAAAAGTAAGCAATTAATGATAATTTTTAGGTGACATCGCACATGACAAGACACACAAAACACAGTAAAATATTTCTTACAAAGATGACGCATAGGCCTTTACAAAACACTATTTATATCTATAATATTTAGCAGTTCAGAGCGAACACGTAGAACAGGTGGAAATCTTGGAGCAAGCCGCGCAGCACGTTCGCGCAGCCAGTTTCACGCTGATCGTTTGACCAATTCTTCTATTTCAAGCCGTCAGTTTATAGTACGTTTAAGCCCACAGTAGCAAAAAATTACCATAAAGCCATTCTTCTACAGTTAATTCTAGTATTTTTCTGTTTTCGATGGATTATTCTATACCTCGCACCACAGTCGTGAGAGGTTTGCCTTGAGTTTGCCTTGAACTCTGTGCTTTAACGACTGCCGATATCAACAAATCATTCTTGAAGTAACCAATTGAGTTTGGTACATCTTTCATTGATAAATTCGGTATACATTACATAGAATTCCAACCTGTAGTATTCTGATGGCTGATATTAGATACGTGTGACATGACAAAGAAATATTTTTTCGCAAGCGTAAACGCTTTAGCAAGCACCGTGCTCATCGCAGCTCACACCGGTAGCTTGTATAGAATTTGCAAATCATTTGCATCTTCGTAGCGATGCAGAAAGCAGTATGAGTTCTTTTATCGATTTGGCCACAATCATTAAGTTGAGTTTTTTTCACATCAAATTTAAGGAACTTGGCAGAAAAATAGCACGTAGCGGAGCCAAGTCTATAGAAGAACTCACGACGCCAACTGTGCCGCTAGGACAGCGTAAATTTTCCTGAAATTAAGTCTTTTGATGGACGCTCGGAAATGAATAGAGTAGAAGAGTTTGAGGTCGATGTAATTATTGCATATATATAGTGTCCGTCCGTCATAGCACGTAGTAAGCAGGCCACCTAAATTTGTCGAATTTGTGTGTTTCACAGAAAGTCCGCAATGCATGGCTTCGATGTGAAGTTATGCAAAAAAAGTCCTCCCTAAAATTCCTCGTTACACTTGATAAATTATAATTTTTTCTAGAATTTGCCTGGACGAAACAAGCACACAGTGCTTTGCCCAGGTCCAGCAAGCCAAAGCATTGTGGTGGAAGTTCGAAACATCGTATTATTGAAACACAGTTTCCCACATGTGCATAAAATGGAAAAATAGAAGAATGCGAATGAAAACTATGAACATAAAGCAGAACTTGGAGGTATAATCTTACCACTCAATGTAATGAGGATGGCGATGGCCAAATGTGTTTTCAATAACTTAAACAGACATTTCCCTTGAAGAATTCGTGTTATGTTGCTCAAAAGCCTCACAAAATGCGGAATCGGGACAATTTCAATTCAGTTGGCCAATTTGCAGTCTGCGCTTTTCATTAGGTATTATAAACTGGCGAATGATAACGGATGATAATTCACTGTTAACTAATTTGTATAAAATCATTCCATTCAAGGAATATCATTAAAATTCAAGTATGACAAGCAACTGATTACATGAAACTTAGAACTCTATTCCTTAAATGTGGCCTAGAATAAAATGACACAAATTAGCAAAACAACAGTAAAGATAAGTGAGCGGGAAACCCCATTGACGTGTTAATTTTGTCAAATATGAGTTCATTCAAACAATACGATTATGAAAAAATCACAATAGAGCAAGATGAAATTGAACTGTATAAAACGTTTGAGAACAATTCGCCGGTGACGGTATCTCAACAAACAATAAAGCAATAACAAAACGTAAAATAAATTCAAAGCAATAACCAAACAAATGTGAAGTGAGCCACAAGTCCTCCAAGCAAGAGCGCTTAGTTCGGAGACGCTACCATCCTTCAATGGGTCTTGGCTGGGTTAGTATTTCAAAGGCACGATTCTCCAACATTTTAAAGTTGCAGTAATACAGGCAGTGAAAGTTCACCCGTCGACTTGGTTACCTTACCGGCTGTTTTTCTGGCCAAAACCCTGATGTTTCTGCTCGTTTTCCAATAACAGACCAGGATCAGCAGGTGCTGTGGCAACGTCCAAGAAAAACAACTCGTAGGGCAGCAAAGTCGACAGGTGAAGTTTTACCGCTGGCTGTGGGCCAACGTCAACGTGAAATGTTTGAAAATGTGGCCCCTGAACAGTTTCGGCAAGTATTTCTACGAGTTTACCCACTTGACGCAGAAATGAAAGGTTAACGTAACTCATCAGAGTACGTTTTAAACCACGTACTCACCACCACCTGCCGTCTCTCAAGTTTGTGAGAACTATAAACTTGCGGAACCTGAACTAAAGAAGGAAAAACGTAGAACTTCAAGTTCCACGTATCTGAGGTAAATCTTTACTGATAAGACTTAGTCGCAGTTATTTTTTATCCCACCAAGCACGATATTAACTGGATGACAGGAACGAGCATTACCTATATCTTAGTTTCGCAATAAATGATGTCTTGTATGCAATGAGTGAATAATCTGTACTTAGAGCACGTTCCCGCTATTTGCAGAAAAAGGATGTTCAAATTTTTAGCGCGAGTACGTTTGTTTATTTTCCGTGTGCTTGTTCCAAAGCGCTATCGTGTTGAACACACAAGAAAGTATTCATAAGTTGGAGTGATATCTGGAGTAAACTTTCGAATTACCCTGCAGATTTATTCGAAATTTAAAAATAAATAAGAATAAAATAAATTGGGTTATTTGAGAATTCTGAAGGAAGGGCTAGTTGTTAACATGGAAAATTAGAAGTGCAAGTAGCAGCAGGCTAGCAAGACTTGAAAAAGAAGGAAATCTACGTTGCTGTGGAATTGAACCGCAGCATGAGTAAAGCACGGAACGAGAACTCAGTAATCTACATTGCAAAACCAAAAACATAAAGACGGTTTGCAATGATATTCGACAAAAACATTGGCTTGCGATCAAACTGCTACCCTTTCTTCACGGTAAATCTAATAAGTAATACTATATTTTCTTTTTTCTCAGTACATTGAACAAAGACATCTCCAGTCAAGTACACAAACATATTAGATCACCGTATTAGTGAAATTACTTCACCTCTCTAATATTTGACCACCGTATCACTGGACCTGAGTAATACTGAACCACCGTAGTATTGAAACTTAGTATAACGGGATCAGCGTTGTTTCGCACCAACGTAATACCAGACCTCCGTAGTACTGTATCAAAGTAATATTGGACCACCGTATTACTGCACCAAAGTAATATTGGATCACTGTATTACTGGATCACTGAAATACAAGTCCTTTGGGGGGAAAAAATTAACTAATTTTGGACTAGTGAGTCAATAGATGTCGCACGGTCTCAAAGATTCTCGTGAAACATAGGTTGATCATCTCAATGTTAGTTCTGAAGCAATGATATTTATAAAACAAAAAATAAATTTTAGAAGAGATATGATAAAAATGAAAAATAATCACCATCATGTTAACATAATTCTAATATTATGAAAATCAATAGGTATCATTTTCTAGAATAGTGACTTGAAATGATGGCCTAGGTAGTAGCACTCGACGAACAGAAAGAGGTGTCGTATTTTTATTACATTAAAGGTGTCGTATATTACATTAAAGTTACACAACGTCCTTTCAGTCGGACTTGCGAGTTACACTGCGCTGGAAAGGGAGGGTATCACCACAGAAGTAGGTACAAAATACAGGAAATACTCTAGGTTGATTTATTATCAGAGAGTACATCACAACCACCTCTTCTTTACACTGGCACCTCGTAACGAAGAAAAAAATTTCGTTTCCCAAAAAACGATGACGGTGTGATTTTGGCATCTGGTTCTGAGTTCGCTTGGAAATGGCGCTAGTGAAAGCACTGATCTCAGAGTAACAAAAATCTTCTCCAGAAAAGTTAACAGGACATCAAGTTCAAGATAGTCAAGATGGGAATTTTAGTTACGGCTTTTGCTTAGAGTTGCAGTTTCATTAGTAATAGTTGTAATAACGTTACAATGCTTGCAAGTACATCAGGTGAGCATTGGGAAAAACGTAATTGGTTCCTATTAGATGCAATTCATAAATCCTTATATCGTTAAAAATCACTATAAATGATGCTCCTCCTGAACGCCTGGCTCCAATCTGTGACCAAATAGGTAACTCCAACTAACATTGATGTGGAAGATTTTGTTATCAATCTACATGTGTACTAGCCAGTAACACCACGCATATAAAATGATTTTTCTAGCACTCACTATGTCGATGATCCACTAAAAGAACGGAGACATACACAAAATACTAGCTTACCTCTTTCTCCGAGTGCAAAAGGTAATTGATAAAAATGCAAAACATTCCTAGAGTTAAGGTTTTAAAACATCTAAGTTAAAATTCGATTGCTCTTCTTTCTTATTTCATTCGGAGTAACTCGTAGCAGACTTTTTAGTATCTGAAATAGAAATATGTTCTTATATGTCAAATTAATACTTAATTCTTCCTTGCTGTATGTGTCGATAATATCAGTGTTGCTAGTATTCACAGCAAGAACTCGAACACTCACTAAAGATAAGCTTTTGAAAGGTACAGTCTTGCTTGATTCACATATGTGAAAGTACGTACTGCTACTTGTAAATATACATTTCACTTTAAAATAGAGGGACGAGAGCCCAATGTGTAAGTGCGACGAATATTCACATCCCATTGAAATCTTCGATCAAAGCAGAAGACTGCCAGTCTCGATTATAAAATGAGTTTTCAATTGCTCTAGAATACTCGTCTTAACCTTATTAGCTTCAGCGGCAGCAATTTGTTTGCTTGGAAGTGACCTTAGAGACGTGGTTGAGCAGGAAGTCTATTGTTCGTATACTACTCTAGAATGTCAGTTATAACCGTTGGTCGTGGACGCGAGTGGGCGTGGCGCGGAACCTGGAGTTGTAGGCAACAGCAGACCCGCGTCGACTACCTAACGGATGTCCCCCGATGACGTCCAAGCTACTCAGTTCACCGTCTCCAATGCCACCGCTGCTGCTCAGACCTCGCGTCAGACCCCCTCTGTTGGAGTCACAGTCATTGTCTCTGCGACCGCACAGCTGAATATGAGACGATGAGCCGGTCCCCACAGCCACCAGCCCTTCACTGCTGCTCAAACCTCTCGTCAGTCCTGTGGAACTTCCTCCGTACATGCCAACACTTCCGCTCAACGTTCTGCTGCCGCTCAGACCTCCGTAGCCGCTACCAGAAAGACTGTTTATTCTCGTAGTGCTCCCCCCTAAGATTGGGAGTCTCCCACTTCCTCCGAAACTCCCCCCTAATCCTCCTCTCATGCCTGAGCCTCCTCCAAATGATACGCTGCAACGTCGATTGTCTCCGTTGGTATAGCCTTCCATGTCATCGCGGTCTTCAACGTCTTCGTCCTCCTCATCGAACTCTTCGGTGCCGTTTTCGAAAAATTCTTTCTCACATTCTGTCCCGAGCCCTTCTCTGCATCGAGCGTCGCCTGTTCTATCTCCCGGGCAAGGAGTTTTAGCGTCATCGTAGCACATCATGAAAAGTTTTGAATTTAACGACTGTCGACAGTCAGGACACAGACGTTTCTTTTTCTTTCTGTCCCCGGACGCCATGAGCTCCCTAACGCACCTGCACAGAGATTAATATTCGTTAAGTGAAGTACAATAAAACGCCAACACTTCATTATCTGGCTAAACTATGGTCAATTTCCGCGAAGTCATCTATATTGTTTTACTTAAGAGTTTAGTAAGTCATCTATTACACAAATCGGAGCCTATCAGTAGCATGTTCATGGCAAAAACTAAATCCCTTGATCTAGTTTTGCATCGGAGCCTGAACAGTGGCAACGTTTCCAGTAAAACTAAATCCCTTGATCTAGTTTTTGCATCGGAGCCTCAGCAGTGGCAAGGTATCGAGCAAAACTAAATCCATTGATTTAGTTTTTCATCCGAGCCTCAGCAGTGGCAAGGTTTCCAGCAAAACTAAATCCCTTGATCTAGCTTTGTATCGGAGCCTCAGCAGTGGCAATATATCTCGCAAAACTAAATACCTTGATCTAGTTTTGCATCGGAGCCTCGGCAGTGGCAGCATTTCCAGCAAAACTAAATACCTTGATCTAGTTTCGCATCGGAGCCTCAGCAGTGAAAACGTTTCCAGCAAAACTAAATACCTTGATCTAGTTTTTCTCAGTAACGGCAAGGTAGAGCCTCACTTGGCATGGAAGATGTGTGAGCAGGGCAGAGCGTCCAGTGAGTTGGTAGGCAAGTCTCCGTATCTCTGGTGACACACGCCGCACAGCAGCAGCATCTCGTCACTCAGGCACTCGGCCAGTCGCTTCTGCAGCCCTTCTTGTTCTTTGTCGTCGAGGATGTGGTAGAGCTCGGCCAGCCGCTGGTGCGACGACTTCATTAGCAGCTGTAAAATTCGTGGAGAATAGATCTTTGTTGGTAATCAACGACATCAGGGATGATTTAGGCTGCATGCATAGAACATGTTTCTTCAAAGTTTATATAGAGATATTGAATTGAAACATTTATTTGAAAAACTTAGTATTTTCTAAAGAAATTCAGAGATATTAAGCCTAAATGGCGTTCATCTGCTTAGTACGGCCCCTCACAGTAGAAAAGTAGGGGAAAGTATTAAGTGAATTCTTACACGATAGCTCTTCAAACAAGTCAGGATTTTATTTTCAATGGATTCTATACATGAATAAATTTCCTAATCTAATACCATATCAGGTTTGTCTCCAGTTTACATCATTTCATGCGATATAAATCATTCAAAATGCCATAATAAGATTTAGAAATTAACATAGTGGAAAGTTTTATAGGTGATGCATCAGTTGTGCATTGATATTCATTTGAAATGGCATCTAGCAGAATAATAGTTTAATAAGTATAAACCATCGATGCCATGAGTACAGACCACTGCTGAATAATAATGCTGAATTATTATTATCATGGAATTTCCACAAACGCAAACCCAGCAGGCATTTTCATTCCTAAAACATCAAGATCATGAACTTAAAACGTGAAACTGAAGACCGGCGGCAGTCGAGCTTTTTTACGGCTGGCAATTCCATCTAATACACACATACAACAGGGAAGTTTCCCTGAGTTTCCAGCCTGCGTGTCAAACTCATGGAAGGGAAATACTCAGGAGTCATCCTGGATCATTCCATATACACTCAACCCCGTGGGCATCATTGGGAGAGCCGGCTCGTTGTAGGTAAACTGCCATGTGTTGATAGTTTTCAAAATTACGTCAAGGTGACTCACAGTTCAAAGTCAGAGTCTCCTATCCCACTCTCGCGCTAGAAAATTCTCCACTTCGTCACCACCAAAAATCAGGTTACATTATTGATCCAACCCTGCAAGATGGCTCATTTCAGACGCACATTTAGCACGCATGACATGCCACTGGTCCTCCCTATACTGCTCAAAACCTTATTCATAAGGATCTCTCTTTTTTGATCGAACTCACTATGTTCCAAAACGAGATGTTCTACTGTGTTTTATAATCGTCTATCACTATGCAAATATAATCTAGTTTTCGCATTATTCTACTTCTATGCGCACCTGTTTGCACCTGAAGTTTTATGCCTGCCAGCAAACAGATTTCCAAAACCTCCATCATAAAACATTCTTCATTTTGGGACATTCTTTTTAGCACGCCCAGATGATGCAATTTCAGCATTTTTGCTTTGCTTTCATTTATTGTGTCCATAGTCTCATTTCCGTCTTTCAATTTCTTCCTTTCACCTCTTGCATTCCTACTCAAGCTCTTCACCTTCATTGCGCATCAAAAGCCAATCATCCCCAGGTCTGGCAATTGTAACACGAATGGTATTTTTAATGATTACTTTTTCTGCTTGCCATCAACTAACTTTTTCCCATACGCTTTCTCTTACAGAAAGAAGCTCTCTTTATAAAAGGCTATTTAAGCAATGTGATTAAAGATAGCCTTCATCGTTCGTTCCAAAAACAGGCCCGCACTTTAGAACACAATTAATTCCTTATAATACACACCATCTTGAGGCCCCTTATGCCAAATCACCTGCCCTATTTAGAAGCACCTTCGTCTTTTTAAAGTCTTTTCCAGTCCAGGCCATAGCATTCATACCAAACAAACACACTAGCCACTATAGCAAACTTTCACATTACCCTAACACATTCATACTTGTTTGCCCTATGCTTAGTCAATCAGCGTAACCTCCCATATCACTGCATAACTCTTACCATTTTCTCACCTCTCGTGCAACCATCTTCACTGAACATTCATCTTGGGAAGTTAAACTCATCTACTTCGCTTATTCTATCTCCCTCATTACTTCAGTGTTCCTTCCTATCAGTCTCATCAGAATGTATAATGACGACTTTACTTATATCTCAACCAAATTTCACCGTAAAATCCCTTCCACATCCGTTCACAAGCTCAACCATAGCTTGTAAATTACTGTAACTATAACCCCCCGGACGACGACACACACATAGCGTAAGAACGACTTCAAATCTGACCTTGCAGCCGATGCCCTGCGCAACGTCGATCACTTTGTTGTTGATCTCGATGGGTTTGCAGTCACACACTTTGCCTTGACTCCTCATAAGGCCGAGGGTTTTGGCGACTCCGTTGAGCGCAATGAGTTGGCCGTACTTGTCCTCTAGGTGCAGGAAGAGCTTCAGGCTCGCTTGGTATCGTTTGTACGCGCGCTGCACAAGCCAAAACTTTTCAACACGGCTTGTCGGCCTTGATAGGGAGAAGTGAGGCCTCAGGGAAAACTGGTAAGCTAAATAGAATAAGTAAAGTCGATACACTGAATATTGTGATGCAGGATAAAGAATTGTAATAGTTTCGTTAAGGAAAAATGTCTGTGCAGAATGTTAGGTTAAGTAAAGAGAAATGGAATAATTTTAACGGGGTAAAGTGGACACGCTGAATTATGACATACAGTAAAGATGAATAGAATAGTTTCAGCGAGGCAAAGCACTGACAAGGGATACTAAGTTAAATTCAGAAGAAATGAAATGGATCAAACTCAGTGACGTGAAGACACTGAAAATTGGAATGCCGTTAAAAGGAATAGAACAGTTTCAGTGTAACCAAATTGCTGTATGGAATGTTGGGTTAAGATGAGGAGGAAAAGAAAATAGAATATTGGGGTGGAGTGTTGAGAATCTACTACGCTGAAAGCGGAGTTATAATGAACAAAACAGGCGAAGGCTAAGTTTTGTGCCGGAACTCTACACCTCGAAATTAAATGAGGAGAATTTACCTAAGTTTTAAAAATCTATGATAGAAAATATGCAATTTAGAAGAAATTTTGTGATACATGTGATGAAACCAGGAATAAAAATCTCTAACATGATAAAATGCGCCACTTGTTTTCAACTTGTATTGCACGTGAGTTCCAACAGCGGTTGAGTGAAAACCTTGAATTTTTCTAAACACGATTGTACCAAACAAATTACAGCCATGGTCGTATAGCTCGGATGAAGACGTCAGCATTTGCGGGTAAATGCTCAAAGCTCTTTGTGCAAACGTTGCTGTACCATGTGGGAGGGGATTAGGTTACCATTCTCAGCAGTGTGAGTCACGAAGTTGTTATATAAAACTTAACGACAATAATCGTGACAAAAATGTTGCTAATCAGAATTAGTAATGCGAATTAGAGAAACTGTAATAATGGCTATTAATAATAACCCCATTATTGGAAGTAGGAGTGCTAGTGAGAAAGCTTGCGATAAGTATATAAAAAACCGCAGCTGGGAATCATAACACGAAAAAACTGGATAGACTGTTGTTCTGTCTAAAAAGAACAACATTCAAAGAAGAAATGCTACAAATACGGAGAGGGAAAATGGCAGCTTAAATGCGAGTATTTGAATGCACAAGCTAGAGATAATATCATTAACGTATCAACAATAACCCCATAAGTGGAAGTAGGAGTGCTAGAGATAAAACTAGCGTTAGGTACAACAACATTCAAAGGAGAAATCCTACAAACGCGAGAATGAAGATGACAACTTAAATGCGAGCATTTGACTGCACGAACTACAGACAATAAGAGGGCGAGCAACACAACCTGCACTCACCTGCACCTGGTGCGGTGAGTGCTGATAATAAAACAAGCACACACAGACAACAACATTCAAAGGAGAAGTCCTACAAACATGGAGCGTGAACATAACAACGTAAATACGATCATTTGAGTAAAACTAATGCGGGTAAAAACACCTTTCACAAAATCTCACGATGTATTTTGAAAATAGAGCTTTCGAGCATATCCATACTCATTTTCAATATCTGGAATAATAAATTGAAACATGGTAAATACAGTACATGAATACAAATTGTTATTGGAAATTAAATGAAAAAATTAGGACAAGATATTTAGAGGCGCAGAAGATGACATATCATTGAGACTTGGTTAAATCCCAAAAATAAATCGATCATTTGAGTGAACAAAGTATAGAACACAAGAGAGGAGCATCACCTGCACGTCCCGACAGGTGCGGTGGAGGTCGGCGAGCAGCACCAGGCAGCGGGCGTGTGTGCTACGGTCCCCAGCTGCCACCGCCAGCTTCAACGCGTCCTGCGGTGAATAGTAAGTAATAGTAAAAGTAATAGTAATAGTGAATAGTAAGTAGACAATAAATAGCCACAGACAGGAGCAGAAAATGGCAAATAGACACGCGAGTAAATAGTAAATCGACGGTAAATAGCAATAGAAAGGAATACGAAATAGTAAATAGACACCATATTTAATTGTAAATAAACATCACAGTAAATAGTAAATAGTATTGGACACGAGGGTAAGTGGTAAATAGACTGGAAATAGGAAACAAGTGATAAAATTCAAGGGCTTAGCCTCGCATTAAATTAAGAACTATTTTTGTAGTGGGCACGACACTAAAAAAAAGATATTTTCGAGGTGCGGTAAAATGATTCGAAACGATCGCATTCAAAGCTTAAATTTTTAGAAAACAATTAAGAGGTAAAATATGCTACCATATGCTGCTGCGTTCACAACTGCAATCATTTTTCGTCACCTTTTCCGATATTTTTCACCACAGAAAAAATCGTACGCTTAAAAATTAGGACTACCACTCTCAGCCCAATCCAACTTTTTTTGCCGCCTGCATGTCTGTTTCTCGCTGCCTTGACGATTAAAGCGATTAAATCGCTTCGGTAGCGGAAAAAAATGCATACAGGTGGCGAAAAAGTTAGACTGGGAGGCTTCAATTGTTTGCTGATTCATCGATCGAACGCTCAAAACTATGTTAATATCTGGACTCATGAACAGACCATGAAACAATATCAGTCCTAAGATGAAAATTAAGCTTATGAAAATGAACTCATTTTTTATTGCAACTAACTAGACAGATGGTGTTATCTTTATCGTAACCGCAAAAGAACGTTTTTATATGCACTCATAGGCAGATACAAGGTAATGATGTCAGAATAAATTAATACAGCACCAGTGAAAATCTACATTACTTGGGATTTGTCCTCTCCAGTGTGCGATGAAACAAAGCAATAATATCAGGTTTTCAGGTTTTAGATGGAAACACGACCGCCAAAAATCTTCTCTACTCGGAGATTTAGGAATGAAGAATGAAGATTTAGGAATGAGACGAAGCAATAACGTCAGGTCTTGGATGAAAACATCACCACCCAAAATCCCGTATACCTGGAAGTTTACGCAATGAAACGAAGCAATAACGTCAGGTTTTGGATGAAAACATCACCACCCAAAATCTCGTATACCTGGAAGTTTACGCAATGAAACGAAGCAATAACGTCAGGTTTTGGATGAAAACATCACCACCCAAAATCTCGTATACCTGGAAGTTTACGCAATGAAACGAAGCAATAACGTCAGGCTTTGGATGAAAACATCACCACTCAAATCCTCACTACTTGAAAGTTTGTACTCTGCAGTTAACAATGAAACAAAGCAATAGTGTGGAAACATCACCACCCAAAATCACGTCTACTTGGAAGTTTGTGCTCTGGAGATAGCAATGGAACGAAACAATAATGTCAAATGGTTGAAAACATCACCTCTAAAACCCCGTCTATCTGGAAGTTTGGGCTCAGCAGTTCGCAATGAAATAACGAACCTGACAGCACTCCTTGGCTTCGTTGAGTCTGCCCAGCTTCCTGAGGGGCGTCACGAGGCAGAGGAGGCTCATGCGCTGGTACTTAGCAGACAGTTCCAGGATGGGGAAACTTTTGCTCAGCTCGAAGCCCTTCGCGCTGAACGACACCGCCTTCTCGTAGTCTTGCAGAAGACAAAACACCGTCGCCAGCCCGCAGTACACCTGGAGACCACAAATGCTCTTTTAGATCTTCCAGAAAAACTAGGAGGGTGTTTCGAGCGCCAACGAAGGTTGGATTTTACCGTTGCTGATTTTAAATCGACTAGGAGGGTGTTTCGAGCGCCAAGGAGGGTTGGATTTTACCATTGCTGATTTTAAATAGACTTGGAGGGTATTTCGAGCGCCAACGAAGGTTGGATTTTATCGTCGCTGATTTTAAATAGACTTGGAGGGGGTCTCGCGCGCCAACGAGGGTTGGATTTTATCGTTACTGATTTTAAATAGATTTGGAGGGTGTTTCGTGAGTCTGCTCATGCGGCAACGAGAGTTGGGTTCTATCGTTGCTGTTTCTAAGAACAAATGATTTCATTATAATGTGTAATGAAACAGTAATATTTTATCCATCGATCAGGCAGTTGTTCTCAAAAGTCTATGAGGACATGCATTTAATATTTAAGAGGAACTCCATACGAAGGATACGTTTCTAAAGATACCTATTGTTACTACTCTTTAGTTTCCTACTAAGTATATTTTATAACCAAGTTAACGACGTGTTGGAAATTGAATTACATACAGACACAATTGTGTGGTAGTAGTACTCTATCAGTATATACAACCTGATGATATTTTTCTGCAGTAGAGACCAAGAATTCGAAAACACATTTGGGAATCGTAAGTAAAATTCTGGATTCTGGAAAAAATGAAATAACATAGAGATATTACAGCCTGGACTGTCACTAAGAACTTTTTACTGGTCTTACAATAAGAGAGTCTTTAAATATTGTACGAGAGAATAATAAAATAAATCCTGGAAGTTCATCAACGTCCATGCGCTCTGCGACATTTCTTTAAAAAAAGTTTCTCTACCGAACAGAACTCACTGACGATTGAGTGATTAAACTTATGATTGGCTAACTGAACTTCTAGAAAAGTAATAAACTTAAGCCTAAGACGCTGTATACTTAACACTATAATATGAGCCGCGTCCGTCTGTCTGGCCAAAGCCAGCCGAAAGTGTGTGATGAGCGTATCTGTGATACAAGCTTCATCAACTCTCGAGGGATTTAATCTTTTTATTTCTTATGGCTTTTCTTTCATTTCGTCTTCTTTCCCATTTCTAATAAAGGTGGGTGGACTAGTAGAAATTAAGCTAGTCGAACTCAAAGCATGCTTATCGAAATCTACTTTCCTACTTTACAGTCACACCGAACCGAAGATAGTCCAAGTGTGCGGAAATTAACCTGACCTGAACTCCCTGATTTCAAGATATCAAGAGGTCTCCGAGTGAGAAGTAAAGGTTAACTAAGAAAACTTAAGGTAGGCTAACCTGGAGCTCCAAGGCAGGCTCATGAATGGCCCGTGCCACCTTCAGAGCGAGCTCAAAGTGTTCCAAGGCTTTGCTGAAGGCGCTCGAGTGGGTGTAGATCGCTCCTGATGTCCAAAGAAAATAGTTTAGTTCCAAGAAAGATGATGCAAAAAGCTCATCATTGATTTTTAAAATATCATATCATAAAGTGAACATCCTTAATTGATACACACACACGTGAGTGTCGTAATACCCATGTCACTATTCGAAATAAATGTGTTTACAAGACAGAGTACAAGTAGGACAAGGAATCATAAACGACGAGGTCATGGTAGAGGAAGCAAGGTAAAGTCATCTCTATGAGGGAAAATACACCTCTTCTTGTTCGGCAAGCCAATGGAAAGGTTTCATTTCAAATATACTGGGTGACGTCATCATTGGGATGTGTCGTTTGGTCAATGGTGGTTCCAGATTTGCAGCTAGCAGTGTTGTCAAATGGTACTTGAGTGCTGCTATTGGCTTGATGTCATGACGTCAGCATTACCACACGGTCGAAGAAAAAAAGACCGGCTTGACGTAACCTTGTTTCTTCTACTGTGGTCACGGTAGAAGAAACAAGGTAGGGTCATTTCTATGGGAGAAAATTCACCTCCTCTTGTTCAGCTAGCCAAAAGAAGGGCTTTATTTCAAACAAACTTTGTGACGTCACCAAAAAGGTCATGTCATTGAGCCAATAGAGGATCCAGATTTGGGGGTAGCAGTGCTACCAGATACAATATGAACGCCGCTATTGAATCGTTGCCGTGACGTCAGCAAAACCACTACGTCTACGAAAAAAGACCTGTTTGAACCTACTTTGCTTCCTTCACCGTGACTGTGGTCGAGGTAAATATGCCAAGTATTATTCAGCACGGTATACGAGATACTGAAGACCGTGGAAATTAAAACAAACAGGAACTTAGAACGAACTAAAAATCTGAAGTAGGAAGAGCTTGAGTAATGTGTGATGCAAGTCATATATAGAGAGCGAACTTCGTGCGTCGTAGTGCGGGTATGTCTCCATGATGGAAGCTTCAAACTGCTAACTAACGACCTATGTGGGCTTTTACCAAAGTTTTGAAATATGCATGTGTTTGTACACTGATGTGATAAGACAATGTTACTCGTTGTGCCCCTCTGTAATTCAAGCGAGCGAAAAAAATTGCAAAAAACAAATAGTAATAACACGGAGACTCGATTTGATTGTCATTCATACATGCATCTCAGACGGACTTGGTCTTTGAAGTTCGTCGAAATTGACCGGTTCTCATTTTACTTTTGACGCTCGATATTATACAATGTACAACAATCTACAGTACCCGACTTAAATACTCATTTTTTAATTTTTCACATGCATGATGTCACGAGACTATTAGACGGCTTAGCGGGTTTCTTGTTGTCCAATTTACCGCTTAGTTAATTTCATTAGAAGAAGGGCTGTAGCAATAAGCCAAATGTCATGTCACTTAGCGTAATTTTTTCATTCGGCATGCATTTTTCTAATTATTCAGCTTCATGATTCATCGTGATTGTTGTGAAACTTAGGACACAGCGCTTTAGTTTATTTTCAATGTGTTTTGTTGAATTGACCGCTGTTCAGAGTAATTTAAATATGGGGATCTAAACCCGTAGAGTTCATGCACTCTCATGGATTAGATACCTAAATATTGGATGTATTTACCGTAGACTTCTTAAGCATTTTTGTTAGTTTGTGGCCAGGGTAGAGTGGGGTCAGCAAAGTGGTCGATATCGACCCCTAGGGTTCGATATTTTATAAAATTTTTCTTCATTTTTGGACATAAAATATGTCAATAATGGCTTAGTACTTTTTTTTTACCTATTTGTATGTGTATGTGCATGGAGGAGGTCGATGTCAGTACAAATATCCTCTGAAGGGATCGACGAGTAAAAAAGTTTGCCGACCCAGGACGGAGAGAAAAACTACCCGTGTCAATGAAAAATTTCATTAATATTGTTGATGGTTTTCTGTAATAATTTGTACGGATATATTTACTAGCCAGCACACCGGTGTCATGAGGACGAATAAAATTTAGCAGATTTTCTTCAGTAACTGTCGTATAGAAAAATAGGCAAGGCATTATCCTACTAATTGTATAAGGAGTAACAATTCAGCGATATCTTAAGGAGTGAATTGTACCGTTCGTTTTCATCCAAAGGTATGTATCAATTACAGTAAAGGGTACCCTTAGAGCAATTTTTGCTTCTATTACACGACAACAAATTTTCATTAAAAGTCCTTCACGTAGACATGGGAGTAACAATTTGATTAGGCTTATATCTACACGTCTTTGTTGCAGCGTTGGTAAGAAATTGCTAACATTTGACGTGAATTTTGGTACTCACTTTATACAAGATGCACAGAACAATTTTCCATGTGATTTGCAATGTTTAACGGGGAATGTTTCTATTATTCAAATCTATAGAAATATATGTTCTCCTACCTAGCGTACGACGCACGTCTTATTTTCCTTCTTCTACTGAACAATATATATGAAGTCACTCTTCTCTATTTCCAATGAGAGCAAGCTCTCACTTCATGCAAGACGTTTGCCGTTCTACAGGGCGATATAGAAGAAGCAAAAGCTCTATTTGAAATAGAACCAAGGTCTGACCGAGTGTAAGATGCACGCTGCCGGTCGTCTTGTTCTGTTCAGCGATGTTGTAGAGCGAATGTCTGCAGTAGGTGACGGCCTTCTCGTAGTTGCCCATCTTCTCGTTGCCTCGAGCCAGCGTGAGGTACGCCTCGGACCGGAGGCCTGCCGACTCCAGCTCGTTTGCGATGTCCAGCTGCTGGAAGCCCAGGTCCAGCATCTCCCTGCGGCCAACGGGTCCAGATCAATGCTCGCCAGAATTTATTAGAGACTTGTAGGTACGGAAATTTTTTGTACGCCAATACCGATAAACGACTGCGTGAAAAAATTAATTATTTCAAGCTTAATCAGGGTGAACGAAAACTTGACCGCTTAAGCAGTCATGTAACAAACCAGAAAACGATGAACTTAGGGTTGAAATTCTTACAGCTAAAGAAAAGGTCAATATACTGCTCTGTTTGTTTGCGTGTGTACACATGATCACCTCTGAATGATAACTATCATTTTAGAAATTATACATATACTTCTGTTATCACACGGTAAAATTATACCGAATGAAAGCGTGTCAAGTCGTCAACTATACATTCATAGAACAGAAGTCACCTTAAAAGGAAGTCCTTTTACCTCAAACAACATGAGTTCAAGTGAGAGAAAACAAACAAAACAAGGCATTTTTTATTTATAGTACAGGTATCCAAGTTACGAAGATTCGATCTAATGTCTCGCAGTAAGCAGAACTCACCTGTAGCGGCCCCAGTCGTAGTGCGCCGTGGCCAGGTAGCCTAGCGTGATGAAGCGGTCAGACGCCTTGCCGATGCGCTGCAGCGCCTGCTTCCATTTCTTGACAGCCGCCAAGTGCTTTTGCTGGTTGTACAGACTCACTCCCTGTTCCACCTGTGTCGGTACAGAAGTTTCAGCTTGTGTTTTACGCTCTATCACTGTTTGGTTATAACTCCACCTGCACCAGTACAAAAGTTTCAACGAGTGTTTTATGCTTTATTACTGTTTGGTAGTAGCTTCACCTGCATCAGTGCAGTAACTTCAACTCATGTTTTATGCTTTATTAATGTTTGGTAAAACCACTACCGGTATCAGTACAACTTGAAATTGAGTTTTATGCTTGATTACTACTTATCATTAGCTCCCCCTATATCATTGCAACATTCAGCTCGTGTTTTTTTTTATTGTTGTTTGGTACCTTATTAATCAAAATAGTTTGCTGATCATCGTTTTTGTCTGATTAAATTACTATTCTGAGGACCATTACATTGAACCAGCAGTTTTGTGTCTACTGTCATATGAGTATTCAGTTCCTCATTAACTTGGAGTATTTTCTGTCTATCAGTTTGTACTCTATGTTATGTATTTATTTACGTTTGCCACAGCAGTAGTTGCTTTATGATCTTTATCTTTCACTGCTTCAGTGTATAAAATTTACTTTTTTCAGATAACATGTTAAGTGAAGGGAATTTTGTGGGGTTTTCGCGTGAAAGATTGAGATTTGTACGAAGACAGGAGGAAGAGGATAGTGTGAATGGATGAAGTATGCAAACTAGCTGAAAACTGTAAGCAAGTTAGAGGGGGAATTCGGGCATCATAATAGAATACGTTGTACGGAATAACAATTGGGGGTTAAATAATTAGAAATAACGTGTGAAAAATGTAGAAAAATCAAAAAATAAGAAATTATTCAACGTCGAAACTCAAAAACACGTACTAAGTAGCAATTATGTTTGAACGTCAAATGCTTTCGTGATCTCAAATATTTCTTTTTAAAGAAAGTCACCTATTAAAGTATCCCGCCGTTCTGCACTTCCACATTTTCCGTAAGAAAAATTCATGCTAAAACATTAAAACTGTAGAGGGCATCGTACGACATAAAATTTCAAATTTCACGCTAAGCGGATAAAATATAGACCACGTGAGAGAATAAGAACTACATGAGTTACGAACATTATTTTTTGAGTAGAGTAAATTGTGGTGAATACGTAGGATTTTACTAACAAAAATCAAGATGCCGTGTGAATGATGTCTCCGGAAAAACGAGAATTTCATGCTTCTTTTCTCATTTTTTCGTTGTGCTTTTCGATAGGCTAACGGGGTTAAATCAGGAGCTAACTTACTCTGTGACAATATTTCTGGTGTCTTTTGAGAAGCACTCATCAGTGAAACCTCTTCAAGACTCTATCAGGGCTATTTACTTATTGTTTTTGTACTTTTTACCACATTTTTCCCGCAAATATGATCAAATTTCATATTTTTTCCAATACGTGTTTAAGGATGAAAATCCTATAGGGTTCCCAGGTGCTAAGGGGTCGTATCTTTGCCCTTCAAATTCGAACAAAAGTGACCTGAATGAGAAAATCGATTGAAAAATTGAACTCAAAACGGAAGTTGAGAACTAAGGCTAGAAAAGCCCGATTTGAAAAGCCTATTCTTGAACATGGCAATTTCGTCGATTTTTAAGAAAATTTCAAAGTGTTTTCTGACAATCTTCAAGATTTGCAGTTGACGTCAATCTGTCAAGAACTCATGTAACTTAGGTCAATCTCTTGGGAATCCTGATCAGGAAATTGCTCAGCTTTGCGTGAACCCGGGGCAGGTAAACTGGATACAAATTTATCGTTATAAGGCTGGAAATTTTAAAGCTATTTCTTGCTTCACGGGGAGAAAAATTTCAGGAAGCATGTGACGTTAAAAACTTAGATCTAGTCAGAAATACTGCCACTGTGAGGTCTCCAAGAACAAGAGCTTATAGATCGACAGCGAGACCTAACGTTTGTTTCCTAATAAATGCTCTATCTGTGTCGGACGTGAGGAAGATTACTACAGAAAAGCAGTAAATAATATAAACACTCATTTCTGGCATAAAGAAAAAAACCGATGACTCGTAGCATTGCAGGTGAGGGATCGAACTAATCGCATGTTTTGGCGCCAGATTTTTACTTTAAACATCAGACAGAAGTCCTTGAGCTGCTTGCCCTCTCTTTTGTAGAACACTTGGGAAATCCCGGCTGAGGCTCTAATTTTTCGCCATATATGAAACGATGTCGTACAAACTGAGTGAATTTCACACGAAAATTCAACCGTAGTACCCGGACGTTATGAAAAAGTGTAGCAATGTATCCGCACGAGACACATTTTTCATTAGATGTTGTCATATATTTGCAGGGTAGATACACTGCACGTTTTCAACTGACTTTCCATTTCGAATAAAATTGCTCGAAAACTAAAGCTAAGAAAGTCTGGTCCGTGGCGGCTTCCTTGAAGAGAGTGAAGCACACGCAGTCCCCAAATTGATTGTCCGATTTTTTATGACCAACGAATTCTCTTTTTTTATCGCTATTTTTTATTTTTTGGGTGAAATTTTTTTTGATGACGCCAACGATATTTTATGGCGCGCGACCGCAGTGCGTTCTGCGCAGCTCGCTCACATCGCATGAACTTTGAGCGCAGAAGAACAAAAGAAACCTGGCAGACTAATTGCTTTCCAATGGCGGATGGAAATTTTACGGTAGAGATTACATTTCCCGGCTCAGCGGTGCGCCAAAATAAAACTGCGCACTTATTTTAACACAACCGAAGAAATCATTCTTGACTCTTTTAAAGACTTTGATGACTTTTGCCACGGGCAAATTTAATGGTGGCTGACAAGAGCACGCGTACGATTTCAGATGAAGTGAAACCAATTTTTCCTGTTGCAAGAAAATGGTACCATGGCTACAGATGAAGTGAAGCATTTAAATCGAAACATTTTTTTCATTGCTTCATATTTTTATTCAACTCTGAAGGAGCACAAAATTTAGTAAGTCGGAAGGCGATATAACTGTGTCGATTGTGAGCCCATTTAGCTAAGCAATCAACAGTGGCAAATGTAAAGGAGTGTTGTTCATTAAGCGTCACTTGGTCTGAGTGTCGAACAACGCAGTAAGTAATTACGTTAAAAACATCACAGAAAACATTTACACGAAAGAGATATTGAACTTTATTGGTTGATTGTGTTTTAACGAGGTTGACTATAATTATTTAGACTTTAGAGATCGGTTTTAAATCAAATCAATTCAGGCAATGCAATTTTCTCACATTCAGCTCAAACTAATTTTAATTCGTCGCTTTTACGAAAGATGTTTGGTCTTGTTTTGCCTTTAGTAAAACCTCAGTTTGAAGCAAAGGGTCTGTGATATTCTCTTTGATCTCTCTGCTGAATAACGACCTTAATTAAAATCCAAGCGAACAAAACATTTTGGCTTCAACGTTGATGAAAGAAGCCCAGAGCTAACATTGAAATATTTTGATTATTTCTTGTGCTGTACAGCACTAAGTAGAAGGGGGAGTAGGCAGAAACACAGCGTTGCAGAGCTTCGCGCCCGAGCCTCATGCAAACTTTCAAGCGATCGCCTTTGTCTCTCTTAATTGGAACTAAATTCTTTGATGTTTCGTATTCATGAGCTTACATAAACAATTTTTTTTGTGAAATCCCAAACTGTGCTGCATCGTTTTACGCTTTCAAATCCGTGAACATTCCATTTTAAAACTTGGTGCTTAAAGATACTTTTCTTGTTCGTTGAAACAAAAGGATAGAGTTGAAATGATTGCACTTAACGTTGTTCCACTATGTTCCTAAGAGCTGATAATTATACTCTATTGTAGAGTAGAACATTGCAATAGTTTCACATACGCTACGATTCATTAAATATACTCAATCATTCCCTAATTTTTACAAACGTTGTCGTGAAACATTCAAGGGAATAAATTACATTATGGTAACTCCTGCCATGCTTCACGAATAAATGCCCAATATTAGAAACCATTCAAGCATTACGATGCGGCATCTTTATAAAAATATTAGCTCACACTTTCATGTCATAGAACATCATAAAACACATGCTTTTTATTTTCGTTTTTATACAAACGCAATCCCCTTCTCCCAATCCTACATGCGCTCATACAGTGCAAAGACACAAATATATTACAATATTTCACAATGTAACCGTGTCTTACACTCACACAGTTTAAACACAAAAGAACTACAATACTCTAATGCAAATGTAACTAACGCAAGACCCAAAAACCATGTTGTGTCTTGGACAAAGTTGTTCAGTGCACAACGATCACGTCATGATGCAATCACGTCCATGAACAACATTGACCACTCGTCACTTTGCAGAACTCACGTATTCACGAGTTGCGCTTGTAATATTAGATAATCTGCTTTCAGCGGGAGAACACTGGAGTAAAATTTATTCTCGTCGACCTCGTAAATCTTGGCCGAGGTTACAGTCGAGAGCATTAAGAAAACAAGGCCACGAACACGAGCGTATTGGAGTGCTGGCGCAAGTCCGATAAATCGACGCAAGGCGTCCCGACACAAACAGGCCTGTCGCGCCACCGAAATAGCAGCGAGCGCCAAACTCAGCGTCACTTCGATTGAAATCTTATCTGGACATCCGTGAACAAAAAAGGGAGATTGGCGAACCATGGTTGCTGATTATTTCCGAGAGGGGCTGTTTTAGAATGTCATTGCAACCAGCAGTGCAGTTTTTTTTATAGAAAGCAAAATTTCACAGATTTTGGTGATCGATATTGACATGAGAAGGGGAAAACGATCAAACCATAATCATTACTTGTAAATTATAACTTAATTATCAGTGGAAAATGTAACACCAGCGGTATAGCTTACGTTAAACGGGTCGCGTCAAATTCCTAGCATCTCCAATTCGGATGCTGAATAGGGAGAACAAGCTGCTATCCGTCCATTCCAGCTATTCCTGAACTACTTTCTGCACCCGATGTCACGGCTTTCACGCACCTGCTTCTACAAGAGGAAAGTCTTTGGTTTCCAAGCATGTCTCGAGTACAAAGTGATATAGGACGTCCTCCTAATATATCACCACCCGGCGATAATAGAGGAGGTGATCACACTACACGAAGAAGAAGAAACGACGCAGACTTAATGCAACGATAAAACGCCAATGTTCGGCCTTCAGTTATAAAACTCCGTACTTCTTCGCTATAAGAAAATAAAAGTTATTACACGTGTGCAGCCATGAAAAAAGTAAGGATTGCTCTACAAAGGGTTACCACTAGGAAATAGATACTCTGGTGACCGTCTTAAGAAGAGAGATGATGGAAAAGTACTTCATATATCGAGCTTTCAAAGATCGGCTGCAGCAGGGGCTGTAACGCGCAGGTTAGCCAGGTTAGCTTGGAAGAACTTACGCTGTTTGCCTTGTGCTGCAATGCCGTAAAGAGTTTTGAAAATTTATCTCGTGAACTTTTTTCTACTCTTTTTTGATAATTACCGTGATTGTTGTTACTAGTTTCACTCTAATTGTGTTGGGTCGCCTCTTTTATTTTTAGTATTAAGCAAAGCACAAAGTGGTAAATTATTTTGATGAATAACCGTGCCGAACAAGGATAATTAAAAAATAAGACTTCAAAATGTTTTGTCCTTGAAACGACTGAAATGATTGTAACAACAAGTGCTATAATATTTCAATTGGTACAGCAAGCGTTAAAATTGAGACAACAAGTGTCATAATTGATACCGCAAAAGTTGTAAATAACATGGAAAGCATTAAAATTGATACCAGTGCCTTAATGGATAGCAAGAGTTTTAATTAACTCTAGTGTGCACGGCCCTCCAAAAATGACGGTATTCCAAATCTTTCTTGAAGAAATTTTTCAGGAGAGGAAGACAAACAAATATATCCATCCTTACAGTACCCGTGGTAAAAAATATTCTTGTACTATTGTACTGGTGAAATCGTATCACAGATACGGTCATTATAACTATCCTTATGAGCGTGACAGAGAAATGGAATGATCGGACTCTAAACAAATAAACCAAGGGTGTTATTAGGTAGCAGCAGAACCCGTGGAAATTCCACTGACAATGTGAACGTTAAGCTAAGAGACCCGTGAAAAAATTCCGTCAACATTACATACCTATCCTTTACTGTCGTGTCCTAACCGAATCTATCCTGATAAAATGTCAAACATATCAAAGCATGTAAGGCCATCTTTCAATACACTGAGGAATTCGGTATTCATGATACCGCAAACTCAGGCATCCTATGTTTCAGACATCTTATGTTATGAAACGGACACCAAACATATATATAAATAAATATATAAATAAACACACAACGGGTATTTTTAGGTTAGATGGCAAGCATTATAATTGATAAAAGTGTCATAACTGATGCAGCAAGAGTCGTAACTAACATGAGAAGGTCAAATTTGACATAAGTGCCATAACTGATATAGCTAGCAGGGTTCAAATACTCAGTACAGGAAATTAACTTCACGTTTTCTATTACTTCTTGCATTTGGATATCCTCACTCCTGGAGTTCTAAGAATATAGGTCAAGTTTTCACTTGAAGATTACAGAACTCTGAACTTACAGTCTGTTCCTTGTTTTGTACGCAGAACCAATAAACTCTGGCACCACCGACAACAACGAAGACGATGTTTAGGTCACAAAATAACAATTCGAAGCTGCGAGAACACAAGTCTGCGTCAACACAAGCATTCACTACAATTCTAATTAAAATATTATTCCAGATAGCCTGGAGGATAAATTAGGACTTCAAAAATAATAATGCCTAAAAAACATGGCATTGTGTTTATGCAAGGACGCGCTGCAGTGAGTTAACGATCAAACGTGAAACCAAACAAAGCTCTAATGCATGAATTAAACTTCCAACGTTGCAAAGGACCTTGCTGACCTCTTTGTGAAATAACCTCATTCTGTTGGAATTCTTCTTTTAATTGTTTTGTAATTTGTTTTTTGACCCTAAATGCCGAGCGGCGACTCCAGTCTGATGCCGGTGGTGACAACCTGATGCCAGTGCCGGTCTGGTGACGGTGGTTTTGTTACCGGTAATATGAGTACAAAAATGTTCACATTAAAAGGCTTAGAAATGGACGTCGTTGTGGTAACATTACCACCAACCAGCAACCAAATTACCAGCAACGTCATCATGAAGTTATCAAGAAACTATTATTCTCAACATCATACGTAAAAATAAAGCCGTGTATAGGTAACGATGCACCAACAATGACCAAAAAATAATTTGAAAAAAAGCAATGAGCTTAGGTTGAGTTTTTTGACCCGTCACAATGGGAGATGACGGAACATGACTTAGACAGAGTAGATCATCGCTCCAAATAGATCTTCGCATCGATCAGAATAGATCATCGCTCCGATATATTAGGTGCCAATAATATTTATCCCTCGAGGAAGAATTGATGTTAAATTCATTAATATAAATTTGAAAACAAGTCTTTGTGAACCGACATTACTCATCAACAAATCTTACAATGCTGAAAATAATTTAAACCAAGCTGCAAATGAAGACAACCAAACACTCATTAATCAAACTTGAATAGGAATAAGGAAGGAAACACAGAAATGACACAGACTCTCAAAAACAGCTAATCCACGGTCAGCATTTTTCCCGATCGAAATTTTTCAATTTGTCATTTAAAAAAATACATTTTAGCCACAAAGACTACTTAGCACCTGGCAACCTTGCGGGGTTGCTATTTTTAACCCTGCAGGGTTGCCATTTGCTGAGCGCTCTTTGTCACCAAATTTCCGTGGGCCAGAATTCTTGCCAAAATAATGCGTTCACATGGCTGGCAGTTGCGATGAATAAGAAATGTCCTCTTCAACCCTTCGCTTCTCAGCCATCCAGGAGTTATCGCTCAAATGGAGAGCCCCAAAAATACGAGGCACACGGAGTTATAACCCTTGAGCCTGCAAGTCAGAAAACTAAAAGAAGATGAGCCTAGAAAGTCGGGTCTTACCCAGGCATTGCCATAGTCAAATATTGCGTATGCAAGGAAAATATTCCTCGTCTGTTTGAAAGCAGCTTCCATTGTTTTCAGGTTCATTTGGTGTTAAAAAATAATATATAATGTACCCTTTTTAATTTCATTTAGTGTAACGATGTCAAGAAGCTCGACGCAAAGACCTTGAAGCACAGGACCAACGTTCAAAACTAACAGGTGAAGGCAAAATGCTGACATTTGCTGAGTCAATGGCCTGGACTTAAGTACTTACATCATTCTATTTTTGATGTAATTTAGAAATTTCGAGCACTGATTTTAGCTTAGGAATTTATGTGGTGGAGATAATTCGCAATTACTTAAAATATTTATATAGAACATAAAAAATTCATCGTCATGCTGACAAGCTAACTAAACTAAGATGTGTATGGGACAAGAGTTATCGGCCTAAATTTATATCACTTTAAATCAATGTTACTTTATTGTCGCATTTCAGTATCTTTATTAAAAAACCATTTCATTAAGCCTCCAGAAGCCTCCAGAAGCCCATGTTATGTAAACTAATACCGATCGGCACAATCGTTACCTCTCCAGATTTTATCGAAGAGACATCCTCAGTGAATACGATGTCGAAATTCGAAGAAATGCACGAGCTATTCGAAAGCTAGTAGTTTCAATTCGTAAAGAAGGATTAATCCACTGGCAAATTGCTAAACGTTTTAAGGCTCCGCCCTCAATTGCTAGTGCAATTGTTCGAAAGTATCGCGAGACTGGGGCAATCTCAAATTTACCAAGGGCTGGAGCTCGATGCAAAATACGTTACGGTGTGTAAGGAGACGAATGAGCTCACGAAAACCCGTACATAGCAACAGAACCAACTGAAATTACAAGGAGTTCAACTCAATTACAAATTTTCAACGAAGAACTGGAAAGAAGTGGCATATATATCTTCACTTCTCGCAGAATTCACGAGAAAAACTGTTTAACTTTATCAAAAGACCATCTTGAGAAAAAATTAGTTTCGGGGAGAGTGATACGGTTCAATGAAAGCAAAATTAAACTTCTCGGTCTGAAGAAGCTCGTCATATTTGTAGGGAAACAGGAACTGTCAATGATCCCAAAAAACACCATCCCTACCGTCATGCATGGAAGAGGCAGCATCAAGGTGTGGGACTGTAGTACTGTCCTTGTTACAGGGGGAATTGACATCATTGATGGAAAAATGAACAGGCAAATACTTGAGCAGAAGTTGTTTCTAAGCGCGAGCAAAATTTTACGGCTGGCGTTAGTGGACCTTTCAGCAAGAGAATGACCCCAAACTTAATTACCAAAAGAATTACCAAATGAATGGTCCACAAAGGAGTATCTTTCTATTACCAAGCACATCACCTGACCTCAATCCCATTGAAAATTTGTGGTGATGTTTCAAAACTGCTGAGCACAAAAGGTGTCCAAAGAACCGTGATGATTTGAGGAATACAAGCACGAATAGAACAAGATACTGCAAACGAAGTGTCAAAAGTTAGTATTCCGTTACAATGATCGTCTCCACTCTGTTAATGCTATAAAATCCCGTCACTAAAGACTTGAGGCTGGTTTTCAGTTTTGGCCAAATACTTTTGCCCCACACAGTTCTTTGTTTAGTTGATTTTTCGTGAATAAATTTTGATTCATTCTGAATGAATGTATGTATGTTCTTTGAAGTACCTGGACTTTTTATTCCAAACAAGAGCTAAAAAGTTTAAATTTACATCGACGATAGGGTTGTGGAGATATTCATCCTCAGGTCCTGTATCTTGCTCGTAGATTGGGGCATTCATAACAGGAAAGACGCACAAAAGAACTGGATCTTCTGTATCTGAACAAAAGTTTTTTACTTAATCATTTATCTCATAGTGACAGAAAATGGAAAAAATATGACGGCAAACGGTACTCCAGTTTTCGGTTGAACAGTTTATATCACGAAACTCGCCGCAATCAATTTCTCATTCCGGTTATCATTTTGAAACTCAAAGACTTTCACAACGATTCTGAAAGATCAAGTTTTTATAAATAATTCCCATTTTAATATGAGCTTGGGGAAACAAAATTCAGGAGCACCGTGTAAGGATGTTTATTCCAGCAAAAAATTTGGTTTAAACTTTTGACACTATGTCATATCAAAAAACCAAGAGTCATAGTATTTATTTCACATTGATTTGCTTTTTCTTAAACTCGAACGCAGTTTAGATAACGGATAATTCTAAGACTTTATTTTAGTGTTGAAAACAGAAATTTAGTCAACGTTGCTACAATGTCAGAGCATAGAGCAGTAAACGCAAGGCCAGAGTGCAATATGTCATCACTGATGGCAAGGCAAAGAGCACCCACATCGTGGAGGATATTGAGGCTCTAGACTCAGTTATCCACGACAAGAGAAGAGATTCAATCATGTCTTTCTAAAGATTCAAGATGCAATAGCCCAAAAATGGAGAGCTTTATATTCGCTAGGCTGCACTAAATAAAATGAAAGGAAAGATTCACTGTCGGCAAGATAAACGCTTGGCTAACCTGAGGACAAATGAAGATGGATTGCCTCTTGTTGACGTACGTTGTGCAGCAGACATAGCGGGAAACATCTATATTGTAATACGCAACCTAGAGAATTTCAGACACATTTTGGTAAGCTATTGATTGAATAAGAAATCCAAGGGCAATTTCTATGAGCCAGTTGTGTTTTGCTCTATGGTAAACTAACCCAACAAACCAGGTATTAGAATGCAAAGTTCTGCTAATAAAAGCGCATCAGTTTGGGTGGGAGACACATCTGGCAGGTTTCAGTCGCACGCTTGATTAGCTCGAAGACCATTCCGCAGTACTCTTCTCAGATGATCCAGTCTGTCTCTGCCCTACCACCACCACCACTGCCACCACCCCCGCCGCCACCACCGCCACCACCGCCACCACCACCACCACCACCGCCACCACCGCCGCTGCCCTCAGTCCGACCATCAAGACGCAGGCTTCTTCAATTTCCAGACAGCAACAAATGGCTCAAGGCTCCTCCATGCTCTCTTTCCCTCTGTCTTTCTCCCTCGCAGTTTCTACCGACTTCTGGGCAGATTTTCTCCGAGGGAAAGAATGGCCCCAAAGATCATTGAAATAGAGATCAGTTAAGGCCATTGTTTAATGTAAGAATGGGTCAGTTATCCCTAAACACGTTTTTTCAGACGAAATCATGATTATTTTAATTCGGAGTTCAGGGACGGAAAGGATAATGTCACACCGCCAAAATATTGGAGCCGTTGAAATTTGTCCTAGAGTTATTCAATTTGATTATTATAGGCATTAGGTTTTTGATAGGAGCAAATTGAAACTTAAATTAGCAAAATACACAAATACGAGCGGTTGGAGTTAGTCTGCAAATGAGAATCACCCTGAATTCCTGAAGCCTGTATAAAATTTGAATTTTCCATATGAATAGATAAATTCATATGGACATTGCTTCAACAAAAGTTTAAGCAAAAGTTTAAATAAAGCAATGCTTCTCGAATATTGCTTCAATAAAAGTTTTCGCATTTGACTCGTACCACGTCTTCAAAAGCAAGGGTAAAACGAAAGAAAGAATCAAACTGTTTGGCAAAATCTGCACAAAAACTTCATTTGAATTTATTTTACACGCATTCCCCTGCTCAGCGTATTCCTTCAAACGCACAACTAATCCATCTCACTTTTAAATGAAAGGCCGAGCCAATTTCACAGTCGTAAGATGAATTTTTTGAGGCATTCCTATGGTGCATTTATTTCAGAGGAGCCGTTGACGGGCGTCGGAGGGCGGCTTTTCACGAATGACTGATGAAGGGGGGCCATTAGAGCAGCTCTCAAATGCTGATTTATGACCCAATATGGAGTGCGATGGCTGTAGCAGCATATCGCTGACAACCACTAACACGTGCTTTGCCGTTCCCCTGCCACTCAAAAGCGGGGCTCGATAGAAAAGTCCGTGTGTTCAGCCCCCTGCAATTCGCTGGAATCTTCATAAAACTGCTGCATGCTCAACTATGGATCATAATTTGAGTTTTCATCCGTTCATGAGAGCATGGAAGATGACGCTTTAAAGCCTTCATATATGTAACTGTGTTTCGAACTCGTGTGTTCTGGTATGTGATCTTCTAGCTTCGCTAGTCGCGTAATGGATTGACATCTTTTTGGTGGCCTAATTCATGGTTCATTAGAAAAATTACATTCCACGATGAACTTAGAATAAATATGGCTTGCTCAATATTCATGTTTGTTGAAACAAAAAGTTCATTGAATGAACAGCGTTGCTCAAATCAATTTAGCTGCTCCACGAACTGCATCTGAAAAAAGATCAACAACCATAAAATCTAGCTTTCTTCACTTTTAATCCCCGGTTTCCTTCCAATTCCTAATTTTGAATACTATGAGGTCTCGAAAGCGTACTTAGTTACACGTCCCCATCTCTCATTATCGTACTCGCATCTCACTGCAATATACTTTAACCTTCAATGACTGTATCGAATTCGAGAAAAGTACCACAGTCTAACTTTTTGGCCGCCTGCCTGCATGTTTTTCGCCGCCCAAGTAATTAAATCGCTTTGGCGGCGAAAAACATGCATGCTCCGGCAAAAAAGTTAGACTGTGCGAGAGCACACTTTAGAACACGAAAAATTTTTAAGTTATTCCTTTAACATCCTCTGATCCTCTGCATAATATGGATACCGGAACACAGATAAAAAGTTTCCGATTTCAAATTCGTGTCTCCAATTCTCTAGCCCAGGTCATAATTATTTTCGAATCATCACTTTTGAAGAAGTGTTTGCCTAAAAGATTGCTGCAACACAGGACTTTAACTATGACAAAAACTGCTCTTCTTAGCATATTTAACTACTCATTAAACTATTTAGTGGGATGTTAGTAAAATTAGTTTCACTGGGGGGGTCAGTAACACTGATGTTTCTTAAATGTTGAAATTGTAAAGATTTCGGCTCATTCGAAGATTAAAAAGTATTTTTTGCGATTCCCTTTAAATTTTGCGGCATATTCATCATCATTTCCAGCCAGAGAAAAATTGCTCTACATGTGCATTTCCAAGTACAGAAATACGGGTTGTCGCTTGAGTTTTTAATATGAAAACAGCCTATTGTAATTATAAACAGTCGATTTCCTATGGAACAGATACTCTAACACACCTCACAAATTTCGATTTAATCGAAACGCAATCACTCACCGTCAACACCATCTGTTGCAAGCCACATCAAGAGTACAAATATTTTACTTCATAACACCAGAAGTACCACGCAACATACCGCCCCCCTTTTCATTGCGCCAGCTAATTTTGCCCTTATTATAGCGTTCTCTTTACTTCGGAACCGAGCGTTGTGCGCCATCACACCTCTTTATCGCGGCAGCCACCTCTACTCCCTCAGTTGAGACCGACCACAATTTTACAGCAGGTCGCTAAAAGGCTCTGACCGTATACGGCCATAACGCGAGGCATAAGCGCGCATTTTTGGGCGGAAAACTTCGATGCAAAGGCACGAGACAGACGGCACGTCCCGCTCCGACTTATGGCGAGGACCCTTAATCTGACGTGCGCCTGATAGCCGCCAAACTCTGCCCTGCAGACTGCGGCCACACCAGCTGCAGACCGGGGCTAGGTAGGGGCTAGCAGACCGGGGTGAGTTAGTAGACCGGGGTGAGTCGGTAGATCAGGGATAGACTTTTTTTGGCTATCAGGCAGAGGCTAGTATACCAAGGCTTGCTTTCAGGAATTAGCTGAAAGACGGGGCTAAAATATTCTGACAAATAAACCGGAGCAAGACTTTTCTGGTCATCAAACCGAGGCTAGCAGACCGGAGTTGGACTTTTCTGGCTAGTAAGCCGGAATAAGATTTTTCTGATCGCAAGACTGGGGCTAGCAGACCGGAGTTAGACTTTTCTAGCTAACAGGCCGAGACTAGTAGACCGGGGCTAGCAGACTAGGGCTAGGCCAAGATCAAAAAAGCTTGACTGCATCTTTTTGTATAATCGGTGTCAACGTTTTATTATGTGGTGTAAATGCGTGATGAATTTTTCATGGAATAGCTTCGAAAATAATGTACAGACTTTAATCATTATTATCATCATCACTGCAATGATGGAAAGCGTCATTTCCAACATTGTACAGCACTCGTTTGCAGTTCATGCGCCAAAATACGTACAAGAGAGCGACCGTGATTATTCACGATGAAGTAAATGATACGTTCGTACGTATGTATACATAACACTTAGGTAAGTTCCTTCTGAAACTTGGCAACAAAATCAAAATTAAAGAGATCATGAAATAGAATCGAAAAGAAAGTTCTGAGAAGAAAAATATCGAAATGTAAGCATTGAAAGCACTATTAATAACAATCACCTAAATGAAAGCATTGACAAAGAAGGCATCGAAAGAGAGCATTGAGAAAATACCGAAATGAAAGCATCGGCAAAATTATCGAAGTTGAAGCGTAGACGAAAAACCTCGAAATTAAAGCATAAACATACAACATCGAGGTAAAACATTTGCAAAAGAGTTAGCGGGGCCGTCGAAAGAAAAACGGGGAGCGCAGCAAGACGAGCGAACAAAGGGAGAGAGAGACCGCGTAAGGAAAGTTCATAGCAGCTTTCTACATAATTTTATGAGGGACTTTACTGCTAGTTTCGCTCTATGGCGGAATGAGCCGAAGCTGCGAGATTGGTGTGCGACGGAGCGGCGAGGGAAAACGAGCCAAGTCTTCTGTTTGTGTGGGGGCTAACTCAAGTAACTAACGCTCATTTACTCCTCTGACCTCCATGTCAGAGAGTTTGTGTGTGTGTGTGTGTGTGTGTGTGTGTGCGTGTGTGTGTGTGTGAAGATGGCTTGTGCCTCTACCACTAGTGGTTCTTGTTAACTCATGCGATTGACCCCAGTGGTTCTTGCTAACTTATGTGATTGCCACTAGTGGCTCGCCCTTACTCATGTCACTGCCACTGTTTCACTAATGGGACCCTCTCTCAAACTCATTGGACGGATGTTAGTGGGTATCACAAGTTCAAATGACTGCCACTAGTGGGTCTCACCTACTCATGTGATTGCCACTAGTGGCTCGCCCTAACTCCCGTCACTGCCACTTTTTCACCCTCTCACAAACTCACGTGACTGCCACCAGTGGGTCTCGACTCATGCGACCACCACAACTTCCACGCTCCACAACGGCCAGTAAGGCCGGCCAGTCGGCCGTGCAGCAGTAAATACGAAGCGTCCACAGACGCTCATCTCCCAACTCCCGTGGAGCTCAGTAAGCAGATGTGGAATGCGGGCAACGCAAGCTATATGAGGTCTAGTAGCTCGCCAACTTTGGGGTGCTATGAGATTCGGAAGTACCCGTCTTTTCTTTTCTAACAAGTTATTTGATCATACCTTATTATTGTCAATGATTGAGCAGATAGCTTTTCAGCTCGTAACCTAGGGAAAGGATGGGGGTGAATGAGTTAAAGTGCGACTTGACGAGTTGAAGAGATCTTCCTCTAACTTCTTCAGCCAGTTTTTTCGTTTGCTACGATAGCCTGAGCGGGTACACAGACTCTGGTGTAGATTTTACATGGGTCAGACTGGGATCGAACCAGAGTCTTGGTCATTCGATGTGTAACGTTTAACCCCTCGCACTACGCTGAAGACATTGTAAGCATAACAGGAATATGAAATAAAATCAAATGTGTGGATGATAGTGCAAGTATCCGTGTACGATAAATAAATTGCTAAAGTAGAAACACAGCAAAATTGAACACTTAAATTGAGTCCATCGTGAGATAAGTGACTCCGAATCACCAATAATTACTTGAATGATATTCATTTCACAAACTTATCGCAATTTCGTGATTGAAGAGTTACCTGTCAGTTCAGGTTACAATTCTTATAGAGTTAATATTTCGCAATTTGAAACTTTGACGTCCAAATAATGAGCTTGTGCTTTTTACGTGCACGTCAGAACAGTAAGTCCGGTGCAGTTAGCAAAGGATGTCGTACAATTGATATCATATTGAAGTTTTGCCTGATTTGGTAAATATGATTACGTAACTAACCACTTTTTTGTTTCGACTTACCTTTGAAGGTCCCTCGAAGTTAGTAAGCAAGTAATTCGTTTTCAGTTGTGCATCCTACCTGCCGTTAACGGTCAAACACTCCTGCAACTCACCTCTTGCCTCATCCCGCTCTCACCGCTCACCCTCACACATCCCTTTTCCCTATACGCACCCTCTCTAACTCATGACCTTTACTGACTCCTTGCCACACACTCACCCCTCAGTCACACTAATTCCTCACCCTCATTCACCCCTCGTCCCCATACTCAAAACTCACCCCACTAACTCCTCTCCTCTACTCACTCCTTGCCCCACACTCACCCCTTACTCCCATTCCCATCTCACCCTCACTCACCCTCTCGCACTCTCCCCTCAGCTCCATTCCCCCTCACCTAAGCTCACTCTCCGCCCACGCTCACCCATCATCACTGTCTACATCTCACTCGCACTCACCCCTCATTCACACTTTTTAATCATCCATACCCACTCCTCACTTCTCAGCTATACTCTCACTCATCCACGTTCACTCCTCACCCACACTCATCCCTCACGCCAACTGACTCCTCAACCACACTCAATCCTCACCACTTCTCCATCCATCATTTGTCACCCACACTCATCCCTCACTCACTCCTCACCCGTACTCATCCTTAACCCCTTCTCCCTCCCTCACTCAACACCCACGCTCCCCCTAATCACTCCTCACCCACACTCACCCCTCACACACCACTCTCCCCCCCCCCCACACGCACGCAAGCACCCTCTGCCAGCACGCACCCGCTTCCTGGCGAGGCGCTGCTCCATGCTGTGGTGGCAGGAGACGAGGCAGTCCCAGACGGAGGGGCCGGGCGGGCTGGTGTGGCGCAGCAGGTCCTGCGTCATGTCCAGCCGCGAGGCCCCCAGCGCCAGGCTGCCCAGCGTCTCGTGCAGCACCGGAGCCTCGTGCAGCAGCGCGCTGCTCGACAGCTCGTGCGGACCCCCGCTGCTCCTGTAATGGACACTCACTTCCTTGCAGCATTGGTCATGTTAAAAAGTGGGTGCACGCGCTCAAGTGCTACTGGATGGACCTTCTTTAGGGTAACTGGATGGACCTTCTTAAGTGCAACTGGATGGACCTTCTTACGTGCAACTGGATGGACCTTCTTAAGTGTAACTGGATGGACCTTCTTACGTGCAACTGGATGGACCTTCTTAAGTGTAACTGGATGGACCTTCTTAAGTGCAACTGGATAGACCTTCTTAAGGGCAACTGGATGGACCTTCTTAAGGGCAACTGGATGGACCTTCTCAAGTGCAACTGGATGGACCTTCTTACGTGCAACTGGATGGACCTTCTTAAGTGTAACTGGATGAACCTTCTTAAGTGCAACTGGATGGACCTTCTTACGTGCAACTGGATGGACTTTTTTAAGTGTAACTGGATGGACCTTCTTAAGGGCAACTGGATGGACCTTCTTACGTGCAACAGGATGGACCTTCTTAAGTGCAACTGGATGGACCTTCTTAAGTGCAGCTGGATGGACCTTCTTAAGGGCAACTGGATGGACCTTCTTAAGGGCAACTGGATGGACCTTCTTAAGGGCAACTGGATGGACCTTCTCAAGTGCAACTGGATGGACCTTTTTAAGGGCAACTGGATGGACCTTCTCAAGGGCAACTGGATGGACCGTCTTATAAGCTCCTGTATGGACATTATCACTAGCTGAAGTTGTGAACTGGGAGACTTTTTAAACACGCGAAAGTTTTCTCTGGCGTTTTATTTTCGCACGCGTAAATTTTTTCTGCTTGGTAATATTTCTCGTTTAGAGGTTGTTTCCCAAGAATTAAGGAATATTTTGCATATGTGCCTGAGAGTTAGAGTTCTGTTTGTAGGCAACATGGGCAAAACGTCGCTTCATCTTGCAAATATTAGTTAGTTGTAACGTTGGAGGTGCGCGAGCGGCCGCCCCTTTAGCGCAGGAGAATGGCAGTCCGTACCGCTCGGTTGTTCATCAAAACTAACAAGTAGTGATCCCGTCACCCAATTATGCCCAATTGCAGGAAAACTGCCCAATCAACACTGGAAAATCAAGAGCTCTAGCCTATTCTTCGGACAGAGAACGCGGGGAACGCACTTTTGTTACGAATAATTAATGAAAAATTCAGTGCTTTCAATCAACTTATGTTCATTCGTTAACCTAACCTTAATCTACCCACCAATTTCTGTTAAATACCAACATTGGGTAAAAATTCACTTATTACGCGTACTTCGCTACGTATATGAATGACAGCACTATGGAACACAACCCTGTGGAAGACAGCACTGTAGAGTGAACGTATATCTCATGCCACAATGTAGAGCGAGAATCAGAACGCAACACCGGGAAATAATGACGTTCTTCATTCAGTCACCTCCATGCCTTCCACTGCTAGGGATACCTGAACGAAATCTTCTCATGGTAACCAGCCCGGCATTTCACCTCTTCAATAACATGATTTACTTTGCGTTTGAAGACACACGGGCTTCGAAGATGTAAGGGACGCTGTGATGAGACTCTTATTTTGCTGCTCAACCTTTAACTCTGTCCGAAATAATCATGAAATGAAATTACTTGCACTCAGTGAAATTGGTATGAGTAATCTAGTTCAAATTTCAGGAGTTTTTGAATGTTGTAATATCGGAATTCAGTAGAGCGACAAAAAAAAGTCTCACAAGACGAAATCATGGAATAATCATTACGCGAGACATGTAATAAAAGGGAAACATATGTTTTATCTTCTGAATAGTATATAAAACCTCATACGAAAGCTGTCGTTGCAATTTTTTAGCACTTACATTTCGTCTACCTCCCTTCGAAACACATTTCACATGGATAGGGAGCCTTAAACTAACTTATTAAACTAATCACGGCGGCAACTTTGAAATTTCTCTTGTCGTGTGACTCAAAACGTTTTGGTGACAATGCTTACGATTATTTTAGATTTTTACGTTTCTTCTTCAGCCTTATTTTTCGTAACTTCGGTGTTCTCCTCCACAATTATGTTCATTTGCGATCAAAGCTCGATTAATTTATTGAGAAATTTGCAACAGAAGATGCCTTGCTCTTTGCTTTCCTACTTAGTAGACCGAATAAAATATTCACGGATGTCAACACGTTCTCCGCGTTTCATCAGTTGTTAACACTTGGTTTGGTTAGGCTTTAAGTAGCAGAATAGGGAAGGCGACTTCACCGCTCGAATACATTTTTA
Organism: Morinoia aosen; assembly: GCA_030386875.1. Taxonomy (NCBI): domain Eukaryota; kingdom Metazoa; phylum Arthropoda; class Malacostraca; order Amphipoda; family Talitridae; genus Morinoia; species Morinoia aosen. The sequence continues at coordinate 36,795,036 of CM059577.1, forward strand.
TTCTTCCTAAAAAATTTGTAAAATACAGGTGTACCATGACATTTCGCTTCGTACGATAATAGTTATTGTGAAAAAGATTGCGAAAAATATGAAATTATCATTCATTTATACCGGCACGTGAATGAGTAGTTTACCTATGGGTACACATATGACCCAATACGCGAGGAACGTGTTAAACTGCATGAGAATGCCCCAACATTCACTACCTGCTCCACTATTTGCAATGATACAATGCTTTGAAATAGACTTTTGCGTCCTGGTAATGAGACGAAATTATTATTATCCAGTTCATGATTGTATCAGGATAACAACTTGCGACACAAATGGTATTTCGTAAGCTTCCATGTATGGCATTGAATATGCAAGAACTTAGAAGCATTTCAAGTGACAACTTATGCACAATTGTATTCGTGGATATTTTGTTCCGTTACTTAAACCTCAAGCGCGTCTTCCCGTGACAGCTTAAGAAAATCTAGCGTAGCAGACTAGCGGAACAGAGAACGCAAGGCACAGCAAATGAGATGATTATTGAGGGTTAAACCTTTTAATTTTTAAATTAAAAGTTCACAAAAAGTATAAATTTTGAGCTGGAAAACTTTGATTGGCCTCCACTTTGCTTCGTGAGCAATTTACTGTCAATAACCTGTTTTGGAGATATTAGCAGTGGAAGGCTGGGTATAAGCGCGTACTGAAAATTTAATTCTCTGTATTAAGGAACGTTGGTATTCAATTTTAAGTGACTTGCGAACAATGTTCAAAATTTATATCTGATATGAATTTCTAGATGGTAGAATGGTTGTTTTAAAGGGATTGAACGGATGAAAAAGCAGCGTTAAGTTTATAATGGAGTTTCAATAAATTTGTGAGTTGACGGCGGTTATGGAGAGAAGCACCAAGTTCTTTAGCACTACTCATGAACTAGGGCGCTGACGCTTCTAAATATGCTCATATCTTCTTCCAATTGTTTGGCTACACTCTTCAGCCATCGACAGAAAATTTATCATTAAGTCCTTACTTGAAAAAGGACTTTCTAACAAAAATACTAAGAGTAAGTTCGTGAAGTATGCCTACAGAATGTACGTTAGTTCAGTTTGCGGGGCATGTTCACGAACAAAAACACCGAGAGCAAGTATGTGAGGCGTGTTTACAGGAAAACATCACGAGCAATACCGACGCTAATGAGAGAGTAAATAGATTGGAAGTAAATGACGTACATCACGAGTAATACTGACGCTAATGAGAGAGTAAATAGATTGGAAGTAATTGACGTCCTACACAAAGATGAGAACCAAAGGCATCTCAGAACAACCAGAGCAAACTAAAGCTCTTAATAATCGTACTTTGGAGAGTTCTGACTTTGAAGGATGATTCCTACGGAATCAAAAGATTCAGTAATTTGTTCTTTATAGCCTCGGCGATTCGCATATCCATTACGTCGGAAGGGAATAATGATTTATAATTGTTTTTTTTTTCAGACGTATTACAACTCGGAATGTTCAATCAACGATCTTTGCAGTAACGCCAGTGAGCGAAGTTCAAGCTTTGGCAAGCACATAGCTCAGGACGACAATTGGAACAACCTGACAACACCAACAATCTGACAATACCAACCATCTGACAACACCAACAATCTGACAACACCAACAATCTGTCAACACCAACAATCTGACAACACCAACAATCTGTCAATACCAACAATCTATCAATACCAACAATCTGACAATACCAACAATCTGTCAATACCAACTGCCTGTCAATACCAACAATCTGTCAATACCAACAAACTGTCAATACCAACAATCTGACAATACCAACAATCTGACAATACCAACTGCCTGTCAATACCAACAAACTGTCAATACCAACAATCTGACAATACCAACAATCTGACAATACCAACTGCCTGTCAATACCAACAATCTGTCAATACCAACAATCTGACAATACCAACAATCGGACAATACCAACTGCCTGTCAATACCAACAATCTGTCAATACCAACAATCTGTCAATACCAACAATCTGTCAATACCAACAATCTGTCAATACCAACAATCTGTCTATACCAACAACCTGTCAATACCAAGAATCTGTCAATACCAACAATCTGTCAATACCAACAATCTGTCAATACCAACAATCTGGCAATACCAACAATCTGTCAATACCAACAATCTGTCAATACCAACAATCTGTCAATACCAACAATCTGTCAATACCAACAATCAGTCAATACCAACAATCTGTCAATACCAACAATCTGTCAATACCAACAATCTGTCAATACCAACAATCTGTCAATACCAACAATCTGTTAATACCAACAATCTGTCAATACCAACAATCAGTCAATACCAACAATCTGTCAATACCAACAATCTGTCAATACCAACAATCTGTCAATACCAACAATCTGTCAATACCAACAATCTGTCAATACCAAAAATCTGTCAATCCCAACAATCTGTCAATCCCAACAATCTGTCAATGCCAACAATCTGTCAATACCAATAATCTGTCAATACCAACAATCTGTCAATGCCAACAATCTGTCAATACCAACAATCTGTCAATACCAACAATCTGTCAATACCAACAATCTGTCAATCCCAACAATCTGTCAATCCCAACAATCTGTCAATGCCAACAATCTGTCAATACCAAAAATCTGTCAATACCAACAATCTGTCAATACCAACAATCTGTCAATGCCAACAATCTGTCAATACCAACAATCTGTCAATCCCAACAATCTTTCAATGCCAACAATCTGTCAATACCAATAGTCTGTCAATACCAACAATCTGTCAATGCCAACAATCTGTCAATACCAACAATCTGTCAATACCAACAATCTGTCAATACCAACAATCTGTCAATACCAACAATCTGTCAATATCAACAATCAGTAAAAATCAACTAAATACATGTCAATACCAACAATCAGTAAAAATCAACTAAATACATGTCAATACCAACAATCAGTAAAAATCAACTAAATACAGGTCAATACCAACAATCAGTAAGAATCAACTAAATACATGTCAATACCAACAATCAGTAAAAATCAACTAAATACATGTCAATACCAACAATCAGTAACAATCAACTAAATACATGTCAATACCAACAATCAGTAACAATCAACTAAATACATGTCAATACCAACAATCAGTAAGAATCAACTAAATACATGTCAATACCAACAATCAGTAAGAATCAACTAAATACATGTCAATACCAACAATCAGTAAAAATCAACTAAATACATGTCAATACCAACAATCAGTAGGAATCAACTAAATACAGGTCAATACCAACAATCAGAAAGAATCAACTAAATACATGTCAATATCAACAATCAGTAAGAATCAACTAAATACATGTCAATACCAACAATCAGTAAAAATCAACTAAATACAGGTCAATACCAACAATCAGTAAGAATCAACTAAATACATGTCAATACCAACAATCAGTAAGAATCAACTAAATACATGTCAATACCAACAATCAGTAAGAATCAACTAAATACATGTCAATACCAACAATCTGTCAATACCAACAATCTGTCAATACCAACAATCTGTCAATACCAACAATCTGTCAATACCAACAATCTGTCAATACCAAAAATCTGTCAATCCCAACAATCTGTCAATCCCAACAATCTGTCAATGCCAACAATCTGTCAATACCAACAATCTGTCAATACCAACAATCTGTCAATACCAACAATCTGTCAATACCAACAATCTGTCAATATCAACAATCAGTAAAAATCAACTAAATACATGTCAATACCAACAATCAGTAAAAATCAACTAAATACATGTCAATACCAACAATCAGTGAAAATCAACTAAATACAGGTCAATACCAACAATCAGTAGGAATCAACTAAATACAGGTCAATACCAACAATCAGTAAGAATCAACTAAATACATGTCAATACCAACAATCAGTAAAATTCAACTAAATACAGGTCAATACCAACAATCAGTAAGAATCAACTAAATACATGTCAATACCAACAATCAGTAAGAATCAACTAAATACATGTCAATACCAACAATCAGTAAGAATCAACTAAATACATGTCAATACCAACAATCTGTCAATACCAACAATCTGTCAATACCAACAATCTGTCAATACCAACAATCTGTCAATACCAACAATCTGTCAATACCAAAAATCTGTCAATCCCAACAATCTGTCAATCCCAACAATCTGTCAATGCCAACAATCTGTCAATACCAATAATCTGTCAATACCAACAATCTGTCAATGCCAACAATCTGTCAATACCAACTATCTGTCAATACCAACAATCTGTCAATACCAACAATCTGTCAATACCAACAATCTGTCAATCCCAACAATCTGTCAATCCCAACAATCTGTCAATGCCAACAATCTGTCAATACCAAAAATCTGTCAATACCAACAATCTGTCAATACCAACAATCTGTCAATGCCAACAATCGGTCAATACCAACAATCTGTCAATCCCAACAATCTTTCAATGCCAACAATCTCTCAATACCAATAATCTGTCAATACCAACAATCTGTCAATGCCAACAATCTGTCAATACCAACAATCTGTCAATACCAACAATCTGTCAATACCAACAATCTGTCAATATCAACAATCAGTAAAAATCAACTAAATACATGTCAATACCAACAATCAGTAAAAATCAACTAAATACATGTCAATACCAACAATCAGTAAAAATCAACTAAATACATGTCAATACCAACAATCAGTAAAAATCAACTAAATACAGGTCAATACCAACAATCAGTAAGAATCAACTAAATACATGTCAATACCAACAATCAGTAAAAATCAACTAAACACATGTCAATACCAACAATCAGTAACAATCAACTAAATACATGTCAATACCAACAATCAGTAACAATCAACTAAATACATGTCAATACCAACAATCAGTAAAAATCAACTAAATACATGTCAATACCAACAATCAGTAAAAATCAACTAAATACATGTCAATACCAACAATCAGTAACAATCAACTAAATACATGTCAATACCAACAATCAGTAACAATCAACTAAATACATGTCAATACCAACAATCAGTAAAAATCAACTAAATAAATGTCAATACCAACAATCAGTAACAATCAACTAAATACATGTCAATACCAACAATCAGTAGGAATCAACTAAATACATGTCAATACCAACAATCAGTAAGAATCAACTAAATACATGTCAATACCAACAATCAGTAAGAATCAACTAAATACATGTCAATACCAACAATCAGTAAGAATCAACTAAATACATGTCAATACCAACAATCAGTAAGAATCAACTAAATACATGTCAATACCAACAATCAGTAAGAATCAACTAAATACATGTCAATACCAACAATCAGTAACAATCAACTAAATACATGTCAATACCAACAATCAGTAAGAATCAACTAAATACATGTCAATACCAACAATCAGAAAAAATAAAAAATTTGCAAATACCAGCAATCTGTGAAGACAAGCATCTCATCAGTATAAAAATTATGCCTTGTCAATCACTTTGATTTGAAATACCCTTCTATGCAAATAGAGATTTTCATAATTTTCCCTAACAGTGTTTCAATAAAGAACTCACTTATATACGATTGAGTCAAAAATGTTCATGAGGATGTACTCCTTCACCTTCTAATTTGAAAGAGAGTAAATTGGAAATGCGTCATCAGAGTTCATTACTAGCGCAAGGTCTGCAAATCATTCCCTGGAAAATTCTGCAATAGAGAAAAGTACGTACATGAATCGCTTCTGGTCTTATCGCACTGCAAATAAATCTTATGAAATTAAATTGGTCTGATAAATAATTTTGCCAATCTGGGCTCATTGATCCATGATATGTTCCGTTTTAAAAATATATGAGCCTCCAGGGATATAAATAAATATCTCACTGAAGGGACCCTAAGAGAAATGAGCGTAGCTATAGAGTTCCGTTTCGTTCTTCAGTTTCACCAAATTTGATACTTCCATCCGCACAATTATTTCTGAGTGCTTTTGTTGTTTCAAATTGCACATTTGACACTTTTTGATTCCATTTTTGCGGCCCAAAACATGAAAACATTCAAAATTGGCAGCTATGGGAAGACAGACATTTTGTCGGAGGTGAGGTTTTTTGCTTTGTCAACTTGACCGGACCGGAAAGTCCGGGAAGATTTCCCCGAGCTTTCTTCGATGTTGGAGGTTTCTTCAGAGGCTTCATCCAAGGGAGATTTTTTGCTCATCAGACTGAGAGAACTTCCAGGCAGTTAGTCTTTTGTAAAGAGTTTTTCTAAGGCCAAGCATCTCACTGAAATGTGGAGATAACAGCTCGGGCGTTCTATCATGCCCTCAATTCACGCCAGCACGTTCAGTCCGTTTTGAACACAAACAAGACCATGCTGTTTTTATGTTTTTATCTTCATTTAAGGTTGATTGCATCTAAGCCCCGCCCGCAATCGACAAGTCTGGTGGCAATAAATGTGTAGGCATGTTTTCGCTTTTCTAAGTTTTTATTTAAGATAAAGGGAGCAATTTCTGCATGAAAATTTAGTTTAATATTTGAGAATTTCATGGAGTAAGAGTAAGAAAAATTCACCCAATTATTTAATTGAATTTTTCAGAGTGCCCATCAGTTAGCACAGAAATGTAAGTTCAGGTAGAAAAGAGGAATTTTCTATGCAGTCTAAGTTTACTTTATGAGTATAGATAAGTTTACTGAATACCCAAATTAATACGGAAGTTGAAGTCGCTTTGAAATAACATGAATCATATGAACAGCTCCGTAATGTTATATGAATCCTAATTTGTTGAGTTAACAAATTACACGCTCATGTGCAGGCGTTTCAATTATTCCAATCCCAATACTAAAATTTAGGTCGGCACTCGGAATATTCACGATCGAAGTATAGTCGCTCTGAAAAATAAAGAAAGACACACCTTGGAGTGTTTCGGAACAAATAAAGTGACTAATTTAAAAGCAAGGATGATCAAATGACACGTTCATTTGATTTGTTCATATTTCAAATATATAAGAAATAACATCGATCTTGTGAATAAATTTACGTAGATGCAGTGCCAAAAATAATCATAAGCATAATTTTGACTGAGAATTGAGAGCAAAACCACGAAGAACGTCTCTAGTTATTTTAAATCTCTGAAGCATAACCTCGAGCATGCAAAACAAGCTTACGGACATACTGCATTCAAAAATATCAACTGTGTGATATGGACACAGAGCTCGTAGATTTAATACAATAAACACCATGTCGAGAAGGGTTTTGGTGTGCCAATGTGCCCTCAGCAATGTCGGACTGGAGAGTCACTCAAAGCAATCTGGCGAGCACACGGTAAGTTCAGTACCATCAGTAGCGAAACTTTACCGAGCGAACAGGCTTGAAAAGAAATGAGACGTTTGCGTGAGGGGGTTGACAAACACAGTGCGTTTCGCTTTATTGAAAAATGTATTCAGAAGAAGTGCTGTTTTATCCTTTTTGAAAGGCTGTATATTTACTTACTCATGACGGTTTGACTCACATTGCGTTTCCAAAAATTCTGCAATTCTTCTACATGTAGAGGAACACAAGATTTTCTTATTTTTCAGATTCTAATGCTCATACCTTTAATGGTATTTGTTTTCTCACATATTCAGTGAATGCATTTCAGTATTCTATTCGCATTCAAAATTTTTAAAACCGTTCACTTCGCATTCCAAGGTTCAAGAAACAGGTACTCGCTCCGAAACTCAACATGAACTCAATTGACGTTGAATCTGTACACCAGTCAGAGCGACGACAATTTTGACTAGTGGCGTAATGGAACGATTCGACTGCTTTTTCGTCTGTCCAAAAATGCGGGCAACTTGGGAGGCAGTGCAGGCTCTTGGCCCAACTTCGAAAGCAGGACTCGCTGATCAGCCTTAGATAGCGACCGGGGCAAACTTGGGCGTGTTTGTGGCGGGCAGATCAGTGAAGTAGCTCATGCAAGTGTTCACGACCAGGCATGACTGACATGGGACTCGTTCATCCAGTTGGGGCATTTTTAGCTCGCACCATGGGTCATGGTCAGGTCTAGGCATGACTGAAATGAGACTATTTCTTCCATTTGGGTGATTTTTAGCTCGCACCAGGAATCACGACCATGCGCAGGCATCGCTGACATGAGACAAGTTCCTACATTTGAGGTATTTTTAGCTAGCACCAGGGGTCACGACCAAGTCTAGGCATGACTGACATGAGGCAAGTTCCTACATAAGGCCCATTTTTTGCGTTAGGTTAAGTTTTCTGTTGAATAGACGTCAACTGACGGGTAAAATAGGTATAAAACTGAAAACTCCGGTTATCTCATTCGAGAGTTCAGTTGAGCTGTGGAGGTGTTAAATTTTACAGAGTCGAGACAAACTGTTGGAGATTATGGGATTTTCATTGGACACACAATTCATGGTTGATTAGGATGTATCGACAATAAAATGCGAGCAATGAATGTAGGAAAAACTGATAAATGTAGAGTAGAAATAAAGCTTTCAAGACCACTCAGCTGCACGCAACAAACGATGCTTCACAGAAGAATTTTGAAGATGTTGAAAAAGAATTATTTCTTAACCTGAGAGCAGATGTTAATGTACATTGTGGTTTCATACATGAATGAAGTTTTTCCTTGAATAAAACAGTACAAAAGCATTCAGCTTGTAACACATTCATCACAGTTTTCATCTTACGAGAAGTCGGTATAACGGGACCCCGGCCTCCTACAACATGAAGTGAGAAGTGGCCTCCTACAACACTTTCTCAAATTGAGAATGTGATAATCTATAAGCAACAACAGCCAGATAACAATGGTACACTCACACCTGACTGCTGCACGGAAGCGTAATACAATTCATTCTAATGATACCTCATAGCCTCTTTATTTCCCAATGACTCAATGACGAGTGGATGAACCATGAGTATAATTCCTAAAGAGTATCATGCATGGTACACTCACACTCATACGTGCTACACTCACACGCGTGAGGAGCTCAGGGACCACACACCAAATACCACTGCAAGTAACCAGTATCGACGCTACCACACAACAGATACAACTACCAGTACCACTGCCAGTACCACACACTAGGGACCAGTGCCAGTATCACTGTTACCAGCAGGTACCACACACCTCACCTCAGTACACCACACACCAGGCACACCAGGCACCACACACACACACACACACACACACACACCCACACCCACACACACACACACACACACACACATACCACGCACACACCACACACACACCACACACACACACACACACACACACACCCACACACACACACACACACCACACACACCAACACTCACGCGAGGTCGAGGCCGCTGGGCCAGCGGTGGGCGCCGTTGGAGCGGCCGCCCCGGCTGCAGGGGGCGCAGAAGAGGTCCAGCGTGCCGGTGGGGGACCAGATGCCCTCGTCAGGCGCCCCCTTGCCCTGCGTGGGGGGAGGAGGGGGTGCCAGGGGCCGGGGGGAGCGCGTCGGGGTCGCCGGCACCGTGGGCGGGCAGGACGCTGAGCACGAACCCTCTGTGCAGAGGGAAGAGGCTTAGGGCCGATCAGGGCTTGCAAGAGTCAGCCTAGGGTCTGATTAGGACCTGCTTAGTGCTGGTTTGGCCTGGTTAGGGCTGGTTAGGGCTGCTTAGGGTCTACTTAGGGTCTGTGTAGGGCTTCTCAATACTACTTAGGGCTCCACAATACTACTTAGGGTTCCTCAATACTACTTAGGGCAAATCAATCCTACTTAGGGTTCCTCAATACTACTTAGGGCTCCTCGATACTACTTAGGGCTCCTCAATACTACTTAGGGCTCCTCAATACTACTTAGGGTTCCTCAATACTACTTAGGGCTCCTCAATACTACTTAGGGCTCCTCAATACTACTTAGGGTTCCTCAAAACTACTTAGGGTTCCTCAATACTACTTAGGGTTCCTCAATACTACTTAGGGTTCCTCAATACTACTTAGTGTTTTTCAATACTACTTAGGGCTATTCAATACTACTTAGGGCCTCTCAATACTACTTAGGGCTCCTCAATACCACTTAGGGCTCCTCAATACTACTTAGGGTTCCTCAATACTACTTAGGGCTCCTCGATACTACTTAGGGCTCCTCAATACTACTTAGGGCTCCTCAATACTACTTAGGGATCCTCAATACTACTTAGGGCTCCTCAATACTACTTAGGGCTCCTCAATACTACTTAGGGCTCCTCAAAACTACTTAGGGTTCCTCAAAACTACTTAGGGCTCCTCAATACTACTTAGGGTTCCTCAAAACTACTTAGGGTTCCTCAATACTACTTAGGGTTCCTCAATACTACTTAGGGTTCCTCAATACTACTTAGTGTTTTTAAATACTACTTAGGGCTATTCAATACTACTTAGGGCTCCTCAATACTACTTAGGGCTTCTCAATACCACTTTGGGCTCCTCAATACTACTTAGGGTTCCTCAATACTACTTAAGGCTCCTCAATACTACTTAGGGTTCCTCAATACTACTTAAGGCTCCTCAATACTACTTAGGGCTCCTCAATACTACTTAGGGCCTCTCAATACTACTTAGGGCTCCTCAATACTACTTAGGGCTTCTCAATACTACTTAGGGCTCCTCAATACTATTTAGGGCTTCTCAATACTACTTAGGGTTCCTAAATATTACTTAGGGCTTCTCATTACTACTTAGGGTTCCTCAATACTAGTTAGGGCTCCTCAATACTACTTAGGGCTCCTCAATACTACTTAGGGTCTGCTTAGGTCTGCTTAGGCATCCTTAACACTGCTTGGGGTCTGTGTAGGTCTGCTTTAGGTCTGCTTAGGTCTCCCTAACACTGCTTAGCGTCTGATTAGGGTCTGCTTAGGTCTGCTTAGGGTATTCTTAAGGTCTGCTTAGGTCTGCTTAGGTCTGCTTAGAGTCTTCGTAGGTTTTTGGAGGTTTTAAGTCTGCTTAGGTCTCCCTAGCACTGCTTAGTGTCTGCTTAGGGTCTGCTTAGGTCTGCTTAGGGTAAGATTAAGGTCTGCTTAGGTCTGCTTATAGTCTTCGTAGGTTTTTGGAGGTTTTAAGTCTGCTTAGGTCCACTTAACTCTGCGAAGGTCTAAGGTCTGCTCAGGTACGCATAAATCTGTTCAAGTTTGCATAAGTCTCTCTGTTCAGGTCTGTATAAGTCTGCTCAGGTACGCATAAATCTGTTCAAGTTTGCATAAGTCTCTCTGTTCAGGTCTGTATAAGTCTGCTCAGGTCAGCATGAGTCTGTTCAGGTCTACTTGAGTTTACTTTTTTACGTAGGTCTGCTTAGATCTGCAGAGGGATTGAGTCTGCGTAGGTCATAGGTGTCCTTGCGTCAGCTTGAGTTTGCGTATTTCGCCTGCGCTTACGTAAGTTTTCTGAGCGCAAAGTCAAAGCGTCGACCTGAACTAACGGTTAGTTTTGAAGGGCACTCAGTGGGATTAGCATTGTACTAATGACCAATCGACGGGAGAATACAAAGTCATCATGCACTCTCTGGACAGCAGCGCTATGACACGACGCTGATACAGCGAGGTCCTTGATTACTTGACCTTCGTTTCGATATTGATGAAACCCCTGCATGTCTACCTCGCGCACATTGGTAATGCTAGAATACTAGTGATGTTAGTACGCTCGTAATATTAGTTCACTATTAATATTAGTACACTGGTAATATTAGTACGCAAGTGATATTAAAACACTGGTAATATTAGTACACTAGTAATATTAATACGTAAGTGATACCAATACACTGGTAATATAAGTATGCAAGTGATATTAATACACTGGTAATATTAGTACACTAGTAATATTAGTAGTACCCTGGTAATATTAGTAAACTAGTACTGTTAGTCCACTATTAATATTAGTACACAACTTATTTCTGTACGTTAGTAATTTTAGTAAACTAGTAATATCAGCACACTAGTTTGATAAACACACGAGTAATATTAGCACACGAGGGATTTTAAAACATGAATAATATGAGTACTCTAGTAATATGTATTAGTAAGATGATCTCATTAACGGCAAAGATGCATGACATATTCTACCTAGCCACGGTCATCTGGTGCATGTGTTGTTGCTCTCAAACCAACAGGTACGAACAGCGTTGAGGCTTTTGATGGGTGCTACGTTTGCAAGTACCAATAATGATCGTTTGGGTGGATGCAAGCGTGTATTGCGTCTCATGTTTCGGAGTTATTCCTCAGTAGCGAGTGATGTTTCACAGTTAGGTATGCTCATCTGCATGAGAACTACTTTGTGCATTGAAAAACTTGCATGAAGAGCTTTAAACGGACGCAGAAAGTTATATTGGGGTTCAAAAGTGTCAAATATTGTTTTATTTTGGGGTGAATTTCTGTGGTAGAAATAAAAGTATCAAATATTGTTATATTTTGGGGTGAATTCCTGTGGTAGAAATGAAAGTACCAAATATTGCTATATTTTGGGGTAAGTTTCTGTGGTAGAAATAAAATTATCAAATATTGTTATATTTTGGGGTAAATTTCTGTGGTAGAAATGAAAGTACCAAATATTGCTATATTTTGGGGTAAATTTCTGTGGTAGAAATAAAAGTATCAAATATTGTTATATTTTGAGGTAAATTTCTGTGGTAGAAATGAAAGTATATAATATTGTTATATTTTGGGGTAAATTTCTGTGGTAGAAATAAAAGTACTAAATTTTGTTATATTTTGGGGTAAATTTCTGTGGTAGAAATGAAAGTATCAAATATTGTTATATTTTGGGGTAAATTTAAATATGTGTGGCAGAAATAAAAGTACCAAATATCGCTATATTTTGGGGTAAATTTCTGTGGTAGAAATAAAAGTACCAAATATCGTTATATTTTGGGGTAAATTTCTGTGGTAGAGATAAAAGTATCAAATATTGTTATATTTTGGGGTAAATTTCTGTGGTAGAAATAGGAAAATTCCTATTTGACGTCTCTAGTCATTGTTTCTGTAAGCGGAATGTTTTCCTCATAGAGTTACCAAAGTTTTCGATCCATGAACTCTAAAGAGTTGTCAAGAAGTTTCATTACCATGAGAGTTCTAGAAAAATGGAAAGACGATTAACCTGTTATTAAACGTATCTTTGTAGAACTCAACAGTTCGTTCATGTCCTGATCATTCCTATCCTGATCAATTACTTCAAGAATTAATTCATGTTGAATCATTACCGAGTAAGCGTTAATAACGTGTTCTCTATGTTAATCTGCAGTAGCTAAGCGAGGAACCAACTTTTAGTAAGCTTACAAAAGCTGCACTGCTTGCATTTACCACACGTTTAAGAATCCACCGAGGCTGTATTATCGTGTCCAGTTGCGGGTCTGGCGAATTAGTTACAAGGCGTCTATTTCTTATGATACAGAGCGCCGCTTCTTGAGCAATTCATTTTTTGGAAAGGACTGATCTAGATCTCCGAGTGGGGCTCGGCTGACGATGATTTGTTTTTGTAATTTGGAAGTCATGCCTCGTAAGGTATTAGTCTCACTCAACACGTCACTCGCAGACGCTCCATGCGCTCACCGGGAGGAAATAACTGCTGACTTTTTCAATGGAAATAAATGATTACTTTTTAAATGTGCGCTGACTACCCAGTTTAACTTTTTCGCCGGTGGCATGCATGTTTTTCGCCGCCCAAGTAATTAAAACGCTTGGGTGGCGAAAAACATGCATGCTCCGGTGAAAAAGTTAGACTGGGTATCCATGTTGAGAGGCTATTACGTAGAATGTTGAACGAATTGAGCGAAGTCATTCATTTCCGACAGCGTTTTGCTGTGGAATGCTTTAGAATGTACCCAACGATGCGTCAATATTATTACTATTATTATTATTATTATTATTATTATTATTATTATTATTAGCGATGCCAAACAATACAGTTTCTGTCTTAAAGTCATTCAGCAAATTGGATTTTACTTCAATTTATGTGTTACTAACCATCCCACGAATAGAACACCGTGGGCGTAAGAAAATGTGTTTAACAAATCATTTTTGCCAAAAGCTTTCAAATGTGCACCCGAGTTCTGTAAACTGATATGAAATTCTTTGTATTTCTGTGGTACATGGTTAACGGTCCTCAGGAACGATCTGTTGCAAAGTTATGCAAAAATTGCAGTGAAGTTCCTTTTTCCTGGAAAAAGACTTTATTGCAGTATTGAATTAATGTCTATGTGCTGCATCCCCAAAAAAGATTGGTAATTCATTTCCTCATTCTAATTTACCTCACTCTTTCATATACGGTATTGCACTAATTCAGTTTGGTTTAGTAACTAATTACTGCGTTGTATATTGGTAAAAAAATATATGTCGTTTTGCATTAATTCTGCATTCCAGCGTTTACTGTCATTTTGTCCGAATTCTCCGTACTTTCCGAATGGATGAATTCATTAATGAGATTTTATCTTCGTACAGGAAACGTTCATGTGTGCTTATTTGAAACCCACAATTTACTTTCCATGTAACGAAGGATCATAATTTCTCAGTCGCCCAAGATCCATTACTTCCACTTCCAGGTCACACGCGGGACCAAGGTCACAAAATCCAAGTTTCCCTCCAAGGTCACAATATCAAACCCGACTGCTGCTTGAGGGAAACCAAGCAACGCACTATTGAGGGTGACAGATACTAAAATCTTTGTTCGTAGAAATTATTTTCTGAAATTATCATCTCTCTCACTGTTATGTTTGTCACCTCAGTAATGTGAAGGAATTGAAAAACTGCGAATGGCTCTTTAATTTTGTGTGTAATGCTAAAATTGTGCTCGACTTGCGTTTCATTTGATCACATTTTTCGAGACGTTCATAAAAATCCAAACAGGTCGATCGCTTTAAATAATTTTTCTGCACTTGCCCAAGGTTCATTCCTGGCACTGATAATTTGTTGAACTCCTTCATGCCATTCAACGATGGTTCCTGCTGAGACAAAAGTCAAGCTTCCATAAGATCATAGTTTGTCAAGAAAAACTAAGCGGGAAAACTGTTTTTTCCTGAGAAAGTCTTTATAATTCCTAAGGAAAGCTATTATTTTCGTGAAAGAAGTTCTTTCATTCCTGAAAACAGTTCTTTTATTTCTACGAACAGCTCTTTTATTCCTGAGAACATCTCTTTCATTTCTAAGCAAAAGTCTCTTATTCATGAGAAAATCACCTTTATGTCAGAGAATTTTTTTTCTGAATACAGTTCTTTCATTTCTGAGAAAAACTCTTTCATTCCTGAGAAAAACACTTTCACTCCTAAGAAAAACTCACTCATGCCTGAGAAAAACTCTTTCATTCCAAAGAAAAACCCTACCATCCGATAGAAAAAATTTCCATTCGTGAGAAAAACCCTTTCTTTTCTTAGAAAAAGCCTTTTATTCCATAAAAAAGCTTTTTTCCTTAAAACAGTTTTTACATTCGTGAGAAAAACTCTTTGATTGCTGAGAAAAACCGCTTCATTCGTGAGAAAAACCGTTTCTTTTCTTAGAAAAACCCTTTCGTTCCATAAAAAAGCTTTTTTCCTTAAAACAGTTCTTACATTCGTGATAAACACTCTTTGATTGCTGATAAAAACTCTTTCATTCGTGAGAAAAACCGTTACATTCGTGAGCATTTCGCCCAGGCACACCACAACTCCTGACAGACCGCCTGGCTCAGGCAGACGCGCTGTCGTCCCCGCTTCCTTTACAAGTCACGACTTCAGCTAAGAGGAAAAGAGCAGCCGAGCTAAACAATTTGAGTACATACAATAAATGCCGAAAAAATGTAGGGAAATGGATAATAGTGAATCTGTTTAACGGTTTTCCGGGCCGCAGTGAACAAGAACGAACTAAGTGATCAACACCAACAAAAGCAAGGTTAGAGTTCGATTTCAATTGATTTTAAAATGTATTACCTTAATCGAAGACGCAAAGAAGCGATCATGGGGGACGACGAGTAGAGAAATAACTCAAAGGGAAGATTAAGGGACTGAAAGAGAAGTGAGAGAGAGAAAAAGAGAGAAAGAGAGGGAGAGAAAGAGCGCGAGAGAGCATCTCTTCGGGCACCTTTCATATCCCCTTTAACATCAGCCCTGCGCCAGCGCTGCTTCTCGGCTGTGTTGGTGTGTGGTACACTCTCTACACGCCGGTGTGTGGTACACTCTCTACACGCCGGTGTGTGGTACACTCTCTATACGCCGGTGTGTGGTACACTCTCTACACGCCGGTGTGTGGTACACTCTCTACACGCCGATGTGTGGTGGACTCTCTACAGCTATACGCTAGGGAGTGATATTTCTGTGTAACTACACACTTGTACTCAGCGTGTAGTCACGTCAACACGCTTGTGTGTGGTGTGAATCATTACAACTGCTTCACTCTCTCACAGCTACACGCAAAACTTTGGCAATTTTTTGCTTATTTGTAGTTCAAATGCGTCCTGGCGTCTAGAATACCTGCATGCCGAGTAAACACTCTTTCTCAAACGCTCTCGGTAATGACAACCTAGTTAATTTCCTCTAAATTCTTAACTTTATAAAAGGAAATTCCGCATGAGCTCCTTGGATAGTTTTCCACAACGTTTTATGCTGTAATTAAAATACACTAACAAGTTGTAAAAAGCGACATCGTGTCATGTGTCTGTACCCGTGCGCGAAGAGTAGATCTGCTTTAATAACTTCAAAGTGTATTATGGCAAGGTTCACTGAGTGAAGTCCTGTTTTGAATTGGAATGTTAGTAAGCTATCGTCTCAAATAATACCGTAACGCAGCCGTGATATGGTTTTATCAGAACTGCGGGTTGGGTCGATTTGAGTTGTGCTCGCTTGTTGAGGCAATTTTCTGACTCCTGATCAGGTGGCCGCAAACTAATATTTTTTCCTATAATATTTAACCTTAAAAAGCAGTATTTCATTACCGTGTAAAATTACCAGATTCTGAGTGTTATGTGGGGTAAAATTTTATTCCAAAACGCTCAAACGTGCGGATTTTGGATGGAAAAAATAAGTTTCGCAATCGTACTGCATGCTCGCAAACGCATGATGCAACATTCTAAGCTTGTTACAGACTCACTTTGCTGCACAAAGTTTTCCTTCGAGCCTTGTTTCTGCTGATCATTAACATATATGTTGGAATACACCACCACGAGCCACTCAGGCTACGATTTGACATGGTAGCCTAAGAATTTTAGACCAAAATAAGCTTCAGGCTACGTAAGCTGAAGGATGCATTAATTATGTGTGAGAATAGTCTCTCTCGTATGAACAATAATTCTCTAACTGAATATGATTTTGCTTTCAGAAAATTTTATTTTGTCCGATTAAATGAAATAAAATCATTCGATTAAGCATCTTCTAATGCATGTTTTCTATAGGACTTTGCCTTTCATATACTATACTAAGTTTTTATTCATGAAAATCTAAAACATAGCTCTTCAAATTTAGTGCATCTGCTCAAACGATGTGGTCAAATCATCTCTTTGAGTTTGTGCTCTGGGTTAATTTCTGGGAGTGTTTATGAGTGGGATGAATTATTGAAAAAATGTGTTCACTCCAGCCAATGAGCCTCACATACGCACATTATTGAGAAACGAATGAAGTCAGGAGTTTTGAGTAGCTATCGTTAGCCTGTTCAAGCTCTGTTCTAATGTTGAAGAAGGATTTGCTTTTGCTTCTTCAATTGACGAAACTAACTTTCTCTAACAGAAAACAAATTTCTCAGGGCTGTCATGATAGGCATAATTTTGAATGACATACGATATAGTGAACTAGCGTTTACGACACATGAAAGGGTCAATAACTTCTACACAACTCCCATGCTAATAAACGACTATTTGAAAGAAAAACTACCATCATGTTTTATGCCCTACACAGTCTACTGAGAAACTAAAAAGACTTTATCCTATAAGCTCGAGCACAAACCTAATGGTAAAATTTAGGAGAGAACTTACCAGCGTACTCCGCCTGGCCAGAGCTGTAATGCGATGAAGATCCTTTGCTCTGCGACACAGAGCTAGGCCGCTCAGCAGAGCTCGCCCGTGTAAAGCTATTCCGCTTCCTTCTCCATTCGGAGGAAGTGTGTTCCATCTTGGCGCTCGTGTTGCGCTCGAACACAAGCTCCTCAGGGGCGGTGTCAGATCTCTGCAATATTCCGCGACGACTGCCGCCGCTTCTTGTGTTCGAGTTGTGACAGTCCGAGTTGTTCTTGCCTCCTCCACCACCGCCCCCGCCGCTACCCGCGTTGCCGTTGTAGCCGCTGCTGATGCTGTGGTTCGACGCGTACGGGTTGTGTGCTATGTTCGGGTTCGATGAGTATGGGTTTTTGTGGATGCTGGTGCTGGATGAGTAATGAGTTGGGTGACTGAAGGTGTGCTTTGAAGAGTACGAACTGCTGTTCATGATCATGGAGGATTTTGAAGGCTTGTTGATGTTGCAGCTTTTGTACAGGTTTGTGGCAGAGTCACTGAGCGGCGTCATGCGCCCTGTTATTGTACTTATGGGATCCAATTTGCCCATTTTGGAGTTTTCCAAAAGGTTGAGATTGCATCCCTTGTTTCCGCCTCCTCCATAGCTCTGTCGACCCCCGCATAGTTCTTCGAGACTGCGATCGACGTTTCGACGGCCGGTCGTAGGAATATTGAGCCTCAAAAGCTCATCAAGATCCAACTCTTCATCGCCACTACCTGCCGTGCTCGTATTGCTCAAATTTCCACCGCCTAAGTTCCCTGATAAATTTGGCCCGAAGTTAGTCGATAAATTACAAGCGATATTTCCACTTAAACTTGGAATATTAGACGCGCTTCTCTCAGGCCGCGGTAGATGACCAGACCCACTGAGTGTCCTGCTCAGCTTCCGGGGGCTGCTGAGGCTACTGCTGGATCTGTTGCTTTGCGTGCTGTTCGGAACGTTGCTGGCTCTGCTGCTCGTCCTGCTGCTCGGCCGATTAGTCATGATCGACCCCGATGCTGGAAAAGTCCCGCATGAGGAGAAATTTCCAGCGGGAGAATAATTCCCTGAGGCGGAGAAGTTCCCCGAAGTCCTACTGCTGACGCCAGTAGATCTGCCTCCGGTTCCGCCGTCTCCCCTGTGTTTGAGAATAGACGGATGCTCTAGGTTCATAGTACCCGACGATGATCTGTTTTGGGACTGCACTTCGTTCAGAGAAGACACCGACTGATGCTCGGGTATGCTAGGAATAGAAGACGTGTGACCGCGCTTTTCTCGACTTTTCAGAGTTCCTATCTGAGACAATTCAAGGCTGGCAGAGGAACTTTGAAGACTCTGTGGTGGATCAATGCTGAGTGGAGAAATGTCAACATCCAACGGCTGCTTGAGGTCGTAATGAGCTAACTGAAGAGGTGAGAGCAAAGGCGTGTGTATGGGAGATATGTTCACCGTAAGTGGAGACACGTTATTAAAGTTCAAAGGTGAAAGAGGATTCCCACGCCTTCCTTGAGCATCTAGAGGCGACGGCGACGGGGTCTGAGGAGGCAAGGGAGACAAGGACGACTGGAGAGGAGAAGTGCTCAGACTACGAGGGGAAGGAGTCACATTCAGCGGCGACTGGCTGTTGAAACTGAGAGGTGACGAAGCAGAGAGGTTCTGCTGAGACGAAGATGGGTTCAGAAGTGTCGGAGTAGCAGACGACGGCGATGGAGTCCTGAAGTCCACCTGCACCAGGGGCTCTGGAGTGGTGTCTCCAACGAGGGGGCTGTTGGTGAGGTTTGATGGAGATGGAGTGGGGGTCGAGGTGGTGGAGAGGGACGAGGGAGATGAGGGTGTGGGGGTGGGGGTGTTGGTAGCGTTAGAGGAAGATGAAGGGCTGTTGCGATATTGCTTGCGTTTCGGGGCTGGTGCTTGACTGCCGTGTTTTTGTAGGCGCTGTTGGTGCTGCTGCTGGTGGTGGTGGGGGTGATGGTGGTGGTGGTGCTGCTGCTGGTAATGATTTTTAGAATGATGGTGTTGTTGTTGCTGTTGATGTTGTTGCTGCTGAGGCTGAAATTGGTACCGCAGTTCTTGGTGGCTATGATGGTGATTGTTGTTATTGTTGGTGCTTGTTATTGTTATAATGGGGGGCGGCGGCAGTGGTGGTGACGGCGAGGATGACGAATATGCACGAGGTTGTTTTTTTTCAGCCACCTTTGCTGCTGCGGTGGAACTGCTCTTTGACGACAAACCTCTTCTCTTATTGCGTTAATATTAGGAACGCCGTCGCTACTGACGAGCTACGAGCTGCTTCCAGCATTTTGGGCCATTAAAATTTCCTAGGAGCTAAGCTAGAGTAGAACTTACAGCCTACATAGCGCCGCATTTCAGAACGACAGCGTGGCTTGGCTTCAGCGCTTCACTGCAGCGTCCTCGAGTTCTGGGCCATCGAAACTCATCTCTGAGAACGAGTCTCTAAGTATTGTAACGAGTCTCTAAGTATTGTAACTCAACGGTAAATTATACACGTTCGTGCTTAGCTGTTATAATTCAATCTACTACCTAAGTCAATCGTTCTTTTTAGGTATCCAAAGTTAAATGAATGTGACGACGGCACAGTTAACACAAAACGGTTTATTTATCTGACTGTTTTAGCTATTTACTTCACTAGCTAGCGCACACACATACACAAACACCGTTCATTCGAGCCTAGAAAATTTATGCTGAGATTCAAGTTCTAGAAACCAACTTATATAGTTTACCAAGCGACGTACAAACTTATGATTGGTGAGAAAACTAGCGCCAAGAAGCAGACTATTTGCTCAGCAACACTAACACTTAGATGAGGCTTATTATTTTTATACCGTAAAATATTCTGGCACCTTAAATACATTCGCTTAACAGTTCCGAGTTAAATTTGCGAACAAGATTCAGTATCTCAAACTCACTTTGTATAAAATAAACGAATTGTTCTATCACCAACGGTGCACGCTCTCAGTCTAAACTTTTCATCTTTTCCCTTACGAACGAAAGCATCTTTACTTGCTCTGGCTTCCCGTTCCATGTCTTCCTTTTATTTTCTTCAGAAAAAGTCCTTTCCTGCCAGTGACTCATGCCGCAGAACTGAAATCACTTCGAAGTCGAAAACTTGACACTATCCATACAACTTTCCAGTCGCGCCTGATAAACGTTCACTTAAACTCATCAATGTATTCTATAGAGGCGCTCGCTCGCTCGAAAATAAGAAACGAACTCAGAGAAAAAATTGTACAACTAAACATAATGAGCGGTGTATGAAGAGTTTCTCACATCTTCACAGCCATTTTTGACTTCCTTCTCTCGACAACAAATCGAGCAAAGTTTCATAGCTGAAAGGGAACAGGACATATAATTAAACATACGAGTTATGCGGCGCTTGAGAAATGCAATAGTGGTTAGCATAATTAAACATACGAGTTATGCGGCGCTTGAAAAATGCAATAGTGGTTAGCATAATTAAACATACGAGTTATGCGACGCTTGAGAAATGCAATAGTGGTTAGCATAATTAAACATACGAGTTATGCGACGCTTGAGAAATGCAATAGTGGCTAGCATAATTAAACATACGAGTTATGCGACGCTTGAGAAATGCAATAGTGGTTAGCATAATTAAACATACGAGTTATGCGACGCTTGAGAAATGCAATAGTGGTTAGCATAATTAAACATACGAGTTATGCGACGCTTGAGAAATGCAATAGTGGTTAGCATAATTAAACATACGAGTTATGCGACGCTTGAGAAATGCAATAGTGGTTAGCATAATTAAACATACGAGTTATGCGACGCTTGAGAAATGCAATAGTGGCTAGCATAATTAAACATACGAGTTATGCGACGCTTCAGAAATGCAATAGTGGTTAACATAATTCAACATAAGAGTTTTGCGTCACTTTAGAAATGCAATAGTGGTTAACATAATTCAACATACGAGTTTTGCGTCACTTTAGAAATGCAATAGTGGTTAACATAATTCAACATACGAGTTATGCGTCACTTTAGAAATGCAAGTGGTTGAAATAATTAAACATGCAAGTCATTTAACACGTGGGAATTGTCACAATGGTAAGCATAATTGAACATACAGTTAATCAACACATGAGTAGTGCTACAGTAGTTCAGTAGTTAGTATAACCAA
Source organism: Morinoia aosen (assembly GCA_030386875.1). Taxonomy (NCBI): domain Eukaryota; kingdom Metazoa; phylum Arthropoda; class Malacostraca; order Amphipoda; family Talitridae; genus Morinoia; species Morinoia aosen. The sequence goes on from CM059577.1 coordinate 36,817,195, forward strand.
ATATACAAGTTATTCGTCACGTGAGAAATGCTACAGTGGTTAATATAATTAAACAAACAAGTTTTTCAACACTTCAAAAATGCAACAGCGGTTAATAACTATGTAACGTTAACCGGAAATTTACGTTACGAGTGGTGACGTTATTTTGATGAGGTAGTTAGCATGTCACTCCTACGAAATGGGTACAAAAGCAGTTCAACTGTGACACCCAAAACGCTTATCCTAATCAGCGTGGTGAGCCTCGTGTTTTACTTTGGTTCGTAATCAAATGTGAATAAATAATTCACTCAAATGCAGGAGTTCGCCAATGAAAGGCGAGAGATTAAATACGCATTACTAAATCGCACCCCCTCGTATTCTTTGAAATCTTCAAAACGCTGAGTGTTGTGATTGCCTAATGTGTGTTGCATACCATATAACACTGTGATATCCAAGTTGCTAAATTCGCTATTTTGGAAAAATGGTTTGAAATATTACAATGCATGCAGATACATGGAATGTTGAAACGACGCTATTTGGAAAAAACTTTTATTTAATTCCTGATACAAATATTGTAAACGCTGAGGTATGTGGCTCCGTAGAGAGAAAAAGTGTTGGGAGAGATTCCTTTGCTCGATGCTGACAATTTTGTGTGCTCTGTTAGTACAAGCAAACACAACAAAAATATAATATACTGTTAATTAAAATAGTGACTAAGTGCTGCCCGTAACAGCACCTAACTGAAGTGGAGTGAGGGCACCGCATGCTGCCCATAACAGCACCTAACTGAAGTGAAGTGAGGGCACCGCATGCTGCCCATAATAGCACCTAACTGAAGTGGAGTGAGGGCACCGCATGTTGCCTATAACAGCACCTAACTGAAGTGAAGTGAGGGCACCGCATGCTGTCCATAACAGCACCTAACTGAAGTGGAGTGAGGGCACTGCATGCTGCCCATAACAGCACCTAACTGAAGTGGAGTGAGGGCACCGCATGCTGCCCATAACAGCACCTAACTGAAGTGGAGTGAGGGCACCGCATGCTGCCCATAACAGCACCTAACTGAAGTGGAGTGAGGGCACCGCATGCTGTCCATAACAGCACCTAACTGAAGTGGAGTGAGGGCACCGCATGCTGCCCATAATAGCACCTAACTGAAGTGGAGTGAGGGCACCGCATGTTGCCTATAACAGCACCTAACTGAAGTGAAGTGAGGGCACCGCATGCTGTCCATAACAGCACCTAACTGAAGTGGAGTGAGGGCACCGCATGCTGCCCATAACAGCACCTAACTGAAGTGGAGTGAGGGCACCGCATGCTGCCCATAACAGCACCTAACTGAAGTGAAGTGAGGGCACCGCATGCTGCCCATAACAGCACCTAACTGAAGTGGAGTGAGGGCATCGCATGTTGCCCATAACAGCACCTAACTGAAATGGAGTGAGGGCGCCGCATGCTGTGCATAACAGCACCTAACTGAAGTGGAGTGAGGGCACCGCATGCTGTCCATAACAGCACCTAACTGAAGTGGAGTGAGGGCACCGCATGCTGCCCATAATAGCACCTAACTGAAGTGGAGTGAGGGCACCGCATGTTGCCTATAACAGCACCTAACTGAAGTGAAGTGAGGGCACCGCATGCTGTCCATAACAGCACCTAACTGAAGTGGAGTGAGGGCACCGCATGCTGCCCATAACAGCACCTAACTGAAGTGGAGTGAGGGCACCGCATGCTGCCCATAACAGCACCTAACTGAAATGGAGTGAGGGCGCCGCATGCTGTGCATAACAGCACCTAACTGAAGTGGAGTGAGGGCACCGCATGCTGTCCATAACAGCACCTAACTGAAGTGGAGTGAGGGCACCGCATGCTGCCCATAATAGCACCTAACTGAAGTGGAGTGAGGGCACCGCATGTTGCCTATAACAGCACCTAACTGAAGTGAAGTGAGGGCACCGCATGCTGTCCATAACAGCACCTAACTGAAGTGGAGTGAGGGCACCGCATGCTGCCCATAACAGCACCTAACTGAAGTGGAGTGAGGGCACCGCATGCTGCCCATAACAGCACCTAACTGAAGTGGAGTGAGGGCACCGCATGCTGCCCATAACAGCACCTAACTGAAGTGGAGTGAGGGCACCGCATGCTGTCCATAACAGCACCTAACTGAAGTGGAGTGAGGGCACCGTATGCTGTCCATAACAGCACCTAACTGAAGTGGAGTGAGGGCACCGCATGCTGCCCATAACAGCACCTAACTGAAGTGGAGTGAGGGCACCGCATGCTGCCCATAACAGCACCTAACTGAAGTGGAGTGAGGGCACCGCATGCTGCCCATAACAGCACCTAACTGAAGTGGAGTGAGGGCACCGCATGCTGCCCATAACAGCACCTAACTGAAGTGGAGTGAGGGCACCGTATGCTGTCCATAACAGCACCTAACTGAAGTGGAGTGAGGGCACCGTATGCTGCCCATAACAGCACCTAACTGAAGTGGAGTGAGGGCACCGCATGCTGCCCATAACAGCACCTAACTGAAGTGGAGTGAGGGCACCGTATGCTGCCCATAACAGCACCTAACTGAAGTGGAGTGAGGGCACCGCATGCTGCCCATAACAGCACCTAACTGAAGTGGAGTGAGGGCACCGCATGCTGCCCATAACAGCACCTAACTGAAGTGGAGTGAGGGCACCGTATGCTGCCCATAACAGCACCTAACTGAAGTGGAGTGAGGGCACCGCATGCTGCCCATAACAGCACCTAACTGAAGTGGAGTGAGGGCACCGCATGTTGCCTATAACAGCACCTAACTGAAGTGGAGTGAGGGCACCGCATGCTGCCCATAACAGCACCTAACTGAAGTGGAGTGAGGGCACCGCATGCTGTCCATAACAGCACCTAACTGAAGTGGAGTGAGGGCACCGCATGTTGCCTATAACAGCACCTAACTGAAGTGGAGTGAGGGCACCGCATGCTGCCCATAACAGCACCTAACTGAAGTGGAGTGAGGGCACCGCATGCTGTCCATAACAGCACCTAACTGAAGTGGAGTGAGGGCACCGTATGCTGCCCATAACAGCACCTAACTGAAGTGGAGTGAGGGCACCGCATGCTGCCCATAACAGCACCTAACTGAAGTGGAGTGAGGGCACCGCATGCTGCCCATAACAGCACCTAACTGAAGTGGAGTGAGGGCACCGTATGCTGCCCATAACAGCACCTAACTGAAGTGGAGTGAGGGCACCGCATGCTGCCCATAACAGCACCTAACTGAAGTGGAGTGAGGGCACCGTATGCTGTCCATAACAGCACCTAACTGAAGTGGAGTGAGGGCACCGCATGCTGCCCATAACAGCACCTAACTGAAGTGGAGTGAGGGCACCGCATGCTGTCCATAACAGCACCTAACTGAAGTGGAGTGAGGGCACCGTATGCTGTCCATAACAGCACCTAACTGAAGTGGAGTGAGGGCACCGTATGCTGTCCATAACAGCACCTAACTGAAGTGGAGTGAGGGCACCGTATGCTGTCCATAACAGCACCTAACTGAAGTGGAGTGAGGGCACCGTATGCTGTCCATAACAGCACCTAACTGAAGTGGAGTGAGGGCACCGCATGCTGTCCATAACAGCACCTAACTGAAGTGGAGTGAGGGCACCGTATGCTGTCCATAACAGCACCTAACTGAAGTGGAGTGAGGGCACCGCATGCTGTCCATAACAGCACCTAACTGAAGTGGAGTGAGGGCACCGCATGCTGCCCATAACAGCACCTAACTGAAGTGGAGTGAGGGCACCGCATGCTGCCCATAACAGCACCTAACTGAAGTGGAGTGAGGGCACCGCATGCTGCCCATAACAGCACCTAACTGAAGTGGAGTGAGGGCACCGCATGCTGCCCATAACAGCACCTAACTGAAGTGGAGTGAGGGCACCGCATGCTGTCCATAACAGCACCTAACTGAAGTGGAGTGAGGGCACCGCATGCTGCCCATAACAGCACCTAACTGAAGTGGAGTGAGGGCACCGCATGCTGTCCATAACAGCACCTAACTGAAGTGGAGTGAGGGCACCGCATGCTGTCCATAACAGCACCTAACTGAAGTGGAGTGAGGGCACCGCATGCTGCCCATAACAGCACCTAACTGAAGTGGAGTGAGGGCACCGCATGCTGTCCATAACAGCACCTAACTGAAGTGAAGTGAGGGCACCGCATGCTGCCCATAACAGCACCTAACTGAAGTGGAGTGAGGGCACCGCATGCTGTCCATAACAGCACCTAACTGAAGTGAAGTGAGGGCACCGCATGCTGCCCATAACAGCACCTAACTGAAGTGGAGTGAGGGCACCGCATGCTGCCCATAACAGCACCTAACTGAAGTGGAGTGAGGGCACCGCATGCTGCCCATAACAGCACCTAACTGAAGTGGAGTGAGGGCACCGCATGCTGCCCATAACAGCACCTAACTGAAGTGGAGTGAGGGCACCGCATGCTGTCCATAACAGCACCTAACTGAAGTGAAGTGAGGGCACCGCATGCTGCCCATAACAGCACCTAACTGAAGTGGAGTGAGGGCACCGCATGCTGCCCATAACAGCACCTAACTGAAGTGGAGTGAGGGCACCGCATGCTGCCCATAACAGCACCTAACTGAAGTGGAGTGAGGGCACCGCATGCTGCCCATAACAGCACCTAACTGAAGTGGAGTGAGGGCACCGTATGCTGTCCATAATAGCACAGATTTGAAGAGGTTCCCCCTCAATGAAGAGTACTCAAGGGCTGCGTCCAGCAGGTGATACACCTGCTCTATGATCTGCGTTGGCCGAAGCATAAATTTGAGTGCTCGTGTTCAACTGTCCACTTGACATCTGATGTGATGGGGTTGATGTGTGCATCGCTGATGTGCCTTGATATGATGCTCGTATTGTCCTAACATCACCAAGAACAACCAGCAATTGCAAGAGGTCGTCTATCATAAATAAATATGACGCTGGTTCCTGCTCGGTAACATGACCAAGAACTACCAGGAATTACATGAGGTTAGTCTATCGTAAATAAATAGGAAGCTGATTCCTGCTCGGTGCAACTGAAGTGTAAACTCATTTTTGTCACTTGGCGAGGATAATTTTCACTAACACGTGGCTTTTTATGATTAAACTGCCACTCAAAACTCTCTTTTTGCATAGTCTAATGATAGCATACTTGCTCCATCTTCATCATAGCCTTCCATTTCGCAAAGTTCAGTGTTGAAAAATTTAAATTATCTTCAGCCTACTTCTCAATTTGAAAACGATACGAGGTTGACGCTGAACAGGTTAATTGTACATCAAACAAATATAGTTAATGTGTACATTCAAATTTTACTATCTGGGAGCGTTATTGTCATCAGGGTTCAACAGTGGTCTTCAGTGTACTTGCATGAAGTAAGTTAATTGTTTATAAATTCATTAGCACTATGTATATGTTTATATTTCTGTTCTTAAAAATGAAAAAACATGTAATAGTTATTAATAGGTCATTCAGAAAAAAATGACATTATGGACCGCGCATAAAACGAAGCAAGTTTGTAGTCGTTTTGAACAGAGTTATGTTGTTCATATGCATGGCTAACACTGTTGGTAGCGCACAATAAAGGGCTCTTCGTTGCGCAGGGCGGTAACAAAAATTTAAACAAAGTTGAAGCTCTTAACCCCTTCACTTAAACAAGAATGTTTCAGCATGAATGATTTTTAGCAAAGTAGGTGAACGCACCAAGTAAGCAAAAAGTTGAAATAACCTCCTTTTATCAGAGATTATTCGTTTTAAATATCAAACAAAATTCAATTCCATGATGGAAAACTGCATTCAATGCTTACGAATCAAATTTGAGAACAATATCATCTACCAATTGCGTGGCGTAAATGGAAAGATATTTAAGGCAAGTCACATTAACGTATAAGAATGCACACTGGCGCATATGTACGCATGCAGTAGCCATTTTATAATATACATGTATCGAATTTATACAATTGAATGTTTAATTACTACAGCTCAGGACTGATATGCCATTACTAAGGCCAGTTTGGAAGTTCGCTGAGAAGCTCACACGTTTTTATACACACGTCATGAACAAGTTCACATGTTCATGACTGACGTGGCATGCTCAAGAGGCCTTATAGGGTGTACTTCATTAAAAATCTCATGCACGTATTACCCATGGGTGTTTGAGCTCAAACGATTAACTATCTCATGCACTTATGTATCAAATACAATTGAAAAGGTTGGGTTCACATAAAATTGTTCTTGTTTTAAAATTGAAGTACCATTATATCCATTTTCATTAACACCAAATGAAGTCTTTCGATAATTGATCTACGGTTTTTGAAACACACATTTAACTATTGTCTATATCATGCCAGAGGCAGTAATCGTCAAATATCCACGGACATTGAAACGAAAATTTAACTACCTCAACAGATATGAGTGAGTACACGAGGGATTTTATGAGAAATTAGGAGACTTCAAAACTGACATTCAACTACAAATCAAGTAGAAAAATGAGCAGATATACGAAACTTGTCATGAGAAATCAGCCGACTATACACTTACGCGAAAATACCTGCGACTCGACACAAAAGTTTTCAAACGCATATAACTCTCTTTGATCAATCAGTGCTCATTCGAACTAACATTCAACTACGCTGCTCATCAGACGAAGAAGTGCATTAGATAAAGATACATATTAAGCGCTGTTCCCTAAGTAACCTTGAGGCAGATTCTCGAGAATGATGCGTTTTCGGCTAAAATATTAGCAAAGTTTGGTTGGTTAACATATTGCGACACCAAAATGTCCATCAAATGCTCACAATTTTCCCACCATGACTTTCGATAAATTCTCGCTCGACTGCGAGCCCTTCTGAAGATTTGATCCATTTCTAAAATTAAAATGTTCACTTTATGAAAGAATTGTTTAAGAAAGAAATTTTCTGGAAATATCTTTAGAGCCAAAATAGCCTGTTTGATAGAATAGCTGTTGATAAAAACTTTCTTCAAACAAGCCGTTGTAAGAAATGTAATCAAATAAAATACACGCAATTGACAGGACGTTACACATGATACTGTTATTTCAAAACAATGGGGTATTGAAATAATATAAAAACCGGTTTGCTGCAGAACTGGAAATCCGGTGTTTTTTGGGGAACTGCATTTCTGAATTTTTCAGATTCCAAGCTCATTGCACATCAACGAAACGTCTGCTAACTGTGCTAAGTCTAAAATAGAATTACACAAACCGTCCCGAATGAAGAGATATCCTACTGAGTACAACATAACTTCATGAATCTAATTGAGAGGAGAACCAAGGAGTAAATGAACATTTTAACTGTCTAAGTCTCGGAATTTTAAAATTCCACCTTCAGTGCAATAGAACTCGGTAAAGGAAACTATGAAAATTTTATTATGAATCTGATACAAAGAGAGTAAACGCTGTGACTTGTGGCTCAGTATAGAAAAGAAGCATTGGGAAAGATACCCTTACTCGATGCTAACAATACTGAGTAACAGCAAACAAAGAAAAAATATAACATGGTGTTAATCATAGCTATGACTAGGTACTGTTCATGGCAGCACCTAGTTGTTTAGACGCAGGGAGCAGCATTCCTAAGATGTAGAGAAATAGAGCGAGGTGGCAGCTTGTTGCTCACATCTACTTAATATTATTTAGTTTTATAATTTCATCATGTTAGAATCCAATGAGAGTATACGTAAGTGTCATATCTTTACCGACAAATCAATACCATCAAGTCTTTTGGTAAACAATTAATACTCCAGATGCAAGACCTACAACAACGTAATATGAAAAATATGCTAACTCTGACATGTATAGCTTCCCATATTTCAACAATTAGATTTGAGAAAAAATCCGACTGAAAACCAATAAAACAGAACCTAAATTAATATTTTCCCTGGACTTCACAGCCGCTAAGCACATCCCTGAACTAAGTAATCAAAGCATATTTTTATGGCGTAAAAATCAGTCGGTATCTCAATTTTCGTTCATTCGAACGATTTTCACCAGCACTGGCACGAACACGCGCCAAAAGAGAACGCCAGGATTTCCCGGAGAATCCGACGGTCGCAATCCTGACTCCGTCCCACCGGAAAACTGATGGGTCTTCTACTGGCGGATTAGGGGGGACAGGCATGAGAGGTGGAGTGGATGTGGAAGTGGTGGAGGGACTTTGAGTGTGGATTTGTGGTTGTGGTGGGACTTGGGAGATGAATTAGTGGTTGTGGTGGGACTTGTGAGTTGAATTAGTGGTTGTGGTGGGACTTGGGAGATGGATTGGTGGTTGTGGTGGGACTAGTGAGTTGAATTAGTGGTTGTAAGGGGACTCTGGGGGTGAATTAGGGATAGTGGTAAGACTCTGAAGGGGAATTAGTGGTTGTGAAGAGACTCTAGGCGTGGATGAGTAAGCTCGGCTGGATTCCAAGAGCTTGGCTATTCACGTCATGAATGTATCCTGGTTGCAGTTGAACTGAAATTGAGGAAATAGCTGAACTAATTGCTTTTCATTTACTGCTCATGTAACTTTGCTTTTTTTTTGTAGTCACTCAATATTTTTCTACGCTCACTACAAAAGTTAAAACGCAGATTTTTTCTAAAAAATGAGACATTAATTCGCTTCCAATACACGCGCTTGCCTAAAAGTTCTCTCCGAGCAAAAGAGAAGCTTTCGTTACATTTACCTCTTACTTCCCGTGTTTTGCACTGTCCCATGTCGTATTGCAGTTCCAATTTACCCGGTTCCTCAGCCACTGTTAAGTAGCCTCTCTGGAAGCTTTTTCAAGCAGACACTCATTGCTAGTTCAGAAGTACTATGTTTCGCTTCCCAGAATTTCTACAGTTGCTGCCACAGCTGCAGCTACTCCTACGAGCATGTTCCAACTGTTTTAGCCGCAGGCTCTGTAGCTGTTTCTGCAGCTGTCAGTTTGCAGCAGTCCACGCGGAAAATAAGCCCCACAAAAATCCGGAATATCCGAAGGGAGCTCAGGAAGCTGTTCCGCCTCGGCGGGTGGGGAATGTCAGCTCAGGCAGAGCTATGGCTAGGGTCCAGGAGGAGGCAGTGTTGTCAGATCCGCCTTTTTTGCCCAAAACTTTCATATTTACCACATGTAACTTGGAATGAAAATTACTCAAGATATGGCAACCGCGCAGAGTTACCATCTTGTAGCTTGGATAGAAGAAGACTCCTTTTCGGTGCACGTACAGTGGCATTTCAACGTGTCTGATTATATTTGTGTTTGATACCCTGCACGGTTGCCAGAGACATGGCCAAATGTTCACTTAAAAATAGCCAAATTGGATAGATTTGGCTAAAAACTCAATCTGGAAGACGAATGTCGTAACCCGAAGCCTGTCGAAGGATGCAAGCCAGAAACAACGTCCGCTACTCTCCCAATTGGGCAATTTTGCCACTACGATAAGCTATCAAAAACCGACGCATCTCACGAGCATAAAAGAACTGCTTGCAATTGTGGCATGTTTCTTAAACAGAGCGAAACTCCAACTCGATGAAATTACAACCGCATCCCAATGTGTTGCAACACATCCTAATATTTTCTTTAATTAAAAGTTGTTAGTCATAGATGCCCAGTGAACGAATAGCAGTTATTTTGTGCAACCGACGCAACCGACGCATGGTAACTGACGCATGACCATCCACGTCTGACAACCGATGTATGACAACCGACGGATGGCAACCAACGTATGGCAACCAATGTATGACAACCGACGGATGGCAACCAACGTATGCTAACGAACGTATGGCAACCAATGTACGACAACCTACGGATGGCAACCAACGGATGGCAACCAACGTATGGCAATCAATGTATGACAACCGACGGATGGCAACCAACGTATGGCCACCGACATATAGCAACCGATGTATAGCAACCAACGCATGACAACCAATGAAGGGCAACCGACGGATGGCAACCAACGTATGGCAACCAACGTATGGCAACCAATGTATGACAACCGACGGATGGCAACCAACGTATGGCCACCGACATATAGCAACCAACGGATGGCAACCAACGTATGGCCACCGACATATAGCAACCGATGTATGGCAACCAACGCATGGCAACCAATAAAGGGCAACCGAGGAAATGGCAACCGTCGTATGGCAACCACCGTATGACAACCGACCATATGCAAGCGGGTCTCCTTAGCTGTGTTTGTGTATTTTTTGCAATTGAAGCTGAGTTGTGCTTATGTTCTTCGATTTTTTATTATTACTGATTCGAATACTCCGGAAAAATCTAATTCGCCGGATTAAAAAAGAACCAATGAAAAAATGATCATCTACGTAACATGCAAATATGTTATTTAGCCAACCACTAAACTCATTCATCCACTCTACTCTTGCTGTTCAATGAGAATTTTTCCTCTCCTTTTAATGCCATCACTGCGACTATCAGTAAATGTGTGTTGTCTTCATACGTTGTCGCATTTTACGGCGTACAATTAAGCTTTGCTTGACAACACGCATACTACAACAAGCCTTCCTATGTGTCTCTCACCATACCATGTCACAATTGTCCCACCCTTCTTCCTTCTGTCGCTTGTAATCAGTGCAAAGTCTCCGCATTACGCGTAAGAATTTACAATATTATTCAAGTTTATTTTTTCTGTGTTTTCATGTTCTTCCGTATTTCTTGAAAGTCTTCGATACCGAGTCCGTCTTTTTACTGCGGTTCACTGCTTGCGTCAGTGCATATCTAGCTGTTCTTTTTTAAAATCACATTTTCCTTTTCTAATTTAAAGTTGCATGGTTCCCTTAAATGTTTATTGGTATTTTAATAATAAAATGTTTATTAAATATCAACTCATAGTGACTCCTATACGTAATTGTGCTTTCTGTGTTCACTCTTCGCTCATCTAAGCCAACCTTTACTATTTTCATAAGATATTTTAACTACACATAAACGGAGTGTATTAAAAAAAGCATTTAATTTTCTTCTTCTATTAATACTCTATAGCGGTCACTGCACTTTTACTCTAACTTTTTGATAGCAAGGCACTCCTGTGAAATTACGGAAATATCTATTTACAAACTTAGCCTGAGCATCGGCGAATTTTCATTTGTTGGCTTTTGATAAAAGATGAGTAGATCTTTTCAGGGTATTGGAAAGAAACGATGGCCTTTTCTAAAATTTCAAATAATTTTAAGTCTTTTTCGGAGCTTTTTGAAAAAAATTAATTATTTCGTCTAATGTTACGAGGTACTATCGTTTTTCAAGTCTACCTAGAAAAAGAAAGGGCATTGATTTTGAATATGGGATATTATTTCGACGGTTAATTGAAATAACTCCATTTCAACAGAAAATCCAGTAATGTTAAATATAACATCTAGACTGTGAATCATAAATGAAATAACTCCTTTCGCTCAAAAAATCCAGTGATGTTAAATATGACATCCGGACTGTAAGTCATTTGTGAAATAACTCCTTTCGCTCATGAAATCCAGAAATATTAAATATGACATCTAGACTGTAAATCATAAATGAAATAACTCCTTTCGCGCAAGAAATCCAGTGATATTAAATATGACACCCCGACTGGATGAAAATAAACTTCTACTGCGAGGGCTGGAGCAGCAGGGGAGAGTTTAGAGTCTCCAATACACATCGTTCACGGAGCTGTCGAGCAGAATGCCATCGGTGTGAAGCGCAGGAGTGCGGTCTCCTCGCAATAAAAGCGCACTTAACGACAGAGGGGCGTTTTTAGCGCCCAAGTTTACGTTATTTACAAGACTTCAGCGAAGAACGCTTTTGAGAGTCAAGCCCGGAGGTTCATTCTCGGAACTCGCTTCAAATTCCTTTTCTTTAAAGGCCGCCGACACTGGATTACAATTCTGAGAAACTCAGCAAATATCCGCCCTCTCGAGCGAACGCTTTCAGGCGATTCTCAAGTTCTGATCAGTTTGCTGCTCAGAGCCAGACAACTTCATTTCCAGAATTAAAACTGCGTCATTTAAATTATTGATTTAGCTTCAAAGGGGGAGTTTCCTTCAGTGATTTTACCGCATACAACCTCAACCCCTGCGCTGACTTTCAAGTGCGTGAATAATTCTCATTTTTGCCCTAGTGACGTAAGAGAAACCTCGTTAACGAATAGCTAGGGAACAACTGTGGGGAATAATTTACTTGAAAGAATTCATTCCTTCTTATATTAGCGATAAAACCTTCACAGCAGAGCGGCATAAATTTTAGTGAAGATATTTGTTACACCTGATGATGAACTAGCCTACATTAAAAAGGCAAAGGTGTTGCAGCCGACGTGGTTTGCTCGTTTGTTTATTGATGTTCTTTCGGCAGTATAAATCCTATTTTACAATTTGCTTATCTTTGTATTGATATGCGTCTAATACTATTGTACTTATTTGTATTGCGTCAGAAATTAAGCTCATGCTAAGCACATCTCATTTGAAATGGGCTTGCCCATGGATCGAAACCATCCACTCCTACATGAAGGCAAACCGTAGCACTCTCATTATCGTCATCTGCAGTGCAGGAGATCTGTTTCTCAATTACGATTCGTGAAGATTTCATCTCCATACTTTTAGACTACTGCACATCTCCATACTCGTACACTACTGCACATCTCCATACTCGTAGACTACTGCACATCTCCATACTCGTAGACTACTGCACATCTCCATACTCGTAGACTACTGCATATCTCCATACTCGTAGACTACTGCACATCTCCATACTCGTAGACTACTGCACATCTCCATACTCGTAGACTACTGCACATCTCCATACTCGTAGACTACTGCACATCTCCATACTCGTAGACTACTGCACATCTCCATACTCGTAGACTACTGCATATCTCCATACTCGTAGACTACTGCACATCTCCATACTCGTAGACTACTGCACATCTCCATACTCGTAGACTACTGCACATCTCCATACTCGTAGACTACTGCATATCTCCATACTCGTAGACTACTGCACATCTCCATACTCGTAGACTACTGCATATCTCCATACTCGTAGACTACTGCACATCTCCATACTCGTAGACTACTGCACATCTCCATACTCGTAGACTACTGCACATCTCCATACTCGTAGACTACTGCATATCTCCATACTCGTAGACTACTGCATATCTCCATACTCGTAGACTACTGCATATCTCCATACTCGTAGACTACTGCACATCTCCATACTCGTAGACTACTGCACATCTCCATACTCGTAGACTACTGCACATCTCCATACTCGTAGACTACTGCACATCTCCATACTCGTAGACTACTGCATATCTCCATACTCGTAGACTACTGCATATCTCCATACTCGTAGACTACTGCATATCTCCATACTCGTAGACTACTGCACATCTCCATACTCGTAGACTACTGCACATCTCCATACTCGTAGACTACTGCACATCTCCATACTCGTAGACTACTGCACATCTCCATACTCGTAGACTACTGCATATCTCCATACTCGTAGACTACTGCATATCTCCATACTCGTAGACTACTGCATATCTCCATACTCGTAGACTACTGCATATCTCCATACTCGTAGACTACTGCACATCTCCATACTCGTAGACTACTGCACATCTCCATACTCGTAGACTACTGCACATCTCCATACTCGTAGACTACTGCATATCTCCATACTCGTAGACTACTGCACATCTCCATACTCGTAGACTACTGCACATCTCCATACTCGTAGACTACTGCATATCTCCATACTCGTAGACTACTGCATATCTCCATACTCGTAGACTACTGCATATCTCCATACTCGTAGACTACTGCACATCTCCATACTCGTAGACTACTGCACATCTCCATACTCGTAGACTACTGCACATCTCCATACTCGTAGACTACTGCACATCTCCATACTCGTAGACTACTGCACATCTCCATACTCGTAGACTACTGCACATCTCCATACTCGTAGACTACTGCACATCTCCATACTCGTACACTACTGCACATCTCCATACTCGTACACTACTGCACATCTCCATACTCGTAGACTACTGCACATCTCCATACTCGTAGACTACTGCACATCTCCATACTCGTAGACTACTGCACATCTCCATACTCGTAGACTACACATCTCCATACTCGTAGACTACTGCACATCTCCATACTCGTAGACTACTGCACATCTCCATACTCGTAGACTACACATCTCCATACTCGTAGACTACTGCACATCTCCATACTCGTAGACTACTGCACATCTCCATACTCGTAGACTGCACATCTCCATACTCGTAGACTACTGCACATCTCCATACTCGTAGACTACTGCACATCTCCATACTCGTAGACCACTGCACATCTCCATACTCGTAGACTACACATCTCCATACTCGTAGACTACTGCACATCTCCATACTCGTAGACTACTGCACATCTCCATACTCGTAGACCACTGCACATCTCCATACTCGTAGACTACACATCTCCATACTCGTAGACTACTGCACATCTCCATACTCGTAGACTACTGCACATCTCCATACTCGTAGACCACTGCATATCTCCATACTCGTAGACTACACATCTCCATACTCGTAGACTACTGCACATCTCCATACTCGTAGACTACTGCACATCTCCATACTCGTAGACTACTGCACATCTCCATACTCGTAGACTACACATCTCCATACTCGTAGACTACACATCTCCATACTCGTAGACTACTGCACATCTCCATACTCATAGACTACACATCTCCATACTCGTAGACTACACATCTCCATACTCGTAGACTACTGCACATCTCCATACTCGTAGACCACTGCACATCTCCATACTCGTAGACTACACATCTCCATACTCGTAGACTACACATCTCCATACTCGTAGACTACACATCTCCATACTCGTAGACTACACATCTCCATACTCGTAGACTACTGCACATCTCCATACTCGTAGACCACTGCACATCTCCATACTCGTAGACTACTGCACATCTCCATACTCGTAGACTACTGCACATCTCCATACTCGTAGACTACACATCTCCATACTCGTAGACTACACATCTCCATACTCGTAGACTACTGCACATCTCCATACTCGTAGACCACTGCACATCTCCATACTCGTAGACTACTGCACATCTCCATACTCGTAGACCACTGCACATCTCCATACTCGTAGACTACACATCTCCATACTCGTAGACTACACATCTCCATACTCGTAGACTACTGCACATCTCCATACTCGTAGACCACTGCACATCTCCATACTCGTAGACCACCGTTCATAACTGTGGTATAGTCATAAGCATGTTTTCAAGTGTATAAGGGCCATTGTTAAGGGATTAATGATTCGGAATTTTTTCCTTATTTTTTTTTAACTTTTAACAAATGCAAACTCTAACGTTTAGGCGAAAATACACCATCAAAACAATAAGTTAATATGATGTTGGTAAAATTGGCACGAATCACTTAAATTAGAATGAGCTTGTTTTATTTTTTATTTTTATTTAATTTTTCAATTTTTTAATTTTTAATTTTCTGAGATTTACTTGAGTTTTCGAAAATTGACTCTAAATGGAGTAAAATTTTGAAAAATATACATAAATAATTTTATTTTTGAGATGTAGGTGAAAGAGACCAGTGAAAACTTAGTTACCGACATACGTATGAAATACGCATGTATTGATTTTACCAGCTCCTCCTACTAGTTTTTTTACCTTTCCAGACGAGCTATTCTTTGAATCCAAAAGCGCTAAAAGTCTCCATAACACAACCACTGGTGCGCTGTTTATCTAATACCACAACTGCCAGCACATTATTACTTCAAACACTACTATCAGTACACCATTTTTTCTAATGCAACAGTCTCAACTTTTACTGCCACAACAGCTTGGCCCCACCATTACCCTGGGGCCCATGTTCCAGTTTACAGCCACAACAGCTAGGGCCCATCATAACCCTGGGGCCCAGGGCCCAGTTTACCGTCATAACAGCCTGGGCCCACCATTACCCTTGGGCCCATGTCCTAGTCTACCGCCACTGCAGTTCGGGCCCACCATAACCCTGGCTCCAGGGCCCAGCACCGTAGGGCCCTGCTTACATCAGCGCTAACGGGGCCCATAAATCGACGGGGCATAACCAAGCAACTCGCGCCGCCGATACTGCGTGCAATAACAAGAGAAATGCCCACCACTTGCCCATAAATGGCTCCTTTTAGGGGCCCGGGCCTGCATTTGTCCTCTTGTCACTTCTTCCTGCCGCCGTCACCCTTAATAAGGAACTAACGTGCCTCGCCGGCCTCACCTTCCTCTTCGTCCCTACCTGTTCCTTTGTTTGGAGCTGCTTCTTAGTCTTCGGTCACACCTATGTACTTCGCCTTCGTCTCTGCCTGTTCCTTCGTCTTGAACTGCTTCTTAGTCTTCGGTTATACCTATGTTCTTCGTCTCTGCCTGTTCCTTCGTCTTGAACTGCTTCTTAGTCTTCGGTTATACCTATGTACTTCGTCTCTGCCTGTTCCTTCGTCTTGAACTGCTTCTTAGTCTTCGGATATACCTATGTACTTCGTCTCTGCCTGTTCCTTTATTTTGAGCTGCATCTTAGTCTTCGGTTATACCTATGTACTTCGTCTCTGCCTGTTCCTTTGTTTTGAGCTGCTTCTTAGTCTTCGGTTATACCTATGTACTACACCTTCGTCTTGAACGTTTCTTAGTCTTCGGTTATACCTATGTACTACACCTTCATCTTGAACGTTTCTTAGTCTTCGGCTATACCTATATACTTCACCTTCGTTTCTACCTGTTCCTTAATCTGCGTCTTAGCCTGCTTTCGTTTTTCTATAATATTTCTTCTTCGCTTCAACCTGTCCTCTCCAAGCTCGTCGGAACCGGTCTCTTTATCTTTGTCCCAAGATGTCCCTTCACCTTCGTGGCAGCCTTCATCTCAACTTCATCGGTCTCTTAGCCTTCATCTTAACCTGCTCCTTTTTAAAGGTTTATTCTAAATTCATCCTTGAAAAAGGCCGGAGCAATAGAGTGGAAATTCGAAATACCGCAAATTTTAAATGACAATGGCATGCTTTTTTTGTTAGTGTAATGATTTCATTTTTACAAAGGGAAAAAAGTAAAATAAAGAAATGCGGTGGACAATGAAAGCCGGTTATCACCCTAGTAAGCATGTCATTAACATCAAATAGTAGATAGGGAAAAACCACAAAATTTTAACCCGAGGAAACGAATAAAGATAAAGATACACACACGGTACTGTTGAACAAATTCTGTCTATCAGAAATATCAAAAACGAAGAAATACGAATGACAGGTTGATCAATGCGGTTAGCGATAAAATTAAATGGTATTGATGCGAGAATTTGGACATGGATGACGCGTAAACAATTGTATAATGATGCTGAACACTAAAGTGCTTATGCTTATCCTCTCGTGAATTTGAGGACAGACGATGATATCCAACAATTTTCAAGTGCGAACAAGTGTACAAGCCTTGATACATATCAAGTAAATATGAATTTTCATTCAAAAAAGACAAAATTACTTAACCAAAATTAACATACTCAACAAAAGTTGGTTTAGAATGAACGATGACATAGATGATGGTAGCAGTTGCACGCCTACAGCGCGTCCGTGTATCTGACTCGTATGAGGAGAGCACTCCGAGATCACGGACGAGGCGGACGATGACGAAAGCATACTAAAATAAAACGCGACACAGATGATTGCAAAAAGCGTTCTCTCATGAGTGATGATACAAACAATGAGAAAAAGCGTTCTCTTGGAGAGCAAGCTGCAAGAAAGGGGCGGGCGGTGACGGAGGCGAATGAAAGAATCCTGATGAAGCTGCGCACGGAAAAAATTCATCCCTCTCAGACGAGGGAACTCGGCAGAAGTCACAAAAACACGAAATAGGAGACAGATTATGGTTCGTAGCGCTGTTAGGAAGGGATTAACAGGGTAAGCAGTGCATTAAAAGTACATTTTTCTTAAATAAATTACCATTTGTTTTCACGAGGTGGGAGAAGTAGATTAACAACGGACGGTAATAATAGCTCACAAAAGGTTTCGTTCACTAAAATAGTACTAAAAAAGAAACACAAACTCTTTCGAACGACTCTAAAGACGCAAAGCTGCATCAATCTTGGCTAAAGTACTATACACGGTATAGCTGATATAATATAGCTAAAGTGCTACTAAATAAAGTTCTACTAATAATAATAAAGTACTACTAATAATAAAGAACTACTTCTAATAATAAAAGACTACTACTAATAATAAAGTACTACTAATACTATAGCTGAAGTACTACAAGGTGTAGCTGATATAATGGCATCGTTCGTTTCCAATCTCGTTAACCAATCGCTTTTCATAGGTGTTTTCCCGAACTCTCCCGAAATTGCCTGAGAAACTCCTATTTTTAAAAATGGTGATAGAACATGAGTTAACTATTATGGACCTGTCACTTTGCTACCAATTATTAGAAAAATACTCGAGAAAATTGTGTATAAAAAGTGTATTCCTATTTAGAACAAAAATAATTTCTCTGGAATAAACAGTTTAGTTTTCGTTTAAACAGATCAACAACACACGCTGTATTAAATCATTTACAATTACAGTATAAATGAAGAGAAGCAAGTTTTCTTCGTGTTTCTTGACTTTCGAAAAGTATCTGATTGCTAGATGGACAATAACATTTTACTCTCGAAACTCTACGGTTGTGGCATTAGAAGAATTGCACACGACTGGTTCGAATCACACCTAACAAATCGGAAGCAATACGTTGCCATTGACAATGTTCACTCGAAACTACTGACAATTAGTCATGGAGTACCTGATGTGCTCTTTGGCCTTTCCTATTTTTAATCTTCATCAACGATGTTGTTAAATCTACCTCGTTTTCAAATTCATTCATTTTGCCGACGACAGCACCCTTTCTACCGCTCTTTCTAATAAAATCCCATTTTAATTGCAGAATGAATAAATAACGAACGGCAAAAGGTCTAAATGTGGCTCAAAGCTAATAAAATACGTATCAATATCGATAAAACGAAATACATTATATTCTCTTACAAGTTGAATGGGTATCTTCTATACATCAGGGTTGGTGATGGTGAAATTGAAAAGACCAACTCTTATAAGTTCCTAGGCATTGTTATAGATAAACATCTAACTTTCAGTGAGCATATTTTACTTATCAGTACTAAATTTTTAAAATCCTAAGGAATCCTCAATAAAGTAAAAAAATATTACCTGAAGAAGCTTTAAACATACTTCACCGAGCGCTCATTTCACCATAAACATATACAATGCAGAATAGAAGTAGGGCATGAAACTGATGAAAATAGACCAATTTACTTGAATAAACCAATTTAAGAAACAGTCTACTCTTTGCACTGCAAAGAAAGCCATTAGAGCAGCTAGAAAATCAGAATATAATGCTCACACAAATGATTCATTCAAATACTTAAAAATATTTAAGCTTTTGTATCACTACTAGGTCTTGATATGCAAAATCATGTGTAAAACATCGAATAATGAGGGCGATATAGATCATAAACAGTTATTACCTCACAAACTGGCCCTCATGTTCATATAACCCTAAATAGAAGTCACTTCCTACTTCCTTATTATTCAAAAGCTCTTTCTCAACACAGTATTCTCTTCATAAGAACCAAGACTTGGAATTCGATTCTTTCTGAGATCTGTGAAAAAACTTCTAGTAGAGCTTTCAACATGAATCTTAAATTTCTATTTCTATCAAAATATTAATCACATAAGGTTATCAAGTCAAATCGATTCTGCTATTTGATTCATTTTGATAGGGTAATGTAGCATAATTAATGACATAGATCTTGTCTGATCCTAACTATTTTCTAAAATATACCGTTTTCATCTGGCCCGTATTAAATATTGTTGTAAAATTGATCATCGAATCTTGAGCGAACCCGTTCACTGATCAGTCTAGCGAGCGACTAGGTTAAGTGAAGTACGTTCAGCATAATTACATGCCTTATAATAGAGTTGATGATAGGATGCTCTGGAAGTTGTTGAATTTATTCGGTCCCACAAGTAGCTAAACTCAAATGTGTTTATTGTGATAGCTTACTTATGTATCGCTTTTGGTAAATAAATTGTTTAAATTGCTCAAATAAAAATAAAATATTGTATACTGACTACAATATTTTATTAGCGCCCAAGCGTGATGGGATAACCATACCTAGATGGTTCATATAAATGCGTGTAATGATGAAATCAACGCACAAATATGTGACACCTACGAAACTTGAAGAAGCCCATGAATTTGTAGTTAAACTAACATTATCTCATCCAGTTCGAACTTAAGTTACACGATCTGATCCAGCACAATTTAATGCTCTAAAAACCCAACCCAGTGTTCTCATTTTCAAAAGGAGAAAATTATCGTACGACACTCGAATTCGAAATAACGCACAACCACGGTGAAAGCAAACACAATTTTCAACTCACCACAAGCGAATTTAAAAAAACAAACAGACGTTCAAGCAGAAGCAATGGAGCGCATTCAATGAATATCAAAAGCTAAAGTTCATTGGTCTGAAATTAAATAGCGCGACGGGAGAAAAACAGAGCATTTTAGGGGACAAATTGAGCGTAATCTGTCGATGATATTGAGTGCATGCCGCAGCGGACCGGGAGCTCTCCGATACCGAAGAATAAGGCTCGGCTCCCGCAAGATGGAAGGCATCCGATACAGAAAAACGTTCTGGGAAGAAAATTGACTGTAATCCGTTGAGAAAATCGAGTGTGTTCAAGTAAGATGGCCTCCAATTCTCGCAAGAAAAAGCGCCACCGCAGCAAGGGAAGCGACGTGCAAGGCTCAGATTACCGCTCTCGTACAATAGAAGTGATTTATTTGAATTATTTGCAGCCTTGTGGCGGTTGTGACTCGAAACCTTCAGTGAAAATGAGATCGTGTTATTTTGAATAAATGTCATATTTTTGTAATTTATTACCTGAGGTTACTATTTACATGCACGAGGTCACATGCATGTTGTTCTATTTCTAGGTGACGTATTAAAACTAACAAGGTAGTTATAGAAACCCGGTGTAAACAATAAAGTGCTCCGCATAATAAATGTCACTCATTTATTTTCCGAATTAACTGCTCATGTCTGCGGAAATCGTCTTCTATTTCCAGAAAAGAGACTGGATCTAATTCAAAATACGCTATTTCCTCCCCTGTTATTTACTTCTTTTTGAATTTACCAATATCTTCTGACATTAGGGCCAGTCCAATTGATGTATTCATCAGTTAACTAGCAAGAGAAATTTCAGACAAAAATCCTATAAGACTTAACTCCCATGTCGAACATTTTTAAGGAAATCGATTTAATATAACCAAGTTTCTTGGAGAACTTCGCTTCAATAACCGCATTTGCCCAGAGAACATCGACGCCAATTTAATTATCTACGCTAATAAAGGGATGTCCAAGAGTAAAAGTGTGAAGTCACGAGCGTCTTCGCTCTGTCTCAGACCCGCAAATATACGAGTAACCTTTCAACGTGATGCTTAAATGATTAATCCTCTCACATTATGCGTAAATACTTAACCCTATAACATGATGCTTAAATGTGAATTTTTTGACATGATGCTTAAAAGCATTATATTAAAAGTATCTATTATAAAAGTTTCTCATTTAAGCAAATCTTTTTTACATAATGCTGAAATGCATAACACTTTAACAAAATGCTTTGGCGCTTAACCCTCAAATAGTAATGCTCAACCATTTATGTCACAATTTTTGTCCTAATTTTACCGTTATCCCAACTACCGTCATCAGACTGTGGCCGACATCAAAGGAGGGGAGAAACTGCAACTCGGCAGTGAACTTCGAAGCAGACATTAGGGAGACATTTAAGAAGAAATTCAATAGAATGAGGCTATTTTCTAAAGAGAACTGCATAGACCTCTGGGGGCGTTGAAGGCCTGAAACGGCGCTCACATGCAACTCTCTGGCACACACCCGCGATTGCCACCCACATACATAGTTGTTGCTCTATCGTTCCATGGAGTACTCACGCTCCATAAACACTGCAGTCAGATTTTCAAACAAGGAGTGAACTCCAGGAGCCAGATTTTCAAATAAGGAGTGAACTCCAGGAGCCAGATTTTCAAATAAGGAGTGAACTCCAGGAGCCAGATTTTCAAACAAGGAGTGAACTCCAGGAGCCAGATTTTCAAACAAGGAGTGAACTCCAGGAGCCAGATTTTCAAATAAGGAGTGAACTCCAGGAGCCAGATTTTCAAATAAGGAGTGAACTCCAGGAGCCAGATTTTCAAACAAGGAGTGAACTCCAGGAGCCAGATTTTCAAATAAGCAGTGAACTCCAGGAGCCAGATTTTCAAATAAGGAGTGAACTCCAGGAGCCAGATTTTCAAACAAGGAGTGAACTCCAGGAGCCAGATTTTCAAACAAGGAGTGAACTCCAGGAGCCAGATTTTCAAGCAAGGAGTGAACTCCAGGAGCCAGATTTTCAAACAAGGAGTGAACTCCAGGAGCCAGATTTTCAAATAGCTTTTTTCGTCGTAGCAGCACAGCAAGCTGCAAAAGTTTTTCTGAAAACTCGGCTATTATAGGTGCTGTTTTTTGTCAAATTGTTTTTCCCACCAAAATTTGAGCATCGAACTTCTGAAGATCCCTGAGGGTTGTTGTTATTTTGCTCTGTGTTCTGCGATTTTAACCAGAAAAGCATCACTGGGTCTCAGTAATTTACAGGAAAATATTACCGTGCAACCGCTTACAAAACGAAAATCAATTGAAAATTTTGCAACATTAACAAGCTGACGGAAAAGCGTTACCTCATAACAGCCAACATAACGTAAATGATTTGAAAATCCGGTACATAACCAAATTAACAGAAAAACGCAACCTTATTAACGCTAACATGACGTAAATTGATTAAGAGTTTGGCCTTAGTCCTGGACGCCGAGTTTGCCAGGTTCGGAATCGGGGTACAGAATGTGGCTGCCTCGCGTTCAAGTTAGCCGCAGCCGCTGCGCGCGCTGCGAAGTGGCTTAATTGAACACGGACATCTCAAGGTCTCCAATTACGGCCTTTGGAGGGTACTCGCACTCAGAACCTCTCGTACATCCATTCGAAGTAGTCAACATTCGTGCAAGTATTCAGATGTAGCATTCATCATTCATGCAAACATCCATTAGGAAGAGTCATCATTCAAACAAACATTGAGTTTAAATACTCAGCATTTATTCAAACAGTCAAATACAGTGTTTATTTTTCAGTCAAACATTCGTTAGTTATATTTACCCTCATTTCAAACATTCATTCGCAGCATTCATTACTCACTAACACCCATATGGAATAGTCATCATTAAAGCAAATATTCAGAAACAGTATTCATCATCCAGGCAAACGTTCGTTTGTCACTGTTCACTGTTACGTCATCACAGTTACGTTATCACTGTCACGTACGGTTAGTTGTTCTACGTTTTCACTGTTACGTAGGTTCAGTTACGTTATCGCTGTTACGGCGATAACGGTTAAGTATTGCTCAGTTACGTTATGTTACCACGGTCACTACGTTCTAGCGGTATTCCCTGGGTATTCGGTTCTACTTGCTAGCGGCATTACCTCAGCGGCAGCACTGTTCGCATGTTGTAGAGTTTCAGACGCTTCCGGAACGAAAGCGCTTTCAAGTTGGCAGTTTTGAAACCTCTGTTCACATCGAAAGGAATACTAGAACGTTCAGTTTAAATAACAAGTCGAAGTTGTTGGCTGAGATAAAGAGATGATATTTAATTGTTTTGCGTTGCAGAATATTAGCAGCGCTGCAGCAGAGATGAATTTTGTTTGCGGCGACTTAATTTACGTGGAGGGCTAATTCTGAGAAAAAAATTTAAAAATGTAAACGGAAAACTCGAAATTTAGAAATGAGAGGTCTTGGTCTGTTTTTTATAATAATATATTTGCTCAAAAAGTAAAGTGTTTCCTTTACTTTTTACATCCTTCTGAAATTTCATGAAGTTATCTTCTAAATGATTTTCTCACTCCGGACTTCGGATACTGATCGGGAAGCAGAGGTGACCAAGTAAAACATAATGTTATTCTACATTAATATTATGTGCAATTTCAGCATTTTAGACGAATACCCTCGACATGCACGTGTTTTTTAGTCGCGAAACCGCAAAAATTAACATGAACACTAATATAAGGTCTTTTTAGAACTCATTCCTAAATTTTTCTTGCAAATTATTACAGGCTTCAATGAAAATTTCATCATTCAGCTATTGCAAATCATTCTAGCTTTCAATGAAAATTCCATCATTCAGCTACCGCAAATCATTTCAGACTTCAATAAAAATTCCATTATTCCGCTGATAAATAGTCCTATAATTCGGAATAATGTAGAGCACTAAGACACACGTGAGGGGAGCTCCCTTCACACACACACAAGCGTGCATTAATTTATTTGTTCTGCAGAATTACTGCAAAACGCGAGCACAAACCGCCCTTGTATTCTGCTGCGCTTGCACGCACTTCATCATGAGATAATTCGGCGCGTGGCAATCCAAGCCACTCTCGGATATTGCGCACCGGATATCCCCAGAAGCACGCCAGCGAGAGCAGGAAAATCTTCACCTGGGACTAGGATCTGAAATTCCCAGCGGTTTCTTGGAAAAGGTATTTGTAAGTCGGGCTCCTAGGAATACGAGCTCGGAAATTCAGTTTCCAGGGAAAGGAAAGTGCGTATTTTTGTTTTCAAGGAAGGGAAATCCTAAGCAGTTGAAAGTCTTGGCCGTAAAATAGTTCTCCCGCAAAAAATTTCATTCCAAGCAATTAGTTCTTAGAAAATATTAGTAATTATCAGATATACAATCGCTCAGACTGTCTCACATGAGGTAGCGATGCAAAAGAAAAAAATGAGATGCAAATGAGTTTACAATTAGTTCAAATGATAAATAAAGTTTAATATTTATTGCAAATGTTGAATTCAATCTACCGACTATCATACTGTATTGCTCTATAAATCTAAAATTTTCTTCCTCAACATTTTATTAAACAAAAGAGCACCGAGCAAAAATTGCAGAGCTTCACTTCTAAAATAATGAAAAATTATGGCCGACCAAATCAATTACAGAATCATTTTTGAGATCAAAGAAGTCTTGATAAAAATAGCATAACAGTTATGGTCTCTAAATTAAAAAATTCGGAGCCAAGACTAACAAACAACGTTGAGGCAGACCGCGAACCGGTCGAAACAATGCCACCATTCAGCTTGTTTCAAGGAATGTTGCTTCTCAGCCTGCAACTTTGATGAGGAAACTTTCTGCTCAGCTAGGAATGTCTCGAATGTCGTTGCAACCTATTCTTAAAAATAAAATCTACGATATCTACTTGTCAAATTCAACTCATGCATGAGAAAGAGTTCGCAAGCTATTGATAGCGGAGAAAGTTTGCACGCAAATTTCTGCTACGTACAGAAAATGAAAACTTCATATTGAACATTATCATGTCTCATGAAACATTTCTACCTTAATGGTGAAGTACAAAAGCAGTATACCAGAATATTCTCAGTATCTAAAAATCCTACAAACAATTTTAACCATCCGCTCAACTTATAGTTACTCTAAAGTGTGAGATCACATCTGTAAGAATCATTGTTCCGCAATTTTTTTAATTAAGCTGCTAATGCGGGCGACTGTTGATGGCAATCGGTTAAGGCAGATGATTAAAATACATTTGTTACTTGAGCAAAAAATTTAAACGCAGAGAACGCTTGGTTCCTAAAAGATGGAGTTACACCTCACACAACAAGAGAGTCAATGGCTATGCCAAAAGCAATTTTTCCACAACGATTAATTTCACGTTACGGTGAAGTGTTGTGGCCAAATCGATCGCTAGACTTAAGTAGTCGTGATTTGTTTCTCTACGAATATTTGAGGGGAAGAGTTCACATTAAATAGCATGATACCTTACATGAATTAGAACGTGACGTCTTTCAAGCCATTTACAGTATAACTCCAGGCGTCTTAGTTCGAGTAATAAACTGTATCATTAAAAAACATGTGTTGGCTAGAACAAAAGTGGGGATCATCTGAAAAGTATAAAATATATAAAAACTCCTAACTCTTCGGCGTAGTCACAAGTTATTTCAAACTTTCTATACTTCATAATTTTGTTCTTACCGAACATCAAAAAAAGCGAGGTACGTACTACGTACGGGCAACTGTTAGTTACTTAGTTAGTTAGTTAGCCGTGGTGTGCTGAGTGCAAAACATTCCTGACAATCGGGCACTAGCTGCTCGGGTCGTCAGGGTGTAACGAGTCATCTGTAGGGAGGTGAGAGTTATGACAGAGCCCGCACAATGTTTTTTACGATGGTCACTGGTTGAGAAAGCTACTCAAATATCTGCACCAAGGCAAATTACGAGAGTCATCGTTTGCAAAGCATTAGTAGTCTCTAACAAATAATAAAAAATAACCAGCGTCAAGAAAAATGAACTTTTGAATGATCACAAAAATAAAAGGGCAAAATTAAGTGTGTAAGGCTGAGTGAGTGAAAATTTCGGTAACAAGCTTCAATAGTACGGTTATCATGTGCCCGGTTGTTAATTTGTTTTTATTTTAAATTGAGAGGAGCCGTGTGAGTGACTTGAAATGACTTTTTGTTAATTATACTGCTTTCCTGTTACGTTATAGATTTTGTGTCCCAGTAGATAATTAACCCTCAAATAATTTTTGCTTGTGCATACATGTGTTTTATTTTATTTATATGTACTGATAGGCAAGGTCCTGAAACGATTACCTTTAGCATTGGACTGTGTAAGTTGCTGGTGCATTATGTGATAAATGTAGTCTTATTCATGATTAGACTGATGTCCTAGCCATCAGAAAATTAACAGTATTTAGCTCGTATCCTGTTATATTGCTTCAGTTGTCATGTGTTTAGTTATCATGTTAGTCCAGTTTTCATGTGTCCGGTTATCATGTTAGTCCGCTTATCATGTTAGTCCGGTTATCATCTCAGTCCGATTATCATGTGTCCGGTTATCATGTCAGTCCGGTTATCATCTGTCCGGTTATCCTGTGTCCGGTTATCATGTGTCCGGTTATCATGAGTCCGGTTATCATGTGTCCGGTTATCATGTGTCCGGTTATCATGTTAGACCGGCTGTCATGTGTCCGGTTATCATGTTAGTCCGACAGTCATGTCAGTCCAGTTTTCATGTAGTCAGCAATTTGAGAACAACGTATTTGCTGGCAGCATTGCGCTGTGCCGTGACCGGCACACCTCACAAGTCCGCCTAAACGAGTCCAGCCTCACAAGTTCATCCAAACACGAAGCTCAACTTTTGGCTTTTCATTCGAACAAAAGTTTCCCTGAGTTTTTAAAGTTTTGTTAATATCCGTAGGTGAATGGTAGGCTCATCTCTCATTTTTTCTAGCGGAAAAATGATCGATATCAGGGAGGTTTCAAAGTAGCAATATGAATCTCAGCTCGAAAGTTTAGTTACCAATGAACTTCAAACTGCTTACTTTATTATAAAAGTTTCGCTGCCTTCCGAGATTTTAGGTAACCTCTCAGATGAGATCAGTATCTAACAGAGACCTGATCCTGGCTTCGACTTGGAAACCATTCATCAAATCCTTTTTGTTCAGTTTTACACTTGAAAGACCATGGTTTTCTTGCTGTCCCTTGGTACCTACTTCTTGCGGTTGGGGAGTAATGTAGCAAATGATATTCGCGTGCACAGTTGTGTGTTTGGAGCAAAGTAAGTTCAAGGGAGAAATAGGGCGCTTATAACTCTGTTTACGTGCCACTGATCGAATTTCACTTTGGTGTTTTACTCTTTACCCAAGTAGACTGTTCTAGGGCAGTATATTCGTATCTATGGGTAAGATTTTCGAAGAGGTCACTTGAAACACAAAATGTGCAATAATCTGTATGAAACACCGGCAAAAAGGTGCATACGTGTAAGTCACATTTCATTCACCTTGAAAGGTTTGATATGCTGTAACAACCTGGAGCTTAGACCATTAACTGCGTATGTGTTCAATAAATAAATAATACCTTGAAAGTAAATGTTAACATGGGTGACCTTTGATGGCAGATGACATGACTCATTATTTTCCCATTTAAGTGTCCAGATAAGACTGTTGAATCTTCCTCATGTGAAACCACTATCGCACTAGAACTGCCTATAAATGAACTTCATAAAACTTCGTCACTAAAGTTTCATTCATCTCATTTTGCCAGGCAATTGTAAGGCTTGGTTATATCATTGTAACAGTATTTGATTGTATTGAATGTTGAAATACCAAGATACGGAGACATTGAGCTAAGTGTCTGCATTAACAATCGAGGAAGACAGTTAAATACTGAAGTGATGGATGAATGTAATGTTTGAAGGCAAAACAAAACGTCAATGTTGCCACAAAGAACTATTAAAATTTGTTCAGCAAAATAGGCCAAGCAGATCAAATTGTCTGGTGAAGCTGAGCGAGTGATAGCTTGGTTGGCATAAATACATTCACACTAAAGTACAGCTCTCCTATCGTTTAACTTCCACCAGTTTGGGGAGACAGGAAATAACTTTCACATGCCACCCTTACTCAAACACACAGAAGCCCTGATGGCTACCTGCAACGGTACGATACTGGCCGGATTTTAAGGAAAAATCCTCTAATTTGGCATTTTTTGAGATAGAACCTCACCCAAATTAGGAAGTTTTCGGGAAAAAAGCAAATTTGACAACCCCGGCTTCCAGGTCTGCAGGGGACGAATAAGCCTGGAAGGGCAAGTAACGCCCTGGATCAAGGGCGCAGTCGAGAGAAAGACCAATATTTGGCAGCCAAACTCAGGCGCCTGACTACACCTTCAGAAAAGTTCACGAGTAGCTCAATGGAAACTTTTTACATCCACTGGGAGTTCAGGGAATTGGAGAGCAAAGTGCAAGAGGCCATGAACCTGGCGGACCCTTTCTTGCTGCTTTGACATCGTCCCCAGTTCCTTTTAGTTACACAGCTGCAAAGTTAAACGCTGACGCTGTTGCAAGCACGAACCTTGGTGCGTCGTGCAACAGAAAACTCTTTTGGACACCAGCTATCTATGCTATGAAAAAAACCAGCACAGTTTCTACGTTACGCAACGAGAAACATGAACACATTATGTCACGACGACGTCTGGGTTTCAATTTTTTATGATAACTGTTCCTGATTAATAGCTCCTTCCTTTCAAACAGCATTTGTGGTCTTCTCTGCACAAATAGAAGCAGAATTGTAGCGCGAGACATTTCTCAAGTAGATCTTTCTACACCCCTGTATGTTATGCACTCATTTTAATCAAATAAGAATGAAGCTGCAAGAAGAAAACAGAACTGCTAAAAGAAAACATTACATGCTTTTATCTCTTATGGTTGCACACGGAGAATAAATTCAACTTTTTTGGAACCTTAAACGCACAATATTTACAGCATTGGCAAACTCAAGTGCTAAATATGACCTTCACTTGTTGACGAATGTAAGAATACGAGAGGAATCCTACCATGTTTTCAAACAATTTCAGTTGCGTGGAATTTTCCTAAAATGTCAAGTTTTAGATACCAAGTAAAGGACTCCTATGTATGCCAAAATATTTGAAGGTCATAGTACATGGAATGTGTAATGCGAAGCAAGAAAAACATTAAAAACAAACCAGATACATACAATGCAAATGTCTTCAATGCTGTTTTTTGCCCAGCTTTGTTATATGAATATCTCAATGTGATGACAAATAATTCTAATGCTCAGCATAGTTCTGGTACGGCATGCAAATTGCATGGGCTGAAATTTATTAAAATGGCCCGAAAATCTGGGATCAACAAAAATAGGCTTCCCTGTAACTGAGTTATAAGAAATAATATTAAGAAAAGATGCCGTCGATGGACTTGACTACTGCTGCCACTGAGTTATTTACAAATCACAGTTGATCACTGGGGGCATCAAATTTAAGGATAAAATATTCCATGACTTTAATTAATTTAGTTAACTGAAGAGAGGAAGGATGAAGGGACCATTTAGTATGGAGTAGAGAGAACGGGGAATCTACGCACGAGGTAAAAAAAGACGGTGATCAGTGAATAAATGAGTAGCTAAAATGCACGAGGTTTGTTTAAACGCTGTATGATAATATGTGCATGAAAATAAAAAGTGTGCGTTTTCATGGCGAATAGTTTATAAGCACCAGACAAGGACAATGTTTTGTAAGATGGTTTCAATAAATTTGTGCTGTGAATAATGAAGGCATCCTGTCGAGATCGGTGGCTTGGTGCGCAAGGACAATAAGTCTATTATTAAAATCGTGTCCCTGAGCCAGGAGTGTCTCAAAAGAACGAGAGGCGCCTCTTCACGCCAGACTCTTGGCCAAAAATTATGAAGACTTTCGAGAACTGATCAATGAAGAGCTCTCGAGAACTGGCCCTGCTGCTGTTCTTGTTGCTGCTGCTGTTGCTTCTGCTGCTGTTGTTACTGTTGATCTTGCTGGTGTTGGTGTTGCTACTGCTGCTGTCGCTACTGTTGCTATTGCTGGTGTTGGTGTTGCTACTGCTGCTGTTGTTGCTGTTGATCTTGCTGGTGTTGCTGTTGCTACTGCCATGTTGTTATGGTGCCTGCCCTGCAACTGTTTTTGCTGTTGCTGCTGTTGCTACTGTTGGTATTGCTGGTGTTGGTGTTGCTACTGCTGCTGTCACTACTGTTGGTATTGCTGGAGTTGGTGTTGCTACTGCTGCTGTCACTACTGTTGCTATTGCTGGTGTTGGTATTGCTACTGCCACGTTGTTATGGTGCCTGCCCTGCAGCTATTTTTGCTGTTGCAGTTGATGCTGCTGTTGCTATTGCTGGTGTTATTGCTACTGCAATGTTAATATTGTGGTAGCCATGCTGCTACTTTGGTGTTGATACTGCTACAGCTGCTGTTGCGGCTGTTTTGCAGCTTCAGTTGCAGAATTCTGCTTCTGATGTTACGTCGTAGAAGCTGGTAGGAAGAGGCAAGTATGATGCAGTGGTAAAACACTCATGTGGGACTGATCGACCCCGCATGCTGTAATGATAGCCTTCACATATTGCAAGGTCTGCCTCTGATGTTGTAGTTATTGACTACACTTGCTACATCGGTTGGCCATATACGTAGTATTCAACGGCCTCAGAAGAAGTAGTGTTGTAGTATTCTTAGATCAAATATGTTTTATTTTAGTGTGTTGAAACGATTTCCTAAATTTGTTCGTGGTCGCGTTGTGTTGTGTCGGACATTTGCTTACAATCGACAAATCTTCAGCGGTCAGCTATTGGTCGTCACGAAACGTACCAGCTACTGATGCCCATCGAATCAGTCACTCATTGAACTCAATGCATGAAAGAGCAACATTGCATGAAAGAGCAGTGCATGAAAGAGCAATTCATAAAAGAACAACATTGCATGAAAGAGCAGTGCATGAAAGAGCAATTCATAAAAGAACAACATTGCATGAAAGAGCAATGCATGAAAGAGCAATGCATGAAAGGGCAATGCATGAAAGAGCAATGCATGAAAGAGCAATGAATGAAAGAGCAATGCATGAAAGATCAATGCATGAAAGAGCAATACATGAAAGAGCAATGCATGCATGAAAGAGCAATACATGAAAGAGCAATGCATGAAAGAGCAATGCATGAAAGACCAATACATGAAAGAGCAATGCATGAAAGAGAAATACATGAAAGAGCAATGCATGAAGAGCAATGCATGAAAGAGCAATACATGAAAGAGCAATGCATGAAAGAGCAATACATGAAAGAGCAATGCATGAAAGAGCAATACATGAAAGAGCAATGCATGAAAGAGCAATGCATGAAAGAGCAATACATGAAAGAGCAATACATGAAAGAGCAATACATGAAAGAGCAATGCATGAAAGACCAATACATGAAAGAGCAATGCATGAAAGAGCAATACATGAAAGAGCAATGCATGAAGAGCAATGCATGAAAGTGCAATACATGAAAGAGCAATGCATGAAAGAGCAATACATGAAAGAGCAACTCAATGCCTGAAAGAACAACATAGCCCACAGTAGAGTTCAATTCACCGACCGTCGCTCAGGTCGTGTTCGTGTGCTGCAAATGGGAAGCTAGAAGCAGGAAACTCAATAATTTTGCAGGAGAACACCAGGAGCGATGGCTATCGGTGTGGAAATGTTATGCAAAGATAGATATGAGAACAGATATGACCTCTCTGTTACACGCTCAACTTTCAAATCGCAAGGTACAGTTCTGTTTCAGAGTAAATATAGCAGTGAAAAAAAATTATACAAGCTCAAAGGCTCATCTAAAGGACCACGAACGAATTACGAATAACTGAAACAATCAATAATGATGGCTCACCATGGTATATTTTTGTTGCAGATGTCAACTTAAATAGGAAAGTTGCTTCGGAATGAAATGGTATTTGTTTAAATATTATATGTACACAATCGCCGCTAAAAAATAATGGCGGCAGCATATAGAAAAGTTGAACAGTTTTGCTAGGCATATCAGTTTGCCCCCATTAGATAATTTCGAAAATATCCATAATTCAGCTGCTGGTGGAGTTCCGGTTTTGAATTGATTCCATACATTGCCTTCCTGTTTTTCTGTTGTTCCTCAGTACCATCGTGTTACAAAGTTTTGCAGTATGTCTGCCCCCGTGAAATTATTTTACAGTCTTCTCATACACCACATGCAAACCCCAATAGGCCGAGCTGTATGAAACTCCCTAATTCCATCATTGTCAGTTTTCAACTTTCGGTCAAACCCGAACCACGTTTTAGAGTAAATCTCACTCCAGTCATGTTTCACTGCCATCCTCCATCCAGTTGTGTTTCACCTCCAGCTGCCATCCAGTAACCGTTTCATGACGAGCCTTCATCCAGGCATGCTTCAACATCAACCGCCATCCAACCCCGTTTTACCACCAGACGCAATCCAGCTACGTTTCACCACCAGCCTCCATCAAGCCACGTTTCACCACCAGCCGCGATACAGCATCGATTCACCGTCAGACGCGATCCAACCACGTTTCAAGACCTGCTCTTTCCATTCACGTTTCAACACCAGACGCGATCCAGCCACGTTTCACCATCAGACACGATCCAGTCACGGTACATGACTGATACTTTCCAGCCACGTTACATGACCCGGTACCATGGTATACCGTGCCTGATGCCTTCCAGCCACGTTACATGATCCGGTACCATGGTATACCGTGCCTGATACTTTCCAGCCATGTTACATGACCCGGTACCATGGTATACCGTGCCTGATACCTTCCAGCCACATTACATGACCCGGAACCATGGTATACCGTGCTTGATACCTTCCAGCCACGTTACATGACCCGGTACCATGGTATACCGTGCCTGGTACCTTC
This sequence comes from Morinoia aosen, assembly GCA_030386875.1. Lineage (NCBI taxonomy): Eukaryota > Metazoa > Arthropoda > Malacostraca > Amphipoda > Talitridae > Morinoia > Morinoia aosen. The sequence continues at coordinate 36,850,644 of CM059577.1, forward strand.
CAGCCACGTTACATGACCCGGTACCATGGTATACCGTGCCTGATACCTTCCAGCCACATTACATGATCCAGTACCATGGTATACCGTGCCTGGTACCTTCCAGCCACGTTACATGACCCGGTACCATGGTATACCGTGCCTGATACCTTCCAGCCACGTTACATGACCCGGTACCATGGTATACCGTGCCTGGTACCTTCCAGCCACGTTACATGACCCGGTACCATGGTATACCGTGCCTGATACCTTCCAGCCACGTTACATGACCCGGTACCATGGTATACCGTGCTTGATACCTTCCAGCCACGTTACATGACCCGGTACCATGGTATACCGTGCCTGGTACCTTCCAGCCCCGTTACATGACCCAGGACCATGGTATACCGTGCCTGGTACCTTCCAGCCACACGCTCACCAGAAGCGTCTCACCAGCACACCACATCACCACACATCCGCGACGCTCGGCCGCCGTTCCTCGCAGCCAGCCGAGCTTCCCACCGCCGCCGCCAGCAGCAGCCAGGTCGTGGCAGTTCAGAAACAGGAAATTGAGTCAATGAGGAGGGCGGAACGAGAGGCCATCGAGGATATTCCCTGAAAGTGATAGGAGGTGCGATGCTGAAAGTGATAAAAAAGGAACCGAGAGACTTTTGTTGATGCTCGTCGACTGCAACGCGGTGCGGAGAGAGGGAGAAGAGAGTGGGGAGAGATTTGGACGGTTTATCACGAGTAGTAACCTGCAACCTTGATCACGGTGTGAAGTACGTTAGGAGGAACAGGAAGGATATAATGTTTTTTTATAGGGAATAAGGTTTAGGGCAAAGGAATGGGATGGGACTTCTGATCTTGCGAATCAACTCAAACAAGAATGGGCGGACTGCGGCGGTTTCAAATGAAAATATACAATAAATGAGCAGAAATTCTCACGACCACTGCAACTATAAAAACTCAGCTCACGAAACATTCAGAGAATGAACAAATAGAAAGGTGATGTAGAATACAGCAGGAGTTTAATTAAAGTCATACTTTATTTGTTGAAAGAGAGCAATTAGCGCGCCTATTTAGCTGATGCAAGAACATTGCCGTGAGTGGTACTCTGAGTACCTCGATAATCTCTCCTGTCAAACTCGGCGTCAAGTGATGCGGGAAGTAAGAAACTGGAATCGTTATGTTCGGCATGCATATACATGACGGCCCCTAATAACTCTTTGTCAACAACCAACATGATTTTGTGTGTGAGAAAAACTTCCAATGTAGTACAATAGCTCAAAAAGCTAAGCTGTCGACAAAGACTGATGACGCTTAGATATGGTTCTAGATTAAAAAAAATGTTTTGCTTTAAATTCACTTTTCTCCAAATGTTGGTGACGTGATAGCGGACGAGTGTGCATGTTTTTCAAGCAGTACTCAAGATCGGAAACATAAATAGTCCATATTCCTATCCTGTTCCTCCAACTCCTGCTTCTCGCAATCATCGTCCGGTTTTACTAAAAACAATCAAACCTGCACCGACCAAGATCTCGTTCATTTCCTACCGTGTTTATTCACGGGTAGCCAATTAAAAGGAAAGCAGGACGAATGATTGCGATTACTATGAACCTTCCGGAGCGTAACTCTTTGTTGAAGTCGAGGATTGGAAAGGGAGGCTCCCACTCACTTCCGCTGATTAGAAGCGCATCGTCCCTCACGAAAGGCGGAGGGAGATCTGCTCGGGTTATCCGACACCAAACCGAGAGAATTGTTTAGTTTTATTCCTTGCGATTTTTTTCAATTCTGAAGCGCTTATAACTTAGTCAAATGGCTAATATTGTGCGACACCAAACCGAGAGAATAGTTTAGTTTTATTCCTCGGGAATATTTGCATTATTGAAGCTCTTATAACTTAGTCAAATGGATGAGATTATCCGACACCAAATGGGGAGAGTTGCTTAGTTTTATTCCTTGGGATTCTTTGCACTATTGAATCGCTAATTACGAGTATTTAATCAAATGGATAATATTATTCGACTCATAACGGAGAGAATTGTTTACTTATATTCATTAGGATTTATGCACAATTGAGGCGTTTATTTCATAAGCAAATGGATAATGTTCGATAATGTCAAGAGTTGATGGAGTCGCACGAAGGCATCGTACGTTGTACGTTGACACCTGATCCAATCAACTGGCGTTTAACTTGTAGTACAGCTGGCTTAATGGCCTTTAACTCAATGGTTTGTTACCTCACACTACTGCATTTGTGATGAGTTAAATGAGTTAATCAATTGGTGCTTTACTTATCGTAGAGTCGCACATGGCAACTGTAAACCACATTTTGTCAAAAGTTACTTCAATTTTATTACCATTATATTGTTAACGACCACATAATTCGAAGCTTTTCATTTGCTGTGTCACTGAATTCTTCGAGATGAATATATACGACCCAAACGATATTGAATGATGTTTTGAAGGCAATCTAACAGTGACTTTAGGACAAGAAGGAGTCTGAAGTTTTTCATAGCTATTTTAGTATAAATTGTCATGAAAATTAAAATAACGTAGAACGCAATTCACCAGACGTACGCTAGTGTAGGCAAAGGTAGTCAGAGCTATGTTTGTGACTTCTGTTAAGGGACTGCTGCTCTATTCTACGAACATTATTTTTGCAATATTATTCCTGACTCCAAACCAGCTTCCGTAGCACACAACTGGAAAGTGGGAGGCAAGGATAATAAACATTATTATAGCTCCTAGAAGCTCCGACGACGAATTTCTGAACGAATTTGCATGGGTTAGAAACGTCACCAAGTTCTTTCAGTTATAAGTTTCAACTTTGGTAATTTTTACTTCTAATTTTGTTACGAACTTAGCAACGCCCCAACGCTTTTTGATTGCGTAGCTGACGCCTTTGTTGGCTCGAAATCGGGCCCGCAAGTTCTAACTTTGAGTCTAGTTCATAAAAAGTCATCTTAATTACGACCATTTTTGAGGTGGGCTCCAAAGTTCCTGGCCTAAACGACGAAGATTTTTAGTCAGAATTAACGAATGCGCGGCCATGCCTCGCTCTGCTCTCAGGAGACGCCACCCAAATTTCGATCAAAAAAAGCATTCCGCTGGGCCGGCATTTCGCAATTACAGGAAAACACACTGTGAGCTTGCTGGCTGGTTGGTACGACTTCGAGCGTAAAATGGAAGTAAGAGAATCCATCTCATTATTTCCTGCACCTTTCGACGCACCAAGCTATTGTGTCGAAACAAAAACAACGTCGTAGGTAATGAAATTCAAATTCACGGTGCTTCATAATTATTTGAACATACTTTAACATAACGTTCCTGTCGATTAAATAAACACAATTTAATCAGTGGAGGGGTATCTAAATATGTCAAGTTTAAAAGTTACTGAGGGTTGAAATCTAGCGGTGGACGGAGGTCTTCTCTACCTTTGGAGATACCCGAAGAGTTTAGAGTATAAAACAGCAGTTCCGACCGGTGATGAACTTATCGACAGGATAATTGAAGCCAGTGCAAAGATTGCTGGAACTCTTGATGTAACCGCATGGGCTTGGGCTATCATTCTACCAGCATCGCAACAGATGGATGGAATTTCGAACCCCTGTAGTGACTACTACTCTTAAATTATACTCACTATTTCTGTAAAGTAAACTTATTCAGCATTGCATTTTTCATTTACCCAACGACACGCTCCCACTTACACGTGAGTCTAAATAACTTTTCATCTGAATATTTTAGAAATTCCTCCATACGCTTATTTAGTGTGTAGGAATTTTAAGTTAAAGTTTGCTCAAGGAATGCTGCAACACACTGTCGATAGGACGTCTCTTTATACGATTTTCTCGGCCAGATAAGAAATCTCGAACTTCTGATCTTGAATGTAAGCAAATTTTACTCCTCATAGGATCGTAGAAACCTCTTGAATTTTGCTAGCCATATTCAAGTCAGCTTTCAAAACTTCGCGGTTGTCGTTCTAGGCACCTTCAAGTCACCGTTCAGGCGTCGTGTTTGAAAACAGTGGGCTCGTTGCCGGGAAAAGTTAGTTTGTTTTGTTGTGGCTACTTGAAGTTTTAAAAAAACTTCAGAATATTCTCATGAAGAGAACACTTTGTGAATGCTATTGAAGGTAAACGCAAGGAGTGTATGAGATAGAAACATAATTGTTTCCTTTGCGCGCTTCTGCTGGAGAGTGAAGATAAATTACGAGTCTACTCACAACTTCAGCAAAGATTAGAAACTCTCTTCATCTTTCGAAACAATATCTCCAATCTACAATATCATGACATTAGTATCCATTATTCAGTTTTAACTTAAGAAGCTAGGAGTTATATGGTAGTTCATAAAGCAGACGATGTAAGTCATAGCACCATTCTAGTTGTGAAAGATCGAAACCGCTTGGTGTTAATCGCCTCCCACTGCAGCTCAGCAAACTTACATCACACGCAAGCAAGCTTAGATCACTTCAGCGCGTGTGTTCTGAGTTTGAGCGTACACCTTTACGGACAGTGTGAGCACATCAACGGAATAGCGTCGTCAAGACAGAAACATTTGAATCCCTTGAGCAATGCAATACCTCGGGAGGCATCAGGGACAAGGCAGAGCGCATCCAAATAACAGGAGCCCTGCGAATGCTTCCGTACACAAAGACCTTATTTGTATTCCTTCCATCGGTGCGGTGCGCAAAATAGAAGAAAAATGCCGCGACTTTAATGAAGGAAAGCCGAGGTCCATAATTCAAGCAACGCCGCCATCTGTCTCCGATAGCGCTATTTAACGGAAGATTTCAGACGGTCGTTTAAAACAGATTAAACGGAGCTCCTCATTGGTCAGCAGAGTCCGGGGATTGTCTCCTGAGAGTCAAAGCTGCCCCCTGATTGGATACTGAATTCGGTCAGATCAAACATGTCCTTTTTCCCTGATTTAGTTTCGCTTGCTAAAAACGGAAGAACTTTCAAAGAACCGTACACCAAGAAGGATCTTTACAGAACGTGCAGCACATAAGGTGTAATGCAGGAATTACCAGTACAGTCAAGCGAATTAAAGAAAGTTATTCTCAAAAACAAAGAAGTATTTAGTATAGAATTCACCACATTCAAGGGAAGTGGTAAATTACTTTAAATTATTGGCAATCGAACCACTTCTTCAAGCAGTAGCAAGTTTCGTGGTAACCAATGGCAAGAATTTTTGTTTGTTCAAATGAATCTAATAAAGCCATTCCCTCCCTTGCTGATTACGCCTTGCTGTAAATTTTTCAGAGCAACATAAATTTCGTGCAGGAAAAAACTCCAAATTCGGAATGATAAATACCACAACTGGCATCAAATTTCACTGCCCGTCATAGAACTCCATCACTGGAAGGTACGACGAATACTAAATATTAGCAGGAATTCCTCACCTATACAAGAGCCCGCCAGGCGTGCAGATGACCAGGCCGCGTGATGAGCACATGAAATTACGTAGGGCATGATAGCCAAATTCCTGAAGAAGCTTTCAAATCCCAATGAAGCCAATAAACACATTCATATTCTCAGCTGATCGATATACGAGCTATATATAAATCGATACATATAAAATTATTTTCATTATATATGTATTTCAAGTTTTAAATTCTTGAAAATGGTTCTCGTATTAACAAAATACGTTAAAGAAGACGTGAGGAATTCCCAAAATAGCCGTATTCCGTATTACTGCAACTAGAATTCTACTTGGTATTTACCGGTGTTCTCATTGTTCTCTCGTTGGTGTCTTCTGACCCGGGTAACTAAATGCTTTCAGTGCACTGCTTACTTTTACTAAAGACTGTGAGTTTAGCTCCCGTTTGGTTTTCAGTTACTCGTCAAACTGTTCATCGAAGTCGGGATCGTTGTCGTAATCTGAAGGAGCCTGTTCTACAGCTGATGCCAGGTCGCTGTTTGTCCTGCTTGCTCCATTTTCGGGCTTCGGTCGTGCAATACAGTGAAGTGTACAGTCATTCAATTCCATGTATTCTGAGCACGGATTTTAAATTCAGTCTAACGTGTATGTGACCTATGACATTTATGAAGGCTTAAAAATCAAAATTCATGAGACTCGGTTTTCAGATAATTATTTTCATTATATATGTATTTAAAGTATTAAATTCTTAAAAATGGTAGTTCGAGTAGCATCCTGTGTCGTTTGGAAGTGTAGGAGGAGGTTAAAATCTCTAACTTAAATACGTGAGGCAACAGAGTATTGAATGCAGCTTTGACGTACTGGAAAATGAACCAAAACCCCTGCGCGAAAACTTTGTGCCTGAGCACGCAAAACATTTTTCAAAGAACGATGAGCATGTTCAATATTCTTAAAAGAACGTTCAAATGTGAACCAATATTAAGAACCTCCAACAAAATATTTCAAGTCAGATTTCCCACCATCATGTTGAAGGTCTGCTTACTTGAACTATTTCTCATGAAATGTTCACATAGCTCTACAGAAAGCGACCCCAGTGAATACGCCGAAAATAACATTTTTGCTACGTCACCATCTTCGATATCAATTTATTGACGAGAGCTTGAAGCCTATTTCTCCAGGGATAAAGTGGACCTGTTGACTGCCGAACTGAGCGGTGATGATCAACTGTAAAATGCTGCGGACTGTATACCATATTGCATCAACGACGTTATTTTTGCCTGCCTGCTGAGGGTTTGGAGTCAGAGCAGATGTGATAGAAGTAATCCTATTTATCAAAGTTACAGGCTGTAAAATCGCCACTTAATGTCAGTCTCTGCGTTAGAATAGGATAAAAACATATTATATTTATCCACCAAGAGAGTTTCCTATAACATTGACTCCAAAAACCAAATAAAAAAACACAGACTAACAATTTTCAGAAGAGAGGCAACAAATCGTTCAACCTCAAATACATTCACGCTGATGCATTGTGAAAGTAAACGTCAGTGCTACTCATTCAGTCCGACGTCTATGTTATTACAGCGAGAGGCTTCAAAATGTCTCCAACAATAAAACTATAAAGATTCATCACGAATATTCTAACCAAAACGTTACATACCAGAGACATCATAGTTCAAGTTTTGTCCAGTTAATACATGCTGGTCGTGTCGATGGCTTAGCGCAAAACACAATGCCAACAAAGTAGGTACATCACGGGCCGCTAATGTTAAATCATCGGAATAGGGACAGTAATGCGCACGAGTACAGCACCCAATTGCCAGTATAATGAGGACCATTGCGTCGTTACACCTTGAGAATGTCCTTCTCTCACGGAAATTGTTTCTGGAGCGCTCACTTCGGCCTCCAAACATCGGGATCCGGACACGCGGCTGCGTGCAGGTGCAGAGTGAGGCAAGGTGCTGTGAGTGGTGAATATATTTTTTATATCAGTGTACACGGGCGTGGTTCGTGTTTTATCCTGTGTGGCTTAGTGTTGTAAAGCTCTGTAATAGGCTATAAGAGAAAATGGAATTGCGGTATGAATTACATCAGAATCAAAATATACACTCAAGTAGTTGCATCCAAATTGCGTCAAATAAAAACACTTGCGTGAACACACTTCTTCTGAAACTCGAAGTTCAAGAATCTGAGCAGCAAGTTATCGACTTGATAATGTAGTGCAGAAGACGCTACTGTGAGTCCAGCGAATAGTGAACAGTGAACATATTTTGCAAGACAGGCGCCTCATAACGAACCGTTAAGAGGCCTGATCTTCAAACATAACACGTTATGATGTAAGCTCAGTCAACATCGAAAGTTATTCTGCCAACTCGCCTACAGTGAAAGATGTTTCTTGTCAAAATAATAAAGTTTGACTGCTTCTTCATAAATTTGAGCTCACTGCATCTGTCAAATTTGCCGAGTTACCTGACGCTCAATGGTCAAATTTCATTCGAAAAAAAGCTCAAACTTCAAGATTCCTGTAAAACAACACGTAGAAAGCAAAGTTCATTAAAGAACCTCCCAACTATACCGCAACGATGTCATGAAGTGTTTGAAAACAGGACTACAAATTTGAGCACGGCGTGTGTATCATGGCTACCATAGCCCTCAGGAGTGATTATTACTCTCAAACACACGCGCTTCTTGTGTTCCCTTTTGGTTGCTGTCATCTAATACAATGACCCATTCCTGAGCATCGACAGACGCATCCTTCTTATTACGGGAGGGTAAGGTGAGAAATAATTATTGCTCAAGTCATTCGTGGTCATCAATTTCGAATTCGAGTCTTGATACAAATATTATGATAATTATATGATTACCAACACAGATGAATACTTTTTCGCTAGACCTATAATTTTCAAGCAAGACTTAGAGTTCGCAATGATAATCATTATGCAGTTACCAAACTATATCAATAATTTTTTACTGGTGAAATTAGTGATTCAAGCATGTTTAAAAGCTATAATGACAGCGACGCAAAAGCACTAGACGAATAAAACAGCAGCTAGCATCCTACCTGACTACGTTCGTCTATTCCTAAAGTAGAGGAACAATTAATAACTATGAGCCAATATGTTATAATTAACATGAGGCGATGTGTGATCTAATGTGTAATATGTCCAAAGATGTGAGTAATTACATTAATAAGCCGAAAAGATGTCATGAATTCAAATTCCAGTTAAGACCAAAGAACTAAAGCTACAAAGCCCAGTCATCCCAAAAGACATTCATTATTGTCAATCAAAAAGGTAGATAAAACCCGCTGCTATAGCAACATTACACGCCCACCCACGAAGCTAGCACACATTTCACCACAACGATTAACGACCTTATTGAATTGAAGCACATTAAATTAATGATGCTCGCGAATTGAAAATGAAGGGAGCAACAAGTTAGGGCTGAGCAACAAGTAGTGAAGGGAGCTGGAGACTGAGAAGGAGGAATAGTTGCCACATAGTTAAGTGAGGGGCAGGACCCGACACAACGGCAACTTTAGGCCCGGATTTCCGCTAAATGCGTCTTGCCAGGAGAAGCGGCCGCGCTCTCTCGCCCCGCAGTCTTAAAGAGCTTCCCCCCTTCAGCACCGTCAAAGCTGGGCTCTCATTATACGGTCGTCTATCCCAGGCACGCACTACATAATGCCAACTTCGGATCCCCCCATTCCGAACGCTTTAAATCTCTAGCGTTCCGACTTGGAAATTCGCTTTACGAAGTCGTTACGATTACTCGTGAAAGGAATTAAGAAAAATGTATCCGTTTGAAGTTTGGGTTAATTATATGGGAGATGAGTGCAATCAAAATTCGTTAATAAAAATTTGATAAAATGCAATTATATATCGAATTCAGAGAAAAATATCGATGAGTGTAATCTTAATAACTAAATTTTCTCTTGCACTCTTGCAACTATCCAATACAAGAATGATTTCCAGATTTTCTAGAAGTCATTTCGAGTTCGATCAGTTGCTATCTCAGGCTAAGTTAATCATGGAGCTGAGGCAAATTATAGAGCAACATTAATGCAAACACGCGCTGCTTGGACAGGACTGGGCCCAAGGCTTGTTTTGTAGGTTCTTGATAAGAAAATAACAATCGCAATACTGTGAAGTAACGCTTCACGTACACACTACAGATTTAAAACTGAAGCTAAAGCGAGAAAAGTTGTAAGAGTTCTCATTCATTTACTTCAGAAAAAGAATGGGCAAAAGACCTAAGAAATTCCTTATTGATAGTCCAAAAAAAATGAAAGAGTGTAATTTGTGAGTTCATTGGACAAGGCACAAAAGGTTACGGCCAAACATAACTGTTACAATACTTGAGAAATCTTTGTGATGAAACCTTGTTCTGTCGGAATTCCTGCGATTGGAAAGTAGGGATTCAAATTCTGAACTTGAGCTTTCCGTCAGTAAAACACAGCTGTCGATTTCAAACCTTTTTTCACATCTTTATAAGGTTAAAACTAAAAGAAGCGCTTAATAACTTTTAAAGATCCAGAGACGATGGACGACCAAAAGCTATTAACATGGAAATACTAACATGATTATTCTAAGAAAATTATCTAGATAACTATTACAATAGACAAGATCACTTGGGCTATGATCGGTGATAAAAAGTGCTGATTGAGCGCCAATATTCCATGAATATTTGATGAGCATATGCTCATTAAAGGAAACACAAGCTAAGCTATCAGTTCTTTAGAGCGCATCTTTTCCACTCGACTTAATGCACAAATAAAAGGGACAAGACTTATGGTGACATATTTATGATAAGTAACTCATTGGACAACCAGAGAGCTGATAAAAACAGCTTCAGAACCGTACATTAAATGATTTCATTCTAGATTTGCTTAACAATAACGTGATAGTTAAGCCTTCATTACAACCTCGAACAGAAGGCTAACTCCGCATGACATAGAGCAATGAAATACGCTGAGAATATTTTGGAATTTAAGTCCTGGATGCGAGCTCGCCGTAAAGAATATCGAGATGACAAATGATAGCATTTATGTTAGGCCTGAAAACTGATGAAAGGCCTCATTAAAATTTTGAGCTGAGGATAAATCAGCGAGGCACTCGGTTAAAGGCAATTAGCCATTAAATCTGCCTTCGCAGAAGTCGAACCAAAAATGCAGTAATCAGAACTAAATAAGGGCCAAGGTTATGAGGTCGGCTAATAAATTACGGCACCGTTTATAAGCTAGCGGCGAGTTCAAAAATGTTTGAAAATAATACCTTCGGTGTTATTAAGAGAGCAGCCTATTTTTCAGCGTATGTCAAGAACATTACTCTTCTTTTGACGCGATATCTCGAGAACACTGGCTTCCTTTCCGGGGTTGGCATTGATGTAAAACTTTGAAGTTACATTTTTTAGAGGAGCCTTAACCGCCTAGGCCATAATATTAAGGAGGTACTGTAGAAGTCATTTATGAGATTAGCTTTGTGCTAAGGGATCAAGGAAGCCTCGGAGGCGTCCTCGTGAAGCTCCTGCGTGACGCACACTGGATTAGAGCTTCGAATGCGAGGCATTCAAATAAGAAAAGAATGCGCGAATTTTTCTACGTCTTCGTACCATTTTCTTACGTCCACGTGAAATTTTCTGACGTTCACGTGTCATTTTCTTACAAACCACGAGCCATTTTCCGACGTCTACGTGCCATTTTCTTACCTCCACGCCCCATTTTTCGACGTTTACGTGCCATTTTCTTACAAACCACGTGCCATTTCCAAACGTCCACGTGCCGTACATGCGACACTTCGAGACTATGTTCACACTGACGCCAGTGCAAGCTTGCCAGAGTAGAATAAGAATAGCGGGTAGGGTTTTTAAGAAATAGTTGAACGGCTAACTTGAAGTGAGGAAGATTAAAATTATCAAACAAAAAGTTGAAAGCACGCAAGAAAGATTACAACGCTCCCGTGAGGTGAACAGGGATATGAATGACTGCAGGGTGAGTTGTTCCATAAAATATCAGCAAATTATGCTATTATGGTGCTGAAGTATGCGCTTCAATGGAAGTAGAAATTGACCCGCTGTAGAACATACTAGTCCCAGAAAATATATCTATTGAAGTCTAGGAATAAAAAGAGTTCGCTAAAATATGGAAATGAAACTTACATATAAAGGCTAGCAGAATGTCTTTCGTACGTGAGAACAACAATATTTTCCAAAAATGAGCATTTGGCGGGTAAATTTACGCTCTAATTACAAAACGAGTCTAGAATTACAGTGTTTTTTCTGCAACACTCAAGCAATTATTAAAGAAGCAATAACGCAGAGCCACAACCGATCATCTCGAAATGATGATACAGGAAAGAAAGAGAACAACTCACTTGCAATGCGAGGTGTGGTGGCAAGATCCAAATAAATGAAACAAGGCGGGAATTAAACATACGGAATTAAAGACTTAAATCTAGTTAAATATACGAAATGAAGACCATCGTGATGAAGAAAAAAATAACTAAGAACTTGAAAATGATGAAAGTTGATGCATCATAAAAGGAACATGCAAAACGAGCTAAATCTGAGGATGTCACGCCGAGGAAACCAAAAGGGTTAAGAACTCAGAGTACAACAGGACTGAAAAACGAAGATATCTAAATTGGCAAGCATAAAGAAGCCATCAGGCGGGCAAAATTCCTGCGATGAAATGTTTTGCTGCGAATGTCAATCAATCGTAGCCTCCGACAGAAATTCAAACAACGCTACCGTCCGGCATGTCAATGTGCCATAGCCTTCACCGTACTGTTGCTGAGCGAAACATAAAAAATGAATGCATAAAGACAAAGACAAGACTTAACATGCGTACAAAATGCGAGTTTAAATACATGTGAGCATCGCGTAAGAAGGCGAAGTAAACACGAAAATTCAGGGAGTAAAAAACAAAATAATCAGAAAGCAAAAGTTGGGAAGGAGAAACGGAAAGAAAATCTGAGGGAACAAACACCAGAAAGTGATGAAAATAAACACCAAAATGCGCGTACAAAATGCGCGTACTCGGTAAACACAAACTGGGAAGGAGAAGCGGAAGAAAGCGGTGAGGGAAGAGATGCGGGAGAGCGGCGCAATAAAGTTGAGCGCCAGAGACAGCGACTGACATGCTTCAGATCAGCTTTAACGGCACACGGGCCGTAGTGCTGCTGCGGCCTGGGGTGCTGCATACGGGTCTGTATTGCGGTGGTAACATTGCGTCACACGGGTCCGAATTGCGGTGGTCAAAAAATTGCGTCACACGGGTCCGTATTGCGGTGGTCACATTGCGTCACACGGGTCCGTATTGCGGTGGTCACATTGCGTCACACGGGTCCGAATTGCGGTGGTCACATTGCGTCACACGGGTCCGTATTGCGGTGGTCACATTGCGTCACACGGGTCCGAATTGCGGTGGTCACATTGCGTCACACGGGTCCGTATTGCGGTGGTCACATTGCGTCACACGGGTCCGTATTGCGGTGGTCACATTGCGTCACACGGGTCCGTATTGCGGTGGTCAAATTGCGTCACACGAGTCCGTATTGCGGTGGTCAAATTGCGTCACACGGGTCCGTATTGCGGTGGTCACATTGCGTCACACGGGTCCGTATTGCGGTGGTCACATTGCGTCACACGGGTCCGTATTGCGGTGGTCAAATTGCGTCACACGGGTCCGTATTGCGGTGGTCACATTGCGTCACACGGGTCCGTATTGCGGTGGTCACATTGTGTCACACGGGTCCGTATTGCGGTGGTCAAATTGCGTCACACGGGTCCGAATTGCGGTGGTCACATTGCGTCACACGGGTCCGTATTGCGGTGGTCACATTGCGTCACACGGGTCCGAATTGCGGTGGTCACATTGCGTCACACGGGTCCGAATTGCGGTGGTCAAATTGCGTCACACGGGTCCGAATTGCGGTGGTCACATTGCGTCACACGGGTCCGTATTGCGGTGGTCACATTGCGTCACACGGGTCCGAATTGCGGTGGTCACATTGCGTCACACGGGTCCGAATTGCGGTGGTCACATTGCGTCACACGGGTCCGAATTGCGGTGGTCACATTGCGCCACACGGGTCCGTATTGCGGTGGTCACATTGCGTAACACGGGTCCGTATTGCAGTGGTCACATTGCGTCACACGGGTCCGTATTGCGGTGGTCACATTGCGTCACACGGGTCCGTATTGCGGTGGTCACATTGCGTCACACGGGGCCGTATTGCGGTGGTCACATTGCTTCACACGGGTCCGTATTGCGGTGGTCACATTGCGTCACACGGGGCCGTATTGCGGTGGTCACATTGCGTCACTCTCACCTCCATCGTACGTCTTCCATACTCAAAAAGTTGGACGTTCCATACCCAATAGAGTTGGACGTTCCATACCCAATAGAGTTGGACGTTCCATACTCAATAGAGTTGGACGTTCCATACTCAACAGAGTTGGACGTTCCATACTCAATAGAGTTGGACGTTCCATACCCAATAGAGTTGGACGTTCCATACTCAATAGAGTTGGACGTTCCATACCCAATAGAGTTGGACGTTCCATACTCAATAGAGTTGGACGTTCCACACTCAATAGAGTTGGACGTTCCATACTCAATAGAGTTGGACGTTCCATACTCAATAGAGTTGGACGTTCCACACTCAATAGAGTTGGACGTTCCATACTCAATAGAGTTGGACGTTCCACACTCAATAGAGTTGGACGTTCCATACTCAATAGAGTTGGACGTTCCATACTCAATAGAGTTGGACGTTCCATACTCAATAGAGTTGGACGTTCCATACTCAATAGAGTTGGACGTTCCATACTCAATAGAGTCGGACGTTCCACACTCAATAGAGTTGGACGTTCCATACTCAATAGAGTTGGACGTTCCATACTCAATAGAGTTGGACGTTCCATACTCAATAGAGTTGGACGTTCCATACTCAATAGAGTTGGACGTTCCACACTCAATAGAGTTGGACGTTCCATACTCAATAGAGTTGGATGTTCCATACTCAATAGAGTTGGACGTTCCATACTCAATAGAGTTGGACGTTCCATACTCAATAGAGTAGGACGTTCCATACTCAATAGAGTTGGACGTTCCATACTCAATAGAGTTGGACGTTCCATACTCAATAGAGTTGGACGTTCCATACTCAATAGAGTTGGACGTTCCACACTCAATAGAGTTGGACGTTCCATACTCAATAGAGTTGGACGTTCCATACTCAATAGAGTTGGACGTTCCATACTCAATAGAGTTGGACGTTCCATACTCAATAGAGTTGGACGTTCCATACTCAATAGAGTTGGACGTTCCATACTCAATAGAGTTGGACGTTCCATACTCAATAGAGTTGGACGTTCCATACTCAATAGAGTTGGACGTTCCATACTCAATAGAGTTGTACGTTCCACACTCAATAGAGTTGGACGTTCCATACTCAATAGAGTTGGACGTTCCATACTCAATAGAGTTGGACGTTCCATACTCAATTGAGTTTGACGTTCCATGCTCTATTGAGTATGACGTGCGTCTTGCATACTGTATCAAATTCAGAGTTTGATCACGTTCACTTGAATTAATTTTCCGAGAATTGAAAATTAAGCGATGGGAACTTTTACGAATGCATTACTCGTCTTCAGTGAACTGACGTTGAAGTGAAATTAATTCGGACTGCACTTGAGCTCGCAAGCGTAAACATGAAACACCATTTGTATGTAAAGATAAAGCTGTAACGATCTTCAACCATTTTTAGGATTTAGGAAAAATTCTGAGTTGTTCGTTCTATCGAGACTGCTCTGAGGTGAATAACTCAAGCAAAAAAAAAAAAAAGATCCACATTCCGGTCTTTCCTCGTTTTAACTGTCTAATTATCGCGTGCTCGAACTAACCAGAACGAATTACTTTTGTTTAGTTCGTATTATTTTGATTCGAGATTCGGAGTATGCATTACATCGTGTATCGGTTCATATTTTGTAGTACGCTTTGTATCTCAAACTCTTCAAAACGACGTCGTAATAATTTGGGAATTTTTCAACGTTTCTATAACATTTTATTTTGATTTACTGAGGCAAGAAACATCAAAAGCAATATTTGTGACCGCGATGTATGAGCAATGAGCGTGACGCGTTACAAAAACGTAAGCATTGTAATTGGATGGCATTTCTGCGATTGAAATATGAACAGCTCATTGTAACTATCTTCTTTGTTGGTTACAAATTAACATCTCTGTCACTCGATACTATGTGCAAGTCACAGCTCAACATATGCCATTCGCTACTACCTGCACGTCAGAGGCTAACATAAGCTGTCACGAACTGTGCCTGTCGACAATCACTTCAACTGTCAAATCTGAACGCAAAAATATCGCCAGTTCTCCAGTCCGTTTGGGTCCGTCATGACCTATTAAATCTGCTGTGTAGTACACATCGCTGCCAGTTGACCATTATTATAGTCTTTTTTCCTCCAGTTTTCCATTTTCAGTTTCCTGCCCGGCAAGCTTTCGTCGAACGCATCTTTTATTGAGATATTAAATTGAATTTCCGCCGCCGCCGTGCATAAAACCTCGATGCACTCGAGTAAAATTTCCTTGTTAGAGCTGCGTTCGCTGCTGTTTTCGAGCAAAAATGGCCAGTTTTAGCGAGCCTTGCATATGCTAATAATAATGAATTAAGAGAGCTGAATTATGACGCCTACACAGGCTCTGCTCTCATGTTAATTCATGTCCTTCCACGACTTTGACGTGTAATAAATAGTCATTTTTGTTTTTAAATTTTTGCATGACTTCAGCACAGTCAAAAGTAATCGATGCAATTTGCGCGTCTTTGATTGGGTGACGGCACAGGTAAGCCAAATAACTCACGAGCTTAATAGTAATAATTTGTGGCCTTTATTAGTTTGTGCTGTCTCGACGGCCGGAGGATATGCGCTCGATCGACCCGCTGAATATCCCCGAATGAATTTCGGGTCTCAAATTCGATTAAAAAAAACGCAATGAACCAATACGATGTAAGCTTCACATTACTCTCAGAGTTACGACACTGTCGCCATAAAAACGAAAGCAAACTAGTGAGGCAAAAAATAGATAGTTCCCAGAAGTGACGTGTGACATTCAATTCTACATACAATTAGCCCATGCAGTTCGCTGTCATTTATGTGGGTGATCCCACTTGAAGTTTCACAGCTCACGAAGAGATAATTTATATTCATGATTCGATATCCCTCAGATGAAAAGGAAACGCCTGTCGGGGTTTTTTACCCGCAATCTAATTAACACTTTGACTTCGATTATTAAATATAAAGTTCAATACCTAGCTCAAATTTAAAGTCAAGTGTAGTACACTATATTGAAAACACCAAATATGAACTGGATCGTGCCTTCATTTAGCTTTGATTAAATATTTATGAAAATTGAGTTTGCGACTGCTGGCCTATCAGCAGCATTGTGAAAATTACCTCCGTGTACCACCAGTGGCACACGTCGCAGTGAAAGTGTTCAGTACGTTCGAGAGGCCACTTCTTACGACGACGCAGCACGCTGAGAACAAGCCAAGGAACGCTGCAGCGCACAAAGCGGCCTCGACTCGAGTGTGTGCCACCAGACGGAGGCGGAGCTCAGCTGCGAACAGAATTCAATGAAACGGTCGCCTCGGCCTCCAATTCGTTCGTATGCACGGCCGGAGCACGGAGCAAATTTGGAAATTAGGTTTCAACGCTTCACGGAAGTGCGGTCCGGCCATTGCAATCTAGGCTCGAGTGCTGCTGCTGCGGTGCTGCTCCAGGAGCTGGTAATGATGCAGCTTTTGCTGCTTTTGCTGGTGCAGCTTTTGCTGCTAGTGCGGGGCTGCTGCTGCGGTGCTGCTCCGGGTGCTAGTAATGGTGCAGTTTTTGCTGCTGGTGCGGTGCTGCTGCTGGTGCTAGTTATGGTGCAGCTTTTGCTGCTGGTGCGGTGCTGCTGCTACTAGTGCTGGTGATGGTGCAGCTTTAGCTGCTGGTGCGGTGCTGCTGCAGCTGCTGGTGCTAGTTATGGTGCAGCTTTTGCTGCTGGTGCGGTGCTGCTGCAGCTGCTGGTGCTAGTTATGGTGCAGCTTTTGCTGCTGGTGCGGTGTTGCAGCTGCTACTGCTGAAGTGCTGCATCTGGTTGTGGTAATAGTGCAGCTTTTGGTGCTGGTGCAGCTTTTGGTGGGTGATACTGCAGCACCTAGTGGTGCTACTAGTGCTAGTCCAGCTTTAGATGTTGGTGCAGCTTCTGGTTCTTGTACTGACGTAGAAAATAATGTTATTGGAGCTCAAAATACAGCAGATGCTAGTATATATCTAATACAAGCGAAGCAGCACGTGGTGCTGCTGTGGACTGAAGGGCCGTCGTCGGAGCGGTTCCGTACGTTAGCAAGCGTACAGCCTGGGGTATTTTTTGTTTATACAGCTGTACGTAAAGGGGTAGTCGAGATTCAGTGTTGCTGCAGGAGCTCATCGCCGAGCCATTGAATACTAAGCATCTCTTCCCTCCTGTTCTTGCTCATTATCGATGTTACTCCAGTTCACGTCGCTGATTCCATGAGAGCTTAATTTATTTTTTGCCCTCAAACCATTGCTGTTGCAGCTGTTGATTACCCTGTTACTGGGATAGTTTTTCTCTCAGTCATAATCCGGCATCAGTTTGTGTTGCAGCAGCTCTTCTTGTTTCAGTCAATGTTATTTTTGCTTCAGATGCTCCTCCAATGAGGTCTCGAAACGTGATTAGTTTGTTTGAGCAGTTTTGTCATACCATACGTTTGAGAGGACCTGCTTAAGCTTACGTCGTTAGAGACAGGGTCGTAATTTACAGAATTTGCCGAAACGTTTAATATTAGTAATATACAAGGTATTATATTCATTTATCGCTCTTTTATTGCTATCGCATTATAGAAATGTTTTATCAAATTCTTAACCTAGGTGGAGTGAGGGGGTAAGTGAAGAGCAAGCTCAGTGAGCAGAACGGTAGAAGAGTTCAATCCACCTTTTTTTACGCCATCTTTCCCGTTTGCTATCATCATCTGAGAGCTGCAGTATTGTGAAAATACTGTGGGGCCGAACTCGTAACGAACCAGGGTCGTTCATATCCAAAGTATGATGCTTTACCACCTGCGCCACGGAGGTGCCGGAGAATGCTGAAGTTGAATAATTGATAACTAGTGCATGTTATGCTGTTATGATTGTATAATGTGCATGGATAATACAGTGAATGTGGTAGAGAGAAGTAAAGATTATACGGTTTTGGAGAAGCAGCCTTGATTGTTTAATGTGTTAGTGGGAGACACGATGTAGGTAAAGGTGGGTTAAAGATCAAACAGTGTTGGAAAAGAGGTGAATTTTGTTAATGGGACAACATTTTGGAGTGTAAGGCGCACTCAAACACTCAGAAAAGTACTTTTCGCTGGTGAAACATCAGTAGCCTTATAATTTAATGAATGTATCGTACCCCAAGACTTGTGACTAGACTTGGAATAAAAATGCTGCAATGACTCATGATTGAACATGGAGTAGAAATATAACACTGATTTGTGACTGAGATAGGCTCAAAAATAATGTAACAACTTGTGACTCTACTTGAGCGTATCAGGAAGAAATGAAAATGCTGAGTAAAAAAGAATGTAGAAAATGGAGATTAGAAATGAACGTTTTCGTTATTTATTTCTGTTCTTGACGTTGTACAGCTGTAGTGCCGGCAACAGCTAACGGCATAGTGAGTCTCCAGGGATGGTATTGGTGCGGTCTTGTTGTGTCGGTCGATCTGTGTGTTAGGAACTCGTGCCACCACTACAGCAGGACCACTACAGCAGCACCATTACAGCAGCACCACTAGAGCAGCACCATTACAGCAGCACCACTAAAGCAGCACCATTACAGCAGCACCACTACAGCAGAACCACTACAGCAGCACCATTACAGCAGCACCATTACAGCAGGACCACTACAGCAGGACCACTACAGCAGCACCATTACAGCAGCACCATTACAGCAGCACCACTAGAGCAGCACCATTACAGCAGCACCAGTACAGCAGCACCATCACAGCAGCACCACTACAGCAGCACCACTTCAGCAGCACTATCACCGCAGCACCACTACAGCAGCACCATCACAGCAGCACCATTACAGCAGCACCACTACAGCAGCACCATTACAGCAGCACCATTACAGCAGCACCACTACAGCAGCACCATTACAGCAGCACCACTACAGCAGCACCACTACAGCAGCACCATCACAGCAGCACCACTACAGCAGCACCACTACAGCAGTACCATTACAGCAGCACCATTACAGCAGCACCACTACAGCAGCACCACTACAGCAACACCATTACAGCAGCACCATTACTGCAGCACCATTACAGCAGCACCATCACAGCAGCACCATCACAGCAGCACCATTACAGCAGCACCCTTACAGCAGCACCATTACAGCAGCACCACTACAGCAGCACCATCACAGCAGCACCACTACAGCAGCACCACTACAGCAGCACCACTACAGCAGTACCATTACAGCGGCACCATTACAGCAGCACCACTACAGCAGCACCACTACAGCAACACCATTACAGCAGCACCATTACTGCAGCACCATTACAGCAGCACCATCACAGCAGCACCATCACAGCAGCACCATTACAGCAGCACCATTACAGCAGCACCATTACAGCAGCACCATCACAGCAGCACCATTACAGCAGCACCATCACAGCAGCACCATCACAGCAGCAGCAGATGTACCTGCTGCGCCCTGCACATACACCTGCCTGCACGGTCTGCACTGCAGCTGCAGCCATGAAATATTGATACAGCTGCGGTGATCACCGTGCATAGCAGATGTGAGAGTTAAAGTTGCTCTCTCAGGACCGTGCAGCGGCGTCTTTAACTCCACATCTGTTGTGCACCGTGGGCCATCGTGCTGCATCGTCTGCAGCACCACCTGCAGCACCTGCATCATCTGCAGCACCACCTGCAGCACCTGCATCGTCTGCAACATCTGCAGCTGCTCCAGCAACACCAACTGTTACACCATCAGCAGCACTAGCAGTCCCAGCAGCACCAACAGCAACATCAGCAACATAAACAATAGCATCAGCAGAAGGACAAAAAAACAACACCTTGTGTTGCGTCAACACCTGGAGTAGCACTAGCAGTCCCAGCAGCAGCTGCAGAGTGAGCATCAACACTTGCATCAACATCAGCACCACTACCTGCAACACCCACAGCACGATAGTGAACCGCAACCTTTTCCGTAACATCAGTCCAACGGTAACACCCGCAGCCGCACCAACCAACACAAGCGAAAGGAGCACTAACCAACACCCGGTGCTGCAGCACTAACGCAACGCTGCAAGGAGCGCGTGGCAGAAACAAGCACTTTATTGCAGTCAAAAGCACCATTAATATTTACTGCATGAAAGGAAGCAGATAGGCTGGAAAAGACATTGCAACAACAACAGCTTTATTACCTACGCCAGCATCAAGTGTATAGAATTTTAGAGCAAAATTTTCGCACTGGTCGGATCATTTGGTGTGGAAAGCTGAAAATAAACCAGAGCATTTACTCTACGTAAGTGGAAAATGATACCATCCAGTCAAGTATTATGACTAATATCTAACCAGTGATGCTTCTCGGTTTGTAAGAACAACCCACAATGGTTGCTGCTGGTTTACCCGCGTCGTGTCACAATGCAGTTTGGTTTCGTGCTACTCTCGGAGGTCCCAACGACGAACGAGTTCGACTCTAGAGACAAAATTTTGAAATAACTGACGTCGTTTCAATAGTAAAGTTGGCAGCGGAAGTTTTCTGTATACATGGCGTCACTAGGCGTGGTTTTTTTCTGCAGAACAAAATATCGGCATTACTCCACTGTTTCCATATGCTCAGTACTCAAATTTGTATGAAAACAAGCCCAAACTTTGGGATTTAGCGAGAAAAAAACACGCAGCGATGCCAAGTCACCAGAAGAACTTTGAAGGCGCGCAGTACCGCTACGATGACGTAAAATGTTTGAAAATCTAATCCCGCACTCAACCCGGGGCTCCTTCCGAGAACATGATCAGCTCCATCGCACTTGATCGTGTCAACTGAAAAAGTTTTGCGATAAAGTATCCATTTCATTAGAACTACATAAAACTGGGAATTTGATCCCAGCTGAAATCCAGGAAAATGTTCATACAAAGCTTCAAAAAAGAGTATCGGATCCTTTTTTGTATAGAAGTATTAATGACAGAAAGTAGTGAAGACAAGCCTTTCTTCTATATGATTCATCTTCATCAGATAATTTACCATATTTAATGAAAGAGATCCTGTCATGATTACAACATACTGATCTTATTTGGCTCTTATAAGCTACTGTTGGTAGACTGAAACATCGAATTCTGTGAGAATACATTCACTGTTCAGTGTGCGACTAGGCTACGTGTACTAGGTTAAATGTAATTGCACACCTTAAAACAGCGTTAATTATAGGATGCCCTAGAAGTCGCTGAACTTATTCTGGCCCACAAGTAGCTAAACTTAAATGGATACATTTCAATAGCCTTAAAAAACAATATACTTGATGAATCACATATAAACTGCTTTAAATGGTTAAATTGTTCAAAGCCAACCGAGTTCTCCGAGAACTCGTGGGAGGCAACACACTAAATTTGCACACCTAAAAATATCCAGATAGTTTTCCCTACAGCAAATTACAAAGAGTTTGGAAGGGAGGTTAGACTGTTATATGCGCATCCAAACACTAAACATTTGAAAAAAAATTCAAGAAATTTACAAATTCATCTAGAAAAATAGGTAGATCTTGGAAAATAATTTATCAATCTAGAGGCAAATGAAAGCTTCGTCTAGAAAATCATGGGCCATTCTAGACACACGGTATCAGCATCAAGGTAAGTAATAGATTCGCCTAGAAAAATGACAGATGCAGCGGAGCGCTTTGAAGTAATTGTTGGTAGATCTACGAAAACTATCAATTTGCCTGGTTCTGCAGAAGATTCCTCGCAAAGTGAGATGGATTTACACGCATGCAGGTGAAAGTTCCCTCCATCTCGACTTTTGAAGTGACCTTTTCACATCGTATTTGGGGATGTGATTACCCTTGTCCCTTTAAGGGGGAAATGACCAAGGACTACGTAACCTTCCCTACCTTTCTGGTTCATCAAAACCGGTTGCGCTTACACGTACAAACTGCCCAGACCCTCACGTACCATCTGCCCAGACCCACACGTACCATCTGCCCACACGTACCATCTCCCCACACGCGTACATCTCCTCACACCTACCATCAGCCCACACGTACCCAGAGCCGCTGGAACACAAAGCAGGAAGTGGCTCCGCCCGGCAAATGATTGCGGGAGTACACAAAGCATGAAGCCGGTCAACAATCGCCGCAATCTCCAGGCTGGGCCATCAAAGAGCGCCGAAAGAAGGCCTTCTTCATAGCACTGTACTGGACGCAAACAGGGCGCAGATGTCGCTACCGTGTGCAAACAGCGGAGCGGCGTGTGCTTTTTTTGGGGACGAGCGGAGCTGTGTGGCTAATTAGGTGAGGCTGATGCCAGACGAGCGTTCTCAAGTGACGCGGGTATTGTCATGTGAGACGGGTCTTCTCAAGCTACGCGGGTATTGTCATATGAGACGGGTCTTCTCAAGTGACGCGGTTATTGTCATATGAGACGGGTCTTCTCAAGTGACGCGGGTATTGTCATGTGAGACGGGTCTTCTCAAGCTACGCGGGTATTGTCATATGAGACGGGTCTTCTCAAGTGACGCGGGTATTGTCATGTGAGACGGGTCTTCTCAAGTGACGCGGTTATTGTCATGTGAGACGGGTCTTCTCAAGTGACGCGGGTATTGTCATATGAGACGGGTCTTCTCAAGTGACGCGGGTATTGTCATGTGAGACGGGTCTTCTCAAGCTACGCGGGTATTGTCATATGAGACGGGTCTTCTCAAGTGACGCGGGTATTGTCATATGAGACGGGTCTTCTCAAGTGACGCGGGTATTGTCATGTGAGACGGGTCTTCTCAAGTGACGCGGGTATTGTCATATGAGACGGGTCTTCTCAAGCTACGCGGGTATTGTCATATGAGACGGGTCTTCTCAAGTGACGCGGGTATTGTCATATGAGACGGGTCTTCTCAAGTGACGCGGGTATTGTCATATGAGACGGGTCTTCTCAAGCTACGCGGGTATTGTCATATGAGACGGGTCTTCTCAAGTGACGCGGGTATTGTCATATGAGACGGGTCTTCTCAAGTGACGCGGGTATTGTCATGTGAGACGGGTCTTCTCAAGCTACGCGGGTATTGTCATATGAGACGGGTCTTCTCAAGTGACGCGGGTATTGTCATGTGAGACGGGTCTTCTCAAGTGACGCGGTTATTGTCATATGAGACGGGTCTTCTCAAGTGACGCGGGTATTGTCATATGAGACGGGTCTTCTCAAGCTACGCGGGTATTGTCATATGAGACGGGTCTTCTCAAGTGACGCGGTTATTGTCATATGAGACGGGTCTTCTCAAGTGACGCGGTTATTGTCATATGAGACGGGTCTTCTCAAGCTACGCGGGTATTGTCATATGAGACGGGTCTTCTCAAGTGACGCGGGTATTGTCATATGAGACGGGTCTTCTCAAGTGACGCGGGTATTGTCATGTGAGACGGGTCTTCTCAAGCTACGCGGGTATTGTCATATGAGACGGGTCTTCTCAAGTGACGCGGGTATTGTCATGTGAGACGGGTCTTCTCAAGTGACGCGGTTATTGTCATATGAGACGGGTCTTCTCAAGTGACGCGGTTATTGTCATGTAAGACGGGTCTTCTCAAGCGACGCGGTTATTGTCATGTGAGACGGGTCTTCTCAAGCGACGCGGTTATTGTCATGTGAGACGGGTCTTCTCAAGCGACGCGGTTATTGTCATGTGAGACGGGTCTTCTCAAGTGACGCGGGTGTTTTCATATGAGACGGGTCTTCTTCTTCGTTTGCGATACGAGTTTTTCCAAATACGTGAGGGAAGTTCAACCAATGGATGCCACAGAAAAAGAGCCTTTCTAGTCTTACTGTCTACAAGAAGCTGCTCTCGAACGAAAGATTAAAGTACATACTAGACTTGAGCGTTGGTACAAACTGCTGCCAGATGCAACGTTTTCTGACAGCATATTCATTTAAAACATATTGCTATTGACTAATATTTCTCCCCTTTTTACAAGATCTTTACCCCAATACTTGATAAGTTAATAATGTAACGAAACTTGAATGTAACATTATAATCTCACCTAGGGTGCACCCACTTGATTAAAGGCTACGATCACACCTACAGTATGGTACACCCACTTGATTACAAGTTACGACCGCACCTAGGCTGCACCCACTTGATTATAGGCTACGACCACACCTACAGTATGGTACACCCACTTGATTACAAGTTACGACCGCACCTAGGGTGCACCCACTTGATTATAGGCTACGACCACACCTACAGTATGGTACACCCACTTGATTACAAGTTACGACCGCACTTAGGCTGCACCCACTTGATTATAGGCTACGACCACACCTACAGTATGGTACACCCACTTGATTACAAGTTACGACCGCACCTAGGGTGCACCCACTTGATTATAGGCTACGACCACACCTACAGTATGGTACACCCACTTTATTACAAGTTACGACCGCACCTAGGGTGCACCCACTTGATTATAGGCTACGACCACACCTACAGTATGGTACACCCACTTTATTACAAGTTACGACCACACCTAGGGTGCACCCCCTTGATTACAAGTTACGACCACACCTAGGGTGCACCCCCTTGATTACAAGTTACGGCGACACCTACAGTATGGTACACCCACTTGATTGCAAGTTACGACCGCACCTAGGGTGCACCCAGTTGATTATAGGCTACGACCACACCTACAGTATGGTACACCCACTTGATTGCAAGTTACGACCACACCTAGGGTGCACCCACTTGATTATAGGCTACGACCACACCTACAGTATGGTACACCCACTTTATTACAAGTTACGACCACACCTAGGGTGCACCCACTTGATTAGAAGTTACAGCGACACCCAGGGTACACCACTTGATTATAGGTTACGACTACACCTATGGTACACCCACTTGGTTACAAATTACCACCACACCTATGGTACTCTCACTTACATGCACCATATGCACACATATGGTAGACGTATTTAGAAAAGTTACATTGCACTCAAAATAGTACAGAAATTCCAGAATTACTGAGTTCGTATCATGAACCACGGCAGAGCAGGAACCCAAAATTCTAATCTCGTTGAGTCACTCAATGCAGCACGTTAGTTGACATCCGATGTACTGTAATATTATAAGGACTTATACCATATTATACGATGTACTGTAATATTATAAGGACTTATACCATATTATACGATGTACTGTAATACCATATTATACGATGTACTGTAATATTATAAGGACTTATACCTTATTATACGATGTACTGTAATATTATAAGGACTTATACCATATTATACGATGTACTGTAATACCATATTATACGATGTACTGTAATATTATAAGGACTTATACCTAATTATACGATGTACTGTAATATTATAAGGACTTATACCATATTATACGATGTACTGTAATATTATAAGGACTTATACCTTATTATACGATGTACTGTAATATTATAAGGACTTATACCATATTATACGATGTACTGTTATACCATATTATACGATGTACTATAATATTATAAGGACTTATACCATATTATACGATGTACTGTAATATTATAAGGACTTATACCATATTATACGATGTACTGTAATATTATAAGGACTTATACCATATTATCCGATGTACTGTAATATTATAAGGACTTATACCATATTATACGATGTACTGTAATATTATAAGGACTTATACCATATTATACGATGTACTGTAATATTATAAGGACTTTTACCATATTATACGATGTTCTGTAATATTATAAGGACTTATACCATATTATACCATGTACTGTATTTTTATAAGGACTCACACCATATTATACGATGTACTGTAATATTATAATACAACACGTTAGTTGAAATACAATGTTCTGTAATTTTATAAGGACTAAATTCGATTGTTTTTCATGCATGCTTCTTGAACAATATGTGGCGTATACCTTGGAAAATTTTTGCTGAAATAGCTATTTATAACTGATTAGAAATTCTCTATGCACGAAAATTGACCCCAAGAAAGTCTAAAAATAATGATGGAGACTGTCGAATACACGGCATGAAATATTTGTTATTTGACTTCAAGTGCTTGCTGACCCTTTTCAATTTTTATCCTTAAAATCGTTCTTTTTCAGCGATAAGTGTCATAAGGGAAAAGTTGTCATGAAAAGTCTACGGTGATTTAACCATATATTTCATTAACTTGCGATGAAACTCATTTAACTCCACGGATTTAGGTTTTCACATTTAACTTACTCACTCTTGACTGGTAGTGACGTGATGAAGCATCATCGCAGAAGAATTCATCATAGTTCATCTAATTTTTCGGCGCCCGTAATAATATATAAACTTTCTAATAGATTGATGTCAACAACACCTGTGGGGTTAAGCATTATCGCCTACCGACTAATGAGATCCAACTCATGACATCTTCGTCATTTTTATAATACACTACAGTAAAGCCCGGGTGATCTGCTAGGCCAGGCTGCTAGCTTGGTCAGGCTGGGAAAGTTTCGAGAAAGATAAATGGGTGTTGGTGATATATCGTACCTACTATGCAGCATAGAGAAAATTACCATTCTGCCTGTGTATATGCAGGTACTAAATTAATGATATTAAATTTCGCCTTACCTAACTGTTTAGTGCAAATGTTGATGTTGAGAATAAGCCGATCAATCAATCATAGAAAGAAGTAAGCAACTCAACAATTTCATGTGCGTTTCCCAAGTATGTAGACAGAGTAAGCTAAATGCTGAAAAGAACTTCCCTTAAATCTCATCACAAACAACACGTTAAGCACAATCCCGTAGTGATGAGGGTTTTTGGTGAAATTTGTACAGCAGATGCTACAGAAATGAGGTAAATGATATCTTTTTTTCGATGATTTTCCCACAGGAATAAGAAATCTGCTTCAGAAAACGTAAATATCGTTGGAATTTATTTAGTTATCATAGCTGAAGAATACCTATTCAAATCACTAATCTGTCAATGTAGCCAATATCACTCTATATCAAATTAAGAACGGAAACTCAAGCAATTTTATGGTCCACACAATTAGCATACTGGGCTCGCGAACAAATTATGAAAAGCGTACAGTTACAGCATAGCGCCGATGGATTTCTTCCGACAACAATCTGTACACAGAGCCGTTCTCGATATTTGCTGACTGGTATTTTGCATAAAAACATTGAATAAATCATGCCTTCTTCTTCAGCGGAGTTTATTGACGATAGTGTTTTCTCCGCCGCTTGCAAAAGAAGCCATGCAAAGAACAAGAAAGCTCTGCATTGTTTTGGAGAATTTTATGGGACCAACAGTGCTGCACGCTTAGACGCCTAGTACTGTGTACTCTGTCATCGCTCATGAATGATCAAGATCAATACTGAAAGAAATCGCCTTACACGTATCCTAAAAGGACTCTGCACGTTTTGTCACTGAAAATAAGTACATACGACCAAGTTGCCTCATTTTTCTCAAGTTTTAATCCACGTTCTAATGCCACTCAATTAAACAAAAGGATCATGGGTCAAATTGTTTAGCTTTGTCAAAATTGGTTTTATGCTCAAATAAATTGAATCCTCCGCATGTAGCCGATCTTCGAGTTACACATCTTCCTCAAATAGTACGGATAACATAAGTCCTTCTTATTGATAACATAAATAAATCATAGTTTTAAGTGAATAGATGATAATAATATACTACACGCATTAGCTGAGGTACTCAAAACACGACTCTAAAATTAACTGCTTATCCTTCTGTTCCTCTCGAGTGCGCATCCTACGCTCTTATCCTACGCATGAGAGCACCTTGAACCCACATCGAACATCCCCACCTTGCCTAGAACGCGCGCCTCACATTACTCCTGCTCCCTTCCATACACCCGACCTACGCATGAAAGCACCTTGAACACACATCGAACCACCCCACCTTGCTCGGCGCGCCGCACATCTCCCTCTTCTCACAGCGCTCTGAGCTCAGACACGCCGGGCGGAGGGGTGTGAAGCGATAACGCGATCAGTTCGGCGCCGCCTTCGGGATTTTCGGATCTTGCTCAATTTTCTCTGGCCTTTCAAGCCATATTTTTAAATCGAATTGAATTCAAGACGTCTCGGTTCTGTTCGTGCGAGGCTTTCGAAAGACATTCCAAACGATGAGCTTACTTTTTGAGTTTAGTTGCCGAGTTCGTAAAGCAGAGGTTTAAGTCCGTCTTGAAATCCAGGCATAGAGGAAAATTTCTCTTAGTACCAGGTGCCTTTTTTCACATTTTTTATTTCAGGATTAAGGTCTCTGTAATGATTAAATTTAGCAACCCATGAGCGAGGTAGTAAAACTAATGCGCCGTTGTAATTCGCTGATGTGGGGCACAGGCCGATATCAGAGAAGATTTGATCTAAAATAGGCTGTCATCTTGCATGCACGTGTTCCATCACTCCTCACCAGCGAAAATTAATCTACTATGCAATGAAAATTTTTCGGGTTCTTGTAGGTCAAAAAATAGCTCGGAAACTCATACAAGTTTCTGACCATCATTTCTTCATGAATAAACCATGGCATTGAAATAAAAATTCGACACTAGTGTTTGAAGTTGCTTATACGGAATGTCACTGGCGGAGGTGAATTTGGTTATTGGACTGAATTTGCAATTAGTGATGAGAGTTAAATAATGAGGATCATAAGGAGAGTTGTGTGCTCTTCATGTGTCGTTGTATGTTGTGCTTACATTCTTGTGTGCTGCTCATGTGTTATGTCCACATGACTGTGTGCTGCTCATGTGTTGTGCTCACATGAGTGTGTGCTGCTCATGTGTGGTGATCACTCACATTACCGTGCACTGCTCATGTGTTGTGCTCACATGACTGTGTGCTGCTCATGTGTTGTGCTCACATGAGTGTGTGCTGCTCATGTGTGGTGCTCACATTACCGTGCACTGCTCATGTGTGGTGCTCACATTACCGTGCACTGCTCATATGTGGTGCTCACATTACCGTGCACTGCTCGTGTGTGGTGCTCACATGAGTGTGTGCTGCTCATATGTGGTGCTCACATTACCGTGCACTGCTCGTGAGTGGTGCTCACATAACTGTGCGCGTCACGAGACGCTGGGCCCATCGTTAATTTACACTAACCAGGGAATCTCGGAATAGAGAAATAGCAATCCTTCCCACAAGCACCAATGATAACGCAAAGACATACGAAACCATGTACTGTGTAGAGAAGACACGACAATAAACTTTAATGAAACTGCAAAATCAAATTATTACGAGTACTCACCAAGTTTGATGACTACCGAAGCACATCTCCATAACAATTTTTTTGTGTTTTTTTTTGCGTTCTTGAGACAATGCCTGTCCTCTAATGAGCTAGGGGTGATACACAATCTCAGTTATTTACAATGTATTTTCGAACCAGTTTACATTCAAATACGTGATCGCTTAGAAAAGAATTCGCATTATAAATTGATATGAAACAATTATAAGACTATGGAATCATTGAAAAGCTAATAATTGAATAATGATAATGAAATCCTAATAAATGAAACTTTAGTAATTGAAATACTAGTAATTAAAACACTAGTAATTGGAACGCTAGTAATTGAAACACTAGTAATTGAAACACTAGTAATTGTAACACTAGTAATTGTATCACTAGTATTTGACCGGCCAATTTTTCCCCAAGAATTATTATGATCCTGCGACAAATGAATTAAAATACCTCTTCATTTACTCACGAATTACAATTCACATTTATTCAAACAACATATATGCAACCCAGGTACACGTTTGCATTCTCTACACCCTGTTTTACTTCCTGTATGCACGTATTGCCACGAACAGGGGCTGGAGAAAATAATGGAAACACCTTGACAAATAAACAAAATATATTTTAATATGGTGTAGGTGCCACTTTTGCGACTCCCGTCGAACAGTTTTTCTGGAAGCTGGGCTTTGTAAGTGTTCATTGAAGTCTGTAGAGATTTTAGGAGCCGTGGTCTTGCGATCCTCTCTAAGAGTTCGATTTAGAGTCCGACGGTCTCTCTCAGACAACTTCACCTTTCGGCCGGACCTGTGCTCTGCTGAGGACGATATCCCTTCTCTTTCAAATTCAGTCGTTACTTTTGAGAAAGTGCCTCTTGAAACGTCAAGCATTCGGGCAGTTCCTGTTACACTAGCGCCTGCCATACGAGCACCAACAATTTGGCCTCTTTGAAAATCAGAGAGGTCTGCTATTTTTTTTAATTATCCCATTTTTGTTTTTTCAATTATCTATAAAGAAATCATTTTAACTAATGATTTCAAATAACAAAAATAATAAACAAAAATATTAAAATATGTCCATTTTTGATTGTTTAAAACATGTTCAATGCTTATGATGCCAAAATTTTAGGCTTTAAAATTATTTTGATCAACCCCTGTGTACTGTTCTTGTAACCCCAACATCAGTCCATAATTTCAGACAATTTTCTCCGGATGATATTTCCATTACAATAACGGCGGTTGAATCTCTGGCAATGAAGACGATACTTCCCGGCTTGGGAACGAACAGCCAGCCATCTGTAAGTTAGATCCGTCTACTTTCAAACCCTGGAATATTATTAATAACTAGTGTACACGGCCCGTCAAAAATGACGGAATTTAATACTTTCTTAAGATAAATCTTTTAGATGTGGATGACAAACAATTATATCCATCCTAATAGCACCAGCGATTAAAATATTCTTGTACTTGTGCACAGGTGAAACTCGTATCACAGATACGGTCGTGAAGCAGTCTTTAAGAGCGTGAAAGAGAAACTGACCAACCAATTTAATGAGTTCTATGAGTTTCTCATTGTAATAACAAAGGAGAAATTACGCACAAAATATATATAAATTTATTCATAAATTTAAGGAGACACCAGGCATTTTATTATATAGTATTGGTTGATTATTTCTTTTATTTTAGCTTTATATGAATTTTATTTTATTTTTATTAATGATGTATGATGCACAAGATAATAAGTATGTATATATCAGGCTTGATTGATTGGAATAAAGCTTCCATTAGCGTGAGGCGGAACAAACTCCGCTGCGTGGGTACCAATTTCACTCGACCACACGGTAGAGGATACAAGGTAGTGTCATTTCTATGGGAGAAAATACTCCTGCTATTGTTCGGCCAGCCAGTTGAAAGGCTTTATTTCAAACATACTTTATGACGTCACCAAAACGCCATGTCGTTATGCCAATGGTGGAGCCAGATTTCAACGAAAAAAAGCCGGGTTTAACCTACCTAGTTTCCTCGACCGTGTAGAGTAGCCAGGCTATCTGACCACAACAATGCGCCACAAATGGCGCTTCTGCCTACGCAAGATAAGCACAAACACAACACGCACTCAACACAAGATACCGACTCAAACGAACACACGTAACACACACTATACGTAAGTTTCAACATAAATATTAACACAAAAGAACATTAACACATAAATATAAGCAAAATTTGGTGTGTTGTGCTCACGTTACTGTGTGCTGCTCGTGTGTTGTGCTCACATGACTGTGTGCTGCTCGTGTGTTGTGCTCACATGACTGTGTGCTGCTCATGTGTTGTGCTCACATGACTGTGTGCTGCTCATGTGTTGTGCTCACATGACGGTGTGCTGCTCATGTGTTGTGCTCACATGACTGTGTGCTGCTCATGTGTTGTGCTCACATGACGGTGTGCTGCTCATGTGTTGTGCTCACATGACTGTGTGCTGCTCGTGTGTTGTGCTCACATGACTGTGTGCTGCTCATGTGTTGTGCTCACATGACTGTGTGCTGCTCATGTGTTGTGCTCACATGACTGTGTGCTGATCATGTGTTGTGCTCACATGACTGTGTGCTGCTCGTGTGTTGTGCTCACATGACTGTGTGCTGCTCATGTGTTGTGCTCACATGACTGTGTGCTGCTCATGTGTTGTGCTCACATGACAGTGTGCTGCTCATGTGTTGTGCTCACATGAATGTGTGCTGCTCATGTGTTGTGCTCACATGACTGTGTGCTGCTCGTGTGTTGTGCTCACATGACTGTGTGCTGCTCACATGTTGTGCTCACACGACTGCGCGCTGTTCGTGTGTTGTGCTCGCATGAGTGTGTGCTGTTCGTGTGTTGTGCTCACATGACTGTGTGCTGCTCATGTGTTGTGCTCACATGAGTGTGTGCTGCACATGTGTTGTTCTCACAAGACTGTGTGCTGCTCATGTGTTGTGCTCACAT
The DNA here is from genome assembly GCA_030386875.1 of Morinoia aosen. Taxonomy (NCBI): domain Eukaryota; kingdom Metazoa; phylum Arthropoda; class Malacostraca; order Amphipoda; family Talitridae; genus Morinoia; species Morinoia aosen. The sequence goes on from CM059577.1 coordinate 36,883,502, forward strand.
GAGTGTGTGCTGCTCGTGTATTGCTGTGATTACATTGCTCTACGCTCTCAAGAAAATCTGCGGGAGAAAAATTTGAGCCAAGAAAAATATTTGCTTTCCAATATTGGCTGTCTAGGCGGTGTGTAGCCATCAGCTCTACTTTTGACAGGATTTGGAGCACAGCAGCATAGGCAAATACTCCCTTTGTTCTGCTATGCTGTGTACTGCTCTCAAACTCTGGAGAAATAAATCAATGAAATATGCCTATAGTCAGGGATTTACTATCATTTGGGCTTTATTCCTAAGTGGTTTTGGTCATCCTTTGTATATTGTAGCTCTGGTAAAGGACCTCGTCTCTGAAAGTTTCTCTTTTTTTATTCATTTGAGTGAAATAACTAATCTTATTAGCATTTTATTCGCTCTTAAATATTTAGTTAAGCTGCGGTAGAAGCTTAATGAGCATCAGTTTAAAATCTCAGAACATTTTAATAAGAGAAGCTAATTCAGAAAAAAAATGTTTCGTGCTTAGCTACTCTTTTTGATCTAAAAGGAAAATGTTCAAAAGTACTATCGCATTTTTTTTAAACAGAATTTAAAAAAGAGCAATCCCATTTAAAGATACAATACTTCGAATATTTGAAATTGTTATTTTCAGCTTAGATCACACCTAATCCAGAGCTGGATCTGATTATATAAATCCTAGAGAAGCAACTTTTTTTCTCCAAAAAAAGCCACTCTCTCAAGAATCGCAAGTAAAATATTTTTCCATGTATATGCACGAGAAAAGTATCTACTTGTTCAAGAAGCGCTTATTGCGGAGACAAAGAGCGGGGAAGACACGAGCTCTACAGCAGAAACACTCGTTAAAGGCTGAAAGTGAAAACTGTAGTAGAAGTTAATTCTGGCATTTAGATTCTCTGGTATGCGCTCGCCTCACAGGGTGGGAAGTACTTAACGGAAGCTAGCTTGCCAGTTCCTGCCATTACACGACACATTTCTCTCGCGTCGTAAGAAAAAGAGCAGCAGAATAGCAATACATGTGCAAGTTCACAAAACAAATACTTCCCGCCAGTTTGAATAGAACGGAACTGGGCCTACGAAGCTACCGAAGACGAGAGTACATGATCTGAGAGAACACTCACTCCTGTGTGGCAGATTTCAATCAGCGCCTTCGTAATTTTTACTCTAGTGAAGGCTCTACCTATTGTCCAAGAAATAGAGGAAATTTTACCTGAAGTATTGATTAGTCGTAGTGAAGCCCTTGATATTCAGTTTTAAGTTAACGTACGTAAACTGACTTGAAATATCAGTTTTTAGTTTACATCTATGATATATATATCTATATACATAAATGTCCCAAAGTACAATTTAGACAAAATGTTCAAACTTTGGCCACGCTGCGCTGAAATGCGGCCACACTGCGCTGAAATGCGGCCGCACTGCGCTGAAATGCGGCCGCACTGCGCTGAAATGCGGCCACACTGCGCTGAAATGTAGCCACACTGCGCTGAAATGCGGCCACACTGCGCTGAAATGCGGCCGCACTGCGCTGAAATGCGGCCGCACTGCGCTGAAATGCGGCCACACTGCGCTGAAATGTAGCCACACTGCGCTGAAATGCGGCCACACTGCGCTGAAATGCGGCCACACTGCGCTGAAATGCGGCCACACTGCGCTGAAATGCGGCCACACTGCGCTGAAATGCGGCCACACTGCGCTGAAGGATGGATGCACAACATGACGCCTTTGCTGCATGACTCAGAGTATCGTCGGAAGTGAAGGTTCCTCTCTTACCAAGCATCTCCCCACACACACTATTAAAGAATTCCTCACGGTAGCTTGTAGTGTGTAAGCATCACGCCCCACATTCTCAATAGAAATTGATAAGACCCCACAGGAGAATTGCAATGGGACTAGATAACGTGACCCATTAAAGATGGTAGCGCGCTCATCACTCGCAAAAGTCAGTAAGACTTTACCCTAAGAACCAATTAATGAGACCAAGAGCTGGGAGCTTAGGCCTCTCCCTGCGCCTCCCCTTGCCCCCTCGCAGCCACTTCTGGCAACGTGCGTAGTGCGCCGAGCACATCAATGTCTGCTGTGCAGCCTGCAACGCATCGACGGGTGTTGTGAATTTTTAGAAATGGTTCTTTTGATTTTGACTGGGCCAATTGTTCTTTAGATTTTGACCGTGCCAATGGTCGTTTTGATTTTGACCGTGCCAATGGTCGTTTTGATTTTGACCGTGTCAATGGTTTTTTTGATGTTGAGCGTGCCGATGGTTCTTTTGATTTTGACCGTGTCAATGGTTTTTTTGATGTTGAGCGTGCCGATGGTTCTTTTGATTGTTGTCTAACTTGTACCGTGCCTCATTCGTATGAGATGAAATGTCAGCAGCAGTTTTGGCATTTTTTCCTCTTCAATAAATGCAGCACCCACGATAGTTCTATGACGCACAGAAGAATCAGCATCTTAGTTCTCTGCTCACTGCTTGTGTATGACAGTGATTGACACAGATCAGAAAATAGACGAGAAAAATCGTACATCAAAATAGACGGTTTTACTTTGCGCAATAAATTTGTGCATGAGATTGGATACCATCATTACGACTAAAACGAAAAATCTCCTTTATACTGCACGTTTGCATTTACAGAAAACTCTGCTCGTCGAGTCTGTCCTAGCCCCGAGCTCAGCTCTGACCATAAGTAACCATTACGAAAACAATTGTTGACATTGTGAATGTCTGCGTTGTGTGCTCACGCCAGATCTCAGCATTGAGTACTGAGTCAGCCTGGCGACAGGCAGAGCGTGAGTTTGGTTCCTTAATGAAGCACCGAAACCAAGTTAAAGAATAAAACCCTAAATGAAATGTAAACAAGATGGCAATGTCCAAACTCGAAAATGCGTTGTGAAATATATGTAATAGTAATAAGTAATTATCCATTGGTCATAACAATGCGTAATTTCCACTCGCATGATAATGCATGATTATCTATTCTTGATGAAAATACATGAATATTTCTTCTTCAAAAGCAGGGGCTGGAAAATATTAGGCCCTGGGGTAACGTAGCTGATATTTCAAGCTGTAACGGTAATTTGACTTTCTACTGTTAGGAAAGATAAATGTTAGAATCACAAATTGGAGTAGTAAAATAAATTTATCAATTAATAACATTTCAAATATAAGAATAATACAACATACATTTGCCTCAAAATGATTGCAATGAAATGTGTGATTGGTATGCAAAAGGAATTCACGTACAGTACCGGTTCCGTACGAGGCGCCTGAGGAAATCCCCACAGTTGCGTAGGGAGAGTGGCTCCATTCTGATTATATGTAAGCTACATAGCAAATTTCTACTAAAATATCTTTTTATACACAAACCTCGCTGAGAAAAATTTTAAACTTAATGCCTGTCTCCTGATGAACGAAGCGAAAAATACGCAAAACTCCAAAATAACGTAGATATTACACTATATTCATCTATGACAATGTAAAGAAACAGCCTCCGATAAACAGCTCGAGTACATTCTTGTATCGAAGTTATTTATTACCGACACTCCATGAAAGTAATCTAAACATCCTTGCTGAGTCTAGAACAACACGCTCCACTGGTCATATGATATAAATGTTCCCGCATGGTGCCCTTCCGTGCCAATATGAACACTTCACCACGCTTGAAACTTCATTAGAAAATAGATTTCGTAAAAAGGGCACTTTCTTACATTTCTACACCTCATGGAAAACAAATCCAGGAGTTCACACATTCTTGCTTTTGAAAAATTACAAACTTGAAAGCTAACTGCAAACTTACACTTGAAAAACTTTACTGGAAAAATTAGAATTGAAAAACTACAATTACAACCAAATTTACAGTTCTGGTATTCAACTCAAGCAGTTGCCATCCAATGTAGGAAAGTACACAATTCATGAATAAAGAACAGCTACCTTATGCCTGTAACTAAGACAAACATTTCTCAATAAAACATCAGTAAGACAAATAGCTCTCAGTAGAACATCAGTAAGACAAACAGCTCTCAGTAGAACATCACCAAGACAAACAGCACTCAGTAGAACATCAGCAAGACAAACAGCTCTCAATAGAACATCAGCAGGACAAACAGCTCTCAGTAGAACATCACCAAGACAAACAGCTCTCAGTAGAACATCACCAAGACAAACAGCTCTCAGTAGAATATCACCAAGACAAACAGCTCTCAGTAGAACATCAGTAAGACAAACAGCTCTCAGTAAAACATCACCAAGACAAACAGCTCTCAGTAGAACATCACCAAGACAAACAGCTCTCAGTAGAACATCAGTAAGACAAACAGCTCTCAGTACAATATCACCAAGACAAACAGCTCTCAGTAGAACATCACCAAGACAAACAGCTCTCAGTAGAACATCACCAAGACAAACAGCTCTCAGTAGAACATCACCAAGACAAACAGCTCTCAGTAGAACATCAGCAGGACAAACAGCTCTCAGTAGAACATCAGCAAGACAAACAGCTCTCAGTAGAACATCAGCAAGATAAACAGCTCTCAGTAGAATATCAGCAAGACAAACAGCTCTCAATAGAACATCAGCAAGACAAACAGTTCTCAGTAGAACATCAGTAAGACAAACAGTTCTCAATAGAACATCAGAAAGACAAACAGCTCTCCCTAGAATGTCAGCAAGACAAACAGCTCTCAGTAGAACATCAGCAAGACAAACAGCTCTCAGTAGAACATCAGCTAGACAAACAGCTCTCAGTAGAACATCAGCAAGACAAACAGCTCTCAGTAGAACATCAGCAAGACAAAAAGCTTTCAGTAGAACGTCAGCAAGACAAACAGCTCTCCCTAGAATGTCAGCAAGACAAACAGCTCTCAGTAGAACATGAGCAAGACAAACAGCTCTCAGTAGAACATCAGCAAGACAAACAGCTCTCAGTAGAACATCAGTAAGACAAACAGCTCTCAGTAGAACATCAGCAAGACAAACAGCTCTCAGTAGAACATCAACAAGACAAACAGCTCTCAGTAGAACATCAGCAAGACAAACAGCTCTCAGTAGAACATCAACAAGACAAACAGCTCTCAGTAGAACATCAACAAGACAAACAGCTCTCAGTAGAACATCAGCAAGACAAACAGCTCTCAGTAGAACATCAGCAAGACAAACAGCTCTCAGTAGAACATCAACAAGACAAACAGCTCTCAGTAGAACATCAGCAAGACAAACAGCTCTCAGCAGAACATCAGCAAGACAAACAGCTCTCAGTAGAACATCAGTAAGACAAACAGCTCTCAGTAGAACATCAGCAAGACAAATAATTTGACAAGAAACATCTCCTGAACAATCTAGTGACGTGTCTCGCGTGCGCATACGCCCAACACAACACCCCACACACATGCGGGATGTTGGTCTCATCGAGAGTAAAGGCGACGGTAGCTCCCAATACAACATCGCACCACGCAACATTTCCTAATAGAAACACCGCAGGTGAGCAACGACATCTCGACCGTATCATAACTTTTCGTTGTTTCCCTCACTCATCGTATATAACCACGCGTTACCCTACATTTCTACCAGTTACTGCATATTAGTTTGAGTTAGCACATATATATATATATGGACATGAACTGCTAGGAACAATTGGAAGAAATCATCAATATCCAACTGTTACCACCAGAGAGTACTCTCACTCACCCTATATAACCATGTTACCCTATATTTCTACCAGTTACCAAAGATTACCCTCAGTTACTATTTATTAGTTCAAGTAACCCTACATTTATACTAGTTTCCGGAGATCACCCTCATTTACCGTACGTTACCTTAGCCTATATTCATGTCAGTTACAGAAGAGTATTCTCAGTTACCATATGTTACCATCAGTTATCCTATTTTTTGATCAGTTATCAGAAATTACCCTTAGTTACAGGATATTACTTCCAATTACTTCTATCAGATATCGGAGACCGCTCTCAGTTACAGTACGTTCTACTCAGTTACATATTTACTCTCATCCACTGCCGCTAGATACTGAATATTACCTTCCGTTAGTGCATCTTATTGTCAATTATCAAATATTACTGCCCGTTACTAAATTTCCCCTTTATTTATCGTGTATATTCATCAGTTACCGAATTGTACTCTCAGTTACCGCATTTTTTCAGCAATTACCAATATTACCGCCAGTTACCTTATGCCTCCATCAGTTGCCGAATTGTACTCTCAGTTACAGTGCATTACTCTCAGTTCTCTTGTATTACCGTCATTGACTGTATATTCAACTTATATACTCTACATCACCTTTAGTTATTGCACTTTACCGACAGCTCGTGAGTGTATAATATTATCATCCACCGTATATTATCATCAATTTTCAGGTATTATCATCATCAATTACCGTATATCACAGTTGGTTACCGAATAATACCGTCCATTACTGTATATTACAGGCAGGTACCGTATATCCATGTCAGTTACAATGTATTCTAGTTATTTACCGTATTTATATCAGTCAATTTCTGCATATCCTAATTAGTTACCGTATATCCCGGTCACTCATCGCATAACCTAGCTAGTTACCTATATCCCAGCCAGTTATCGTGTAATACCGTCAGTTACCGTACACACCAATCCTTAAATCACCGATATCCTGATAAGATTGACGGAAAAGTCCGATATCCAGACTTAATTTACGGAAGTCATCGATATCCAAGTATAGTTGACTGAAATCAATAATAGCTAGAAACGATTGAAAGAAATCATCAATATCCAGGCATTATTGACTCAAAACATGAACTGCTAGGAACAATTGGAAGAAATCATCAATATCCAGGTATTATTGACTCAAAACATGAACTGCTAGGAACAATTGGAAGAAATCATCAATATCCAGGTATTATTTACTCAAAACATGAACTGCTAGGAACAATTGAAAGAAATCATCAATATCCAGGTATTATTGACTCAAAACCTGAACTGCTAGGAACAATTGGAAGAAATCATCAATATCCAGGTATTATGGACTCAAAACATGAACTGCTAGGAACAATTGGAAGAAATCATCAATATCCAGGTATTATTTACTCAAAACATGAACTGCTAGGAACAATTGAAAGAAATCATCAATATCCAGGCATTATTGACTCAAAACATGAACTGCTAGGAACAATTGGAAGAAATCATCAATATCCAGGTATTATTAACTCAAAACATGAACTGCTAGGAACAATTGGAAGAAATCATCAATATCCAGCTATTATTGACTCAAAACATGAACTGCTAGGAACAATTGGAAGAAATCATCAATATCCAGGTATTATGGACTCAAAACATGAACTGCTAGGAACAATTGGAAGAAATCATCAATATCCAGGTAGTATTGACTCAAAACATGAACTGCTAGGAACAATTGGAAGAAATCATCAATATCCAGGTATTATTAACTCAAAACATGAACTGCTAGGAACAATTGAAAGAAATCATCAATATCCAGGTATTATTGACTCAAAACATGAACTGCTAGGAACAATTGGAAGAAATCATCAATATCCAGGTATTATGGACTCAAAACATGAACTGCTAGGAACAATTGGAAGAAATCATCAATATCCAGGTATTATTGACTCAAAACATGAACTGCTAGGAACAACTGGAATAAATCATCAATATCCAGGAATTATTGTCTCAAAACATGAACAGCTAAGAACAATTAAAATAAATCATCAATATCCAGGTATTATTGACTCAAAACATGAACTGCTAGGATCAATTGGAAGAAATCATCAATATCCAGGTAGTATTGACTCAAAACATGAACTGCTAGGAACAATTGAAAAAATTCATCAATATCCAGGTATTATTGACTCAAAACATGAACTGCTAGGAACAATTGGAAGAAATCATTAATATCCAGGTATTATTGACTCAAAACATGAACTGCTAGGAACAATTGGAAGAAATCATCAATATCCAGGTGAAAAAAAAAGGAAATCACCGATATCCAGATTATATCCGCCACTGGACATTGGAGGCAAACAGCTCTCACAAGAACGCGTCGACAGCAAACAGCTTCTGAGGGACGCGTTCTCGGCAAACAGCTCCCGCAGAAACCTGGTGACAAATTCCTTGCTTGTCTCACGGAAATGTGAACGAAATTGTCGATTTAACCCGAGATTATCGAATTGACCCGAAATTTTTGCATTGACTCGAAATTGTTGAATTGATTCGAAATTGTCGACATAACCCGAAATTGTTGCATTGACTCGAAATTGTCAACTTAACCCGAAATTGTTGCAGTGAGTCGAAATTGTCAACTTAACCCGAAATAGTTGCATTGACTCGAAATTGTCTAATTGACTCGAAATTGTCGACATAACCCGAAATTGTTGCATTGACTCGAAATTTTTCTAATTGACTCGAAATTGTCGACATAACCCGAAATTGTTGCATTGACTCGAAATTGTCGACTTAACCCGAAATTGTTGCATTGACTCGAAATTGTCGACTTAACCCGAAATTGTTGCATTGACTCGAAATTGTCGACTTAACCCGAAGTTGTTGCATTGACTCGAAATTGTCGACATAACCCGAAATTGTTGCATTGACTCGAAATTGTCGATTTAACCCGAAGTTGTCGATTTAACCCGAAATTGTCGATTTAACCCGAAATTGTCGATTTAACCCGAAATTGTCGATTTAACCCGAAATTGTTGCATTGACTCGAAATTGTCGATTTAACCCGAAATTGTCGATTTAACCCGAAATTGTTGCATTGACTCGAAATTGTCGATTTAACCCGAAATTGTCGATTTAACCCGAAATTGTTGCATTGACTCGAAATTGTCGATTTAACCCGAAATTGTCGATTTAACCCGAAATTGTTGCATTGACTCGAAATTGTCGATTTAACCCGAAATTGTCGATTTAACCCGAAATTGTTGCATTGACTCGAAATTGTCGATTTAACCCAAAATTGTCGACTTAACCCGAAATTGTTGCATTGACTCGAAATTGTCGATTTAACCCGAAATTGTCGAATTGACGCAAAATTGTCGAATTGAACTAAATGATCAAAATTCAACTGAAATGGACGAAATCGGAATAGCGTCTGCCAGCATTATATGATGATTGATCAATTTTTATGCGGACAAGGCGAGACAGCGGGCTCGAGGAGACAATCTCTGCAATGTTGCAAAATTGAAAATACTTGCCGAATGAAATCCTGTATTTTCCAGCACAATTGAAAAACGCATTTAAAAATCCATTTGCAGAGGAAATGCGGACATGAAAGTTGTTTTATTAAGAAATAAACCCTTTTGAGTTTTTTCACAGCTGTGGAATACATAGAAACATTCAACTTGTGTATGTATATTGAAAGAGTAATGGCGACGATAAGCACTGCGCGCACCACCACTCCACCCCCCACGACGTCAGACTGGTCACTGAGCGAAGCACTGCGACTCGTCAGGTTTGGTCCCCTTGAAAGGAGCTAGCTCAAAAACTCAGCCCAAAAACAGAAAAGAGCAAAACTTTCTTAAATGGAAACAAACGATGGCCTAAACTTACGGGTGGGATGAAGCTGGCTCAAGTAAGACATCTTAGCAGCCGTACGCTCATGAGAACGAGTTGATGAAGACCAAACTAAGAAAGCGTGAGAAGGAACGACAGAGCTCTCGGCCACTTGAATACATGCACTGACGCAGGGGTAAAACTTTAACGTAAATAAATTTATTTTTGAGTTGTGCAAACGCATATTGCAAAAATGGGACTTTTTCAATTGATGAAATTTAAAAATCAAAATTTTGTAGACAGCTACTGTTTGTAATTGATGTTCAGGTAATAAGCACTAAATCATTACTGTCAATATGAGACAAAATCATTTTATGAAAAAATGGGCTCATCAATATAAATTAAAGTAAGATAAAGACGTTTGAATGATGTGCTTTGCATGAATTTTCTAATTTATATTGGTTTAAAAATGATTCTTATTGACTGAATCTATTTGGAGGTTTATCAGCAGGTAATTATTTACTTGTAATACTACAATAAAAATTACAATTCAACAACACTTTATGAAAAATTTCTCCATGTTCCTTCGATTAGGAATGTCTATCTACTATTTAAGGGTAAAAATATTGCATAGCATATATGCTGAATTGTTCATTTTGATAGTTTTTATTGCAATGTATTTTTGATGTAGTCTCAGATTTTTTACTTTGTTCGAGAACAGTTGTCGACGATCAGCTAATAATCAATCGTATTTCAGTTTGCTGCTGATGTCGAATTGACCCAAAATTTCAGTGTTTCCGTCTTCTAAAATGGTATTCCAATTTTCTATAATTTTCTTACGAAAAGTCAAGTCCCAAGCCGTCGATATTATATTCTTGTTTTAGCGATGGTATGCTTTAATATATTGATTGCCGAATGGATTTACTTAATCCAAGTTTAAAAAGTTATTTTTTGTCAGGTTTCATGAGACAAATCATTCAAGATGAATTCCTAGACAAGTAATTTGATTGTGATGATTTTGTGGCGATTGTGTGAGTAGGCATTTCTCTTTTGCTTGAAAGAGAGTAGTGAATCTTGGAAACCCCTATGTAAAGCAAGAACCGCAAATATGGTTCAATTTCATTGCAAAAACTAGCACAGCTTGCTGTCAAATATGTCCTTGGGCTAGTTTGACACCCGTAAGTTCTCCACGATTAGCTCTTGATGTTTTGCGAACTCCTATTGTTAAAGCGATTTACAATTTTAGAGGGCCTGGACATTTACAACGATGTTTCCTCTTTATTACTTTCAATGCAGGTATTTACATCATGACTTTCAACGCACTGATTTAAATAATTAACTGAATACAGTGATTTAAATCATTACTTTCAACGCAGTGGTTTAAATCATTCCCTTCAACGCTGTAATTTAAATCATCATATTCAAGGCCGTGATTTAAATCATTACTTGCAACGCAGTGATTGTAATAATCATTTTCAACGTAGTGATTTAAATTTGAATTTTCTAATTTGTTCTTCTTTCACGTACTTGTTCGAGAAATTTCTTTCGAAGCTGAGGCCTTCTCTTCCTCTAGACCAGGGCACGATAGCGATGCGCGCAGCTGTTCAAATTTATTCATTGTGTCAGCCAGCGGGATCGCGATACCGTCAGGCAGCGTCAGCCCACCCAGAGTGGCGTCAGGTAATTGCATTGCGTCGTGACAACATTCCTGCAACGTCACGTAAGGTTAGGTCTTGTTAGCTGACGTCAGGTATTGTCAGGTGACGTCAAGTATTGTCAGGTGATGTCAGGTATTGTCAGGTGACGTCAGGTATTGTCAGGGGACGTCAGGTATTGTCAGGGGACGTCAGGTATTGTCAGGTGACGTCAGGTATTGTCAGGTGACGTCAGGCGTTGTCAGGTGACGTCAGGCATTGTTAGGTAACGCAGTGTATTCTTAGCTGACGTTATTAGGAAGATATTTGGCAAAGAAACTCAACATCAGTTTCCAGAGAGCAGCATCACATGACGCCAGACGACGTTGGAAATCGCATAATTCAACCAAGCTCTCTTAAATGACATCCAAATAGCTCCGTGTGTCACCGTCTTAGAACGAGGATTCTTGAGAATATGCAACTGAGATTGATTTTGTTCAGTTTAATTCAAGCAAAAGTTGGGTTCAGCGAACTCCTGTGTGTCGTTATCTAGGAACGCAACCTAAGCCTGAAGTCAATATGGTACAGTAGCTGCTGCTTTGGTTTCTAAGATGACTGGTTTTCCCCGGGTGAAAATGCACGGTCAATCTCGTGTCTGCTCAAGTGCTTGCTGCTGGCGAGACAGCGATTCCCTGATCATGAAATTTATACGCCCAGACATGCACAGCAAGTCGTTGAACCGATGTAGAAATTTATTAGCGTCCATGTGTGTACCAAGCATCGGTCAATGTTAAATGAGCGAATTTCGCTTGTAGTTAGCTTCGGTCAATGTTTAATGAGCGACTTTCTCTTGTAGTTAGCTTCGGTCAATGTTTAATGAACGAAATTCTCTTATAGTTAGCTTCGGTCGATCTTTAATGAGCGAATTTCTCTTGTAGTTAGCCTCGGTCAATGTTTAATGAGCAGATTTCTGTTATAGTTAGCTTTGGTGAATGTTTAATAAGCAAAATTCTGTGGTAGTAAGCATCAGTCTTTGTTTTATGAGCGAATTTTTTTATTCCATTCAGAAATTAACGCCGATCCAATTTGGCCAATAACTGGTCAACACTTCGTTTGAGAAATGAGCACATTAAATTATGAGGAATGCCTGAATGAAATGAGAGTTTATGGTCGGTGACGAATAAAAGAACAAGATAATTCGCTAAATGCAGTTGTTAAAAATTCTAAATGCTCGACTTATTTTTTCCAGTATTCAGGAGTTCACAAAAAATTCTTTCAAGGACAATTGTCGAAAATCTTGCAAGGTAAAGCATTTGAAAATTTCCTTGAATTTTTGAGACAAATAAAAGTGACTGCAACTTTCAAAAGTTTTACCCATGAAAACATGAGCGTCAAATATTCGTGGACGTTGTGAGCAGGTTCTCGGTGGCAAAGGTTTGGCGTGTTTAGAGAGAGAAACATTTTCGATTTTGAACAATTTTTCTCTGTTTTCGGCGCGTGCCGACGTTCTGCTGTCGTCTAAGAAGACTAAAAAAGTGGGGGCTGTCGCAGCACTCAGTCGCGTGAGACAGACGCTGTTGCAGGTTCGTGTTACCGCCGCTGGTCGGTGTCAACTTTGTGACATTAAGCAAGTTTGACTTGGAGTTACAGCACATCTTTTGTGAGCCCTGGCTGCTCCGTGTAACACCGGCCCTCTTCATAAAATAAGGAGCGGTACAGCAGCCAACCAAATAATGAAGCCATTTAATAAAGGCAGTAAATTTATCCAAAAAATGTCCAGCATAAAATACCATTTGCTCTAAGTTTTCAAAGGGATAGCGTTTAGATTCCCGTGTCATGATAGACTTCTGAAAGAAAACCCTTGACAATTCCGACGTGGAAACAACTTATTTGAAAAATGAGCAATTTAGTAAATAAATATTAATAATCGCAGGCACTGCATAGCATTTTAAGATGGAAGCACAGTAAGCTCACTTAAGGAAGCACTGAGCTGCAGTGACGCAATACGCTCGTCACGTCGGAAAAGTTCGATGGTTCCCGGAAAACTTGTCAAAACTTTTTTAATTGAAGGGAATTGTGTGCTGGGAAGCACAGCGTGCCTTGCTTCCTAAGCGCTTGCAGCAAGAAAGGTTAAAGGGGCTTTGTTATTCCAAGAGAAACATCAATATTGAACCATGTTGCCGATTTGAATTGAAATCATCCTAACAAGTAACTTATACGGAATGCAACGGAAGTGATATTCCTTCATGCATAGTATAGCTAAATTATTTTTTGTGTGTCACTATAGGAGTTTTGGCTGGTGCAGTCATTTTGTTTTGGGCTACACATGATGAATTTGTGACGAAGTATAAATGTTTCTTGAAAGCCTTTTTTGAAGTGTGAGAACATGCTTCGTACGACGCAGGCTCAAAATGTAAAAACAAGCAATTTTTATCCATTTTTTCTGGCTTTCTCGAATACCTTTTATACTCAGGAAGAATCACGTCTCAAACAATTGATAATAATTATTTTGTGTTTGACTCAATTTACAGAAGAGAGACTAAAAATTTAAAACAGTTCAGCCGGAAAATTTTCATAATTTTTTTCAAAAACATTATGCTAACTTTTCGATATTACAAAAGAATTAAATCTGAAAATTATTTGACCAGTTTCTGACCGTTCATATTTCCCACCAGTTGATATCCTTTTCGTAATAACGAAAGTATTTCAAAAATTTCGAGCTCCATGAATGAAAATCATGTTTTGCTAAAATGAACATCTCTCAATATTTCAATGCAATCCTACTTGTCTTTGTTACTCACTTCTTCTAAAGCCGCTGACGTGGAAAAATCCGAAATTAAATCCTTGCCACAGTCATTTTGCACAGCTTCGCAAAACAAATGATGATTATTTGTCCTTGTACTGCCACTAGAATAATTAAACATTGGGGTAATCACTAACTACACAACTTAAGTGAAATAATACCCTTTGCCAAAATTCACCATTTTAGCAATTAGGAGCCAGCAAAATTGATTCTCGCATATAAAGATGATAATCATCAGAAAAGGTCAGCTGTTTTGTATTCCAATAAAATCAAATCTCAAAAAGCCTTTGGCACAATTTGATTTGAATTGAACCAACATAACGGTCTCTCTCATTAGGAATCGGGATATCATCATAAGTTTATCTCAATTTTAGTCTACGGGCTTTACTCCTAATATTTAAGTTACTCATACTTGAACTGAGAGTCGACGCAGTACATTGCTGCAATCTGAACGAACTTCAAGAAAACGAACAAGACATTAATCTTTTATTTACACAAGTCTCAGAAATACGCATTGAATATTCTTTATATTAAAACCAGTTAAGATAAGAGAAATAAGGTGGCAGTTGGATCAGTGTGCATGAAGTCATTCAGGTAGAAAAGACAAGTAGGCGCTCATCCTAGCGTAATAACTAGAAAAGAGCAAGGTGAGACAATGGAAGGTTTGCAACTTAAAACTTTTCATTCAACGTGCAGTAATGAAAATCAGTATTAAAAAATTAGTCGTAGCGCATAAGTTGATCAATGTACCGTACACATTTTAGCTATCCAATGACATAAAGCCTTGTTTTCTTGTTGAGCAATACAGTTGAGTAACCGCGTTATTGAGCAATACAGCTGCTTTAAAAAGCACATGTTGAAAACCAGAAAACTAAAATTATCAGTGCCAGATCGACATCAAGCTAAGGTCACATCCTCACCGCATCTTGAGGCTCAGCATTACGCTGCCGCAGGTCTTCTAACACTCGCCAGTCCTGCACCTAACGGGTTTCCATCGCACAGAAACATTGCGGACAATAAACTTCGCAGAATCTGCATCGTCAAGCCTGAGAGGAGCGACTGAAGAGCACTTGGCTAGGATCACTCAGTCGTATGTGAGGTCTTGCTTCTAGCGCGATGAAGCTGCTTCACTTTACTGCCTCACCCCGCTGCCTCACACAGCGCAGTATTAAACATTGCATATCAATCAATAATTAAAATGCTCCATTGGGGTTGAGCTTTCCATAAGAGCTGGGGCGATGAAGAAAGTTTGCTGTAAAAGAGAGGGCAAATGGGAAATATTTTACGAAGAAATTTTGGTAAATAACTTACCTGTGATTTTGTGAGATAGTTGTATTCCTCCTGAGGGGTGGAGTTACGTAAGTACTGGATTTGATCTCTTCTTAAGTATTCGTATGATTTATTCACGAAACGATGTAATGGAAAAAATTTGTCTGCTCAAATATTTTTTAGAAACATTTAAGTATCCCGAGCGAAGGAACCAAGAGAACTCTTTTGTACTGATGTATTTCTAACAATCAGCTGCTAATCATCTACCGATTATACGTGTCGATGTAAACTGTCTTTTATTTATATTTATTACCCGCACTCACTGTTTTCCGCACAGATGAGTACAGATCTATTTGAGGCAGGATTCACGGCTGTCACTGATGATGCGTTGGGCGAAGGGGACCTAGAAATGTAGGTAAGATATTTCAGGAACTTGAATGGAAAAGGAAGAACCTGGGGAATAGTGGAAGATATCAAGTTTGAAGTACGATGAGCATTTAGATATAAAAAAGCTACATACATTTTCAAATGATAAGAAGTAAAGTCAATAGAAAAAATACTATTTGAAATAAAACAAAAAGGATTAAGTTTCTAGAAAATAACACTGGAAGAACTAAAAAAAAACACTAGAACGTAAATTCAGGGAAAATCTGAAAAGACTTAAGAAAGTGACAAATTAACACTAATTGGCTACATATGTACGAGAGGCAACGGGTAAGAGCTGAGATTATAGTAGTGTGCAACTATTTTGCATCGTTTATTATTTGCGTTGTGCTATAAGTGCTTAAGTAGAGATTCCTGTGTACCCTGGAGAGTAACATCCATGATCGACCTGTTACGCGCAATAGCGAGAGCATGTGGAAGGCTTCAGAAGATAGGTTGTTAAGGTTGTTGAGTTTCGGAGCCTGTAGAGGACGGCGTGACTAGCTCTGTACTGATCCGTGTGTACTTTCCGTCCGTGTCCACATTGTGCGTGATATGGTGAGTCTGAGCATGGACAAGTTATTAAAGGCTAACGTCCTGTGCTAGATGACTCCGCCGTAAATAGTCGCCGATGTATAAAGCGGGATTGTATAGTTTCATGTAGCATAGTCATGCCGACCGGTTTTATCGTAAGTGGTATGTTTTAAAGTGCAATATCCTGTCAGTTGGATGTCAATAAAACGTAAGTTTCATATTTCGGTGTTTTTATGAAGGCCGGTTTGAGATTAGCGCCATGAGATTGGGTCGGAAAATTAACAGGAACTGGTGCAAGTTGTCAAAAGAAGTTCGGTCGTAACTGGTGCTCAGGTGTGTTTTGGTAAACCTATTGGTCGGCGACTGTACCGAAGCCTGGGACGTCTCTGAAATTTGTTGGCCGAGTCGAGCCTTGGATGCTCCCGATATAGGTTGGTAGGGAAAGACGGAACCTTGAGTGCATTGAAAATAGGGTAGCAGCGCTACACCCGTGCTTTACGTTGGCTAGGCTGGTGGAAGTGGGAGTCGCGCAGCCCAGTATATATAAATTCCGCGACCCCGACTGCCAGACCTACCACAAGATGATTAGTTGGATAATCTGTAGTTTTGAAAATAAATAACAATCTTAAAACTTCTAGGTCCGACTTAAAAACAGCTCGTGTTAAAATTGAAAACCTATTTAATATAGCAGAACCCTGCACTTGAAAATGATATAATTGCAATAAATGAAGCACTCAGAAACTTGCTCCCTCGGAACACAAAACGTTCGATCAGAGATCTCTGAGGTACACATATAGGTATAGAAGGGCCACATGGCAACATGCGTTAGGAAGTTTTCTCTCTGCCGTTGCTAGGCTTCCCATCACTCGCCTAACATTCAGTAGCCAAACCGAAGTCGCGTTGCCATACCTGTGCATAACACCACAACCACTGCTAATGATGCCACCATCCAGTGGACACCTAGCACATGACTCCGCACCCCACCGCTCGTTGATGCAGCTGACGATCCGAGGAATATCCAATCAATACTATAATAAGAGCCGCGTCCGTCCGACGGTCGGTCGGTCTGTCCGAAGCCAGCCTGCAGTGTGTGATGAGCGTATCTGTGATACAAGCTCCAGCCCTATATATTTTGACGGGCCGTGTTCACGCGGCCTCATCAACTCTCGAGAGATTGTATTTTTTTATTTCTTACGCCCTTTCTCTCATTCCGCCCTCTTTTTTATTTCAAATATAGGGGGGTGGACTAGTCTATACTATAATAAGAGCCGTGTCCGCCCGTCGGTCGGTCTGTCCGAAGCCAGCTGAAAGTGTTCGATGAGCGTATCGGTGATACAAGCTCCAGTCCTAAATACTCGTATTTTGACGGGTCGTGTTAACGCAGCCCCATCAACTCTCGAGAGATTGTATTTTTTTTTTTGTTTCTTACGGCCTTTCTCTCTTTCCGCCCCCTTTTTTATTTCAGATAAAGGGGGGTGGACTTGTAATAATAATAATACAGAGCATAGGGGCTTGGTTTGTTGGTGGGTTGGTCCGTGTGTCTGTGGCGCTTAATGACTCGTATCTGTGACCGTATCCTAGTGGCCGTATCTATGATACGCGCTTCACCAGTGTACAAATACAAGAATATTTTAATCGCGGGTATTATTAGGATGGATATGTTTGTTAGTCATCCACATTTGGAAGATTTATTTACGGAAAATATCGATTCCCCTCTTTTTAATAAGTCGTGTCCACAAGTTCTTTTAATAAAGCGAGCTCTCGCCTTGAGCGTCCAGGAACAGGACTTTGTGTTTAACGTGGAAGTTGAAAGGCTGCGCTGAGCTGCGAGGGACACGGCCTGCTCTGACCACCGCTAAATAATTCAGCCACACGGGCCTGCAAAACTGAATGTCATCCATGCGGTTGCCCTCTTACCAGAAGTGCTTTTTCACTCGGATTATTTGCTCGTGCAAATAAAAGCAATCGCGCCGAGCACGATACTGGATAATCTCTGAAGTCGAATCTAGGATTCGGGGTTGAGCTGGTTGTTTGTTGTTGGATGTTTTTGCCGCAATTTTTGGAAATTTACAAGCAGAATATACTGTTGTGAATGCCTTATCTCTTACTTAACTTAAAACTTGGAACATCTCTTAAAAGTCACAAGTTATAAATTTTCATGTTAAGAAATTTTATCGCTTTCTTTCGAAAAGTTCGTTAACGATGTACATAATTCATTCCAATTCGGCTTGCAAAGATTTTATCATGTGTTAGGAATATTCCAGTAATTTTGCTGCTTGGTAAATGTGTATATTTTCTTTCCAAGACGTGAATTACTCACCAAATTAGAATCATAAATGATTTAGTTCAAGCCGATTCAATGTCGTCAATATACAAATCATCGGAAAAATCATTGTTGGTATTTTTTGCATATCATTTCTTTAGTTCTTTGCATTCTATTCATCCAAGTGCTCATCACTGAGAGATGCTTATCACTTCCTCAAACTTTTGTTCATCAAGACCAGAGCAGGAGAAAAATTCGAGGATATTGAAGAAAAATTTGCCACCGGGTATGTAAAGTGATGGCGAGAGACGTAAGCTGACGGAATTTCTTAAAAGAAAAGCACGTTGGGCTGAAAGCCGAAATTTTTACGATACAAAAAGGCGGCATGCCTTACAGGAAATTGTACATTTCGTGAATAAACCATGAAATTGCTTCCAGTTCGTGTTTGTTTACGCTCAGATGCTGCTGGCTACCTGCTTACCTTCTTGATGCAGGTCGGCGGGTACAAAACTTGAGAGCGTTGTGCATGCGACATCTACAATAAGAGCCGGAGAAGCGACCAGTTCAGTCAGAGCTTCAAATTACATAAATGCTGAACGAGTTTGCTTCATGAATAGGGCACGATGTTCTACATTTATTCAAATTATAACTATGATACGTGGAATGATTTCTGTATCCAAACAACAACTACAAAATCGAAATGAATTTATGTATCTTCGCTACAATTACGAAGTATGAAATAAATTTCGGTATCCAGGATACAATCACAAGCTATGAAATGAATTTTTGTACCCACGCCACATCAGATAAATGTGGCACGCATTTCTACATTTAGGAAACAGCTATAAAAGATAAAGTTACGCATCCGTGTACTTATTCCAAAACTACAAAACAAAGTTTTAGGTATTTCATTTACTTCTAAAGCCAAATAAATAACCGTTGAGAAATTCGTATTTATCCTCAGTTATACTTATTCGAAATCACATTAGGTGTCAGAATACAGGTTTTCATTAAAGGGAGAAAGGAAATACAGATGCGAACGAGAGCCTACAAGAAAACACCATTCTTTCGAAAACGCCATCTCGTAACTTGACTTGTAGAAGAGGAATTAAATCGTTTATCTCTTCTTACGATGCAACATTGCAATGTATTCAACTGATGTAATTTCAAGATACCATTTTTGGACACATGTACATTATGATTAGACTCAACTGCTAAATGTGAACTAATAAATTGGCCTGACTGCAGCGCTGGTTTGCGTAGCGGGCGCTGGCTATATTTAGATTTAAAAGCTAACCTTAATTCTATTTCAGAATTGAATTGTGTCTCTCTGCAATCCCTTCTATTCTAGGGAGTTCCTCTAATCCACACCCTGAAAATATTTTTTACGAGCAAAATTGCTCGTAAGTTCAATCCTTTCTATTCTTGGAAACTCTTGAACTCGGCTCAATGGGTTGCTATTGTGATGGATTCAGCACCCTCTCTTCCTTGAAAATCATGTGCTCTGAATTATTAACTTCGTTGAATACAATACTTTTAAGTTTTCTTCGTGCCTTTAAGGGGATTTCTCTTTCCTCTCTTCGATGTTTCTGTTACAATGTTTTGTACGAATTGATGAATAAAGGTGCAGTACGTATAACAGAAGGCACAGTGCCTCTCGTTGAGACACTGGGGACCATTTTGTGAGACGCAGTGTTCTCTCAAGAAGGTCGCTGTGCAGTTAACTTTTCAACTGCAGCGAACTAAACTGAAAACTGAAGTTCAATGTCCGACTTTAAATGATTAACAATTTCCTTAGTATTTTTATACGCGATGAACTTGAACAATTATGTGGGGTTGGGAAATTGGGAATGGAATTCTACTTAAATTAGACTTAGTTTCAACATTCAACTTTGAAATCCTTGA
This sequence comes from Morinoia aosen, assembly GCA_030386875.1. Classification (NCBI taxonomy): domain Eukaryota; kingdom Metazoa; phylum Arthropoda; class Malacostraca; order Amphipoda; family Talitridae; genus Morinoia; species Morinoia aosen. The sequence goes on from CM059577.1 coordinate 36,903,826, forward strand.
AAAGTTAGTTAAAAAGTGGTATCACCTTAATTTGAGTATGAATACAGTAGGTGTTAATTCAGCTTGTAACCGCTGCTGGGTCACCACCGTTGTAGAAATCCCTCAGTGACCACCGGTGGGTCACCAAGCAGTCCACGTGTTTATCCAGGCTTAGCTCTCGACGTCACCTGTGCTTTCAATGCTTTTATAAAAGAACAATAAAATATACTGATAAATTTAACTCACAAAACAGCGGCTAATCCAAATTTCGACCATTTCACTAACACCTACATACATATGAAATATTAAACCCATTCTGAAGTAAAATAATAATCAGTACGAGGAGGAGAGCTCGGAACTTTCGGAATTACCATCACGGGACAACCTAATGTTATAACGCAAACACTTTAGGCAGTTCTAGTTTTCTCTCATCACGTGAAAAAGAATTTGTGATTTTGCTGTACCATCAGAGGTGTTGGGCCGAACTCACCGCCTCTTAATCTAACCAATAAAGTTTCTTTCAAGTTCCTTAAGTTTTATATGGAACAGATAATTGCTTGGCGAGTGTTATTGCGGCGGTTTATGAGAGAGGAATGGGCTGTAATTACTGCGATCAGGTGGTGAGGTTGTACTCCGGGGTTGAAGCAGTGTTGTAAGGAATCGTGAGGTTGTACTGCGGGGTTGAAGTGGTGTTGCAAGGAATGGTGAGGTTGTACTGCGGGGTTGAAGTAGTGTTGTAAGGAATGGTGAGGTTGTGCTGCGGGGTTGAGGTTGAGTTGTAAGGAATGGTGAGGTTATACTGCGGGGTTGAGGTTTGGTTGTAAGGAATGGTGAGGTTGCACTGCGGGGTTGAAGTAGTGTTGTAAGGAATGGTGAGGTGGTACTGCGGAGTGGAGGTTGGGTTGCAAAAAAGGGGGAGGTTATACTGCGGGGTTGAGGTTTGGTTGTAAGGAATGGTGAGGTGGTACTGCGGAGTGGAGGTTGGGTTGCAAAAAAGGGGGAGGTTATACTGCGGGGTTGAGGTTTGGTTGTAAGGAATGGTGAGGTTGCATTTCGGAGTGGAGGTTTGGTTGTAAAGAAAGGTGAGGTTGTACTACGAGGTTGAGGTTTGGTTGTAAGGAATGGTGAGGTTGCATTTCGGAGTGGAGGTTTGGTTGTGAAGAAAGGTGAGGTTGTACTACGAGGTTGAGGTTTGGTTGTAAGGAATGGTGAGGTTGCACTGCGGGGTTGATTGTTTCATAGTTAGGTTCCAAGATATACTTTCTGATAACACTTCCCCGCTGTGGCATGCCCCTGATGCCACTCCCCCGCTGTGGCATGCCCCTGATACCACTCCCCCACTCTGGCATACCTCTTGATATCATTCCCCGCTGTGGCATGCCCTCTAATGCTGCCCCGCTGTGGCATGTACTCTCCCCCACCCCAAATTGACCACGTGGTCGGTAAAATAGCGAGATGGAAAATAGTGAATGTGGCCAAGTCGGCCGTGCCGACCCTGTGCTCACCGCGTCTGTGCACCGCCGCCACGGTAGAGGAAATAAGGTAGGGTCATTTCTATGGGCGAAAATGTACCTCCTCTTGTTCGGCTAGCCAATAGAAAGACTTTATTTCAAACAAACTTTTTGACGTCACCAAAACGCCATGCCGTTAGGCCAATTGTGAAGCCAGATATAGGGGTAGCAGTGCTACCAGATGCAACATGAGCGCTGCTATTGGTTCGTAGCCATGACGTTAGCAAAACCACACCGTCAACGAAAAAAAGACTGGTTTGAACCTACCTTGTTTCCTCTACCTTGACCGCTGCGGTGCCGTGAAGCAGCCCTGCCTCCAGGTAATTGCACCCTGACATTTTTTACAACGTTTTTCATGCTGGCTGAAGGATGTTTTCGTGGCATGTACTCTCCGCTGTGGCATGTACTCTCCCCCACCCCACCTTGACCACGTGTTCGGTAAAATAGAGAGATGGAAAATAGTGAATGTCGCCAAGTCGGCCGTGCCGACCCTGTGCTCACCGCGTCTGTGCACCGCCGCCACGGTAGAGGAAATAAGGTAGGGTCATTTCTATGGGCGAAAATATACCTCCTCTTGTTCGGCTAGCCAATAGAAAGACTTTATTTCGAACAAACTTTATGACGTCACCAAAACGCCATGCCGTTAGGCCAATCGTGAAGCCAGATATAGGGGTAGCAGTGCTACCAGATGCAACATGAGCGCTGCTATTGGTTTGTTGCCATGACGTTAGCAAAACCACACTGTCAACGAAAAAAAGACTGGTTTGAACCTACCTTGTTTCCTCTACCTTGACCGCTGCGGTGCCGTGAAGCAGCCCTGCCTCCAGGTAATTGCACCCTGACATTTTTTCCAACGTTTTTCATGCTGGCTGAAGGATGTTTTCGTTAGTGCAAAACAGTAAAAGTGGTTTTACGCTCCGCCAATACTTTAGGAGCGACTAAACTGAGAAACTGTAAGCACGGAAAAGAAATAAGGGTATTTTTCATCATCCAAACCGCGATTCTTTTTGTACGGAAAAGTATTCCGGTCGATATATATTCTCAAATATATGTACGCATGTATATTTTGCCGCGCTCAAATTGAAAAGGTGTCATGATCCTCGGGGGCGCCACCATTTAATCTCTAAATATTAGTGAATCTGAAACGAAAACATAGTTTTTCCGAGTGCATCGAAGGAACCTCTGTTCACAAATTACATGTAAATGTGTTTTATGAATTGATGCATCTAAAATCTTATTTATACCCTGAATCCCATGCAGGCACGCGCAATGAATTTCGAATGCAATTTCAAACAATGTAGCTAACGTGTTGCTCTATTTCTGGCACACATCATTGAAATCGTAACCTGTTTCACCCAGATTACTGATACTACAAACGTCGCACGACTGAAGTAATGACTTCCCTAGACTGTTACAATGATACCCATTACTACAAGCCAAGCTTAATAACATTGAAGTCATTACCTCCCTTCCAATACCACACTACAGTGATGCTCAACACCACACGTATTACAACAGTGAAGTCATAACCTCTCAGGATCACCACAGTGATGCACAACACCACCCGCATCCCAACAGTGAAACACAACCTCCCAGGAACACCACAGTGATGCCCAACACAGAAAATGATCGCTCCTCAGTGCACGATACCCGCAAGCTTCAGCCCATTTCACGACGCAAAAATAACAAGAACAGGAAAATATGCCTGTATTTCGAGCCCGTTATTAAAGACGGCTGAGCGGCCGAGGCACAACGGTTGCCCTAGCGGGAAAATAAAAAAAACAGATCAGTAATTTCATTTGGCAAGCGGCGTGCCTGTCTGCAGCCTTTTTGTGGGTATGAAATTGACGGAGAGTGCGCGCTGTGTGGTCTGTGTGCTGCGTTGTGCAGGTCGCCTTTAAGTCGGCAGCAGCCGCGGTATACAGCTGCGTGTGGCTGTGGCAGCTGCGTGTGGCTGTGGCAGCTGCGTGTGGCTGTGGCAGCTGCGTGTGGCTGTGGCAGATGCGTGTGGCTGTGGCAGCTGTGTGTGGCTGTGGCAGCTGCGTGTGGCTGTGGCAGCTGCGTGTGGCTGTGGCAGCTGCGTGTGGCTGTGGCAGCTGCGTGTGGCTGTGGCAGCTGCGTGTGGCTGTGGCAGCTGCGTGTGGCTGTGGCAGCTGCGTGTGGCTGTGGCAGCTGCGTGTGGCTGTGGCAGATGCATGTGGCTGTGGCAGATGCGTGTGGCTGTGGCAGCTACGTGTAGTTAAGTCAGCGGATGTAACTGCAGCTGTTTCGTTGTTTGAAATCGAGTACTAGCAGGCAACCAGGTAAGATGAATGAAGTACGTCGTTTATTCAAGCGCTGCTGCGTAAAATCAGGTGTGGAGAAAAATTGAAGTCTACGTCATCAGGCAAAAAGATTCAAATTTGTGTACGATGACGACGTTGTGTGAAGCAATGTCCGAATGTGTGTTCATAAGAACGCATGGGAAGTTAAAATATGCTTTATAGTTGATTGTCATGCTAACATGCTTTTATATGAATTATTTTCTCTTATCAATAAGGAAGCATCTCGTGTTCTCTTGTAATACGTAGCAGTCCCGTAGTCGCTGGTGAATGGCTTTGACAAATTCTGAGGTGGATGCTACTGTTCAGCGAGAGCTTCTATTTAAAGGAACTTGCATAAAGGAGTAAAGGGTGCAGCTATGGCGTGAGGCCTACCACACCATAGCATGAGATCTACCTCTAGCCAGAACTATAACGTGAGAAACGTTAGGTCACTAGTGGATATTACATATTTCAATACATTTAATTTACCGAGAAGCACTTAATTTGTCCATCTCAAACTGCACCTGGGTAGACGATATATGGCGGTAGACCTCAAGCTAGACCTCAAGCTATAGTAGCGCCGAAATAAAGATACTGATGGAAAATACTACAACAGAATGGCTCAAGTCAAAGCTACAGTCTTGGAACTGGCCTTGGAATACCACAAGGACATGCAGAAATAAGGTTAACGCAATGCCAACTCTGAGCAGCTGAGCTGTTTTCTAAAATACTCTCGAGTGCACGTGACTGATTGACTGATCCAAGTGCATTTACATAGCGTTTATCCAAACAGTACGGTCGATAGTGAAGAAATTCGCTTTAACCTGAATAGAATATAGATCACGCATAAAATCCGCGACAGTTACTTCCTTCGATTTTTGTTTTTTTCTAAATTCGTTCGTATTCGCAGAAGTAGCCAAGCGCCAATCTCAGCCACACTCACTGCACCGTAACATAAAATATAGAGTCAAAATTTCCCGCACGAAATATGCCAGTTGCCTATAAAGAAAGCGCACAGCAGCTCTCGCAGAAACAGCATCGCTCGTAACAGCGGCTGCGAAAAGTTTCTGGCACGCAAATTCTCCTCTCGCGAGTCAAAAACATCAAAAGGTCAAATGAAGAGTTAGGTGGAAGAAGATGTTGCCACTGCGGGGAGGTTGCTGTAGCTTCCTGAGGAATTATTCTGACATTTTCCAATGCGGGATGTGGAATAATGGGAAAATCCAAGCACGTGATGTGAAATTCTAGGTAAGCCCCAAAATGTAATGAGAAATGATAGAAAAAAAATCCAGTAGAGGATGCGAAATAACGGGAAAAATCTCAGAGGTTGATGAGGAATGTTAAAAAACTTCTAGGGCAGGATGTGAAGTGATGAAAAAGATCGTAATACGCAATAAGAAACGACGAAGATAAAATGAAAGGAATGATGAAGACCGTGATATGCAATAAGAAACGACGGAGATAAAATGTGATCTATATTTCGTAACCATATGGAAAAAAAGTTCAATTCTTTCTCGTTGTAAGCTTCTGAAATTAATTATAAGGGCTAAGGTACTTTTTTCAGCAATAAAGCCTGAGATAGATTTGTACTGTCTTCATCTTATTGTAATGATTTCTTTATTCCAAAAACTATTGAGGGCGTCCTGAAACCCCTAAACAGTTATCTGAAACCATGAGGAAGATTGAAACACAATAACTCGACACAATTGTACAGGTTTTAAGAAAGTTCCGCAGCACACTTTCGCCTTCATGCACGACCGCTTACGACGATTGCATTCTCTTCACATCCCTGAGGGGACACTCTTGTTCAGTCTAAGTTTATTTCCCTCAGCGAATCAGCAACGAAACAATTAGTTTTCCTTACCGAGTTCGCGCGCGGCAAAACTTTTGTTCACTCCTAATGAATAGGGACGCGAGGGTCCGTGTAGAGTAGCCAGAATGGCCGTTTTTGTGGCCAGAATTCTTGAATTTGGTTGTTTTTAAGTTAAATGTAACAATAAGGACCCCTTTAATTGCGTTGTGACAGATGAGGAACCTCAGGGTTGTCAGACAATGAGTGTTCTCTTCGGCTATTTTAAAAAAGGCTAAATTCGTCGAATTTGGCCAGAAAATAACAAATCTGGCAATTTTGTTGGGTAAATGCAGAGCAAACTGTGAGTTGAGGTCAGAAGGAACAAGCTACGAGAGAGAGAGAGAGAGAGGAGTGTGAAATGAAGAGCTGAATATCGCGACACTCTGGGATCATGTGTCGGTGAAGGAGAGGAAGAAGAAAGAAAAGAAAACCCATTTTTTTTAAATTGATACACGAAATGCTACTGTGGGAAGCGATGCTTTAGATTTCAGAGGAATTATTGAGAAAATTATTGAATCTCAGGATCGTCAGACGATGAGTGTTCTCATTGACCGCTCGAAAAAAATGGCCAAATTTGAGACCTTTGGCCAGAGAGCGACCAATCTGGTGATTTTATCTGATAACTGAATATTAGCATATTTTTACATTTCACAATGAATTTATTTCACATATTTTTTGACTTGAGGGTCTTAAATTGATACACAAACCGTGAGAGGTAGTATGCATACCAAGAGAAGCGAAAGTTGCACGCAAATCAACGCTCTGAAGCAGACTGGTGAGTGCCCAGAATATGAACGAAGCGTGGCTTTCGAAATTGAGTTACAACACATGTTCAGTCAATTAGATAAAGTTACATGAAGAAAAGAAAGTTTTCCACAGAAAACAATATTGACTAAACAAGCACGTTTAATGGTTTTATGAGGTAGTTAACACTATGAAGACCAAGGAGATGGGAGACGCTTTGGGATAACGATATGTCTTAACGTGCATTTCTAAAGTAGTATGCGATAAAAGATTGCTAGTAATGACAAGATTAACACGCTGAATACACCCAACCTGGGTCACCATTGGGATTTTCATTATGCGGATGACCCACCGGTGGTGATGGAATGAATTCTTCAATCAACTTAATGAACAAAAAATAAAGTCAAATCTTACTTTTTATACTCATTTTAATATCGATAATTGAAATTAAGTTCGATATTTTTTACACATTTAACATTAATATTGAACTTGAGGTTAAATTGGGTTGAATATTGAACTTTAGTTCAACCCGTAACAGTTAATGGGTTACCAAATGTTGCTCACGTACCAGTTGGCCAAATGTGGGCTTTGTTCATTGAAATACGGAAATTTTTATTGCAAAACTTCTAAAGCGTTCAGTTTTAAAACAAATTTTGCATCAGCTTCTGATTTTTGAATTGAACTGGTCTCATGTTTTGAACTCAGCATTTCAGCCTTTGACGCTGTTTAAAATATCAGATCTTAATGCTGCAAATTAATATTATATGCTGTGTCGTCAAAAAATAAAAACAAAAGAACCTGACCTAAAAACATCATTAGAATCTATCTTGGTCTACCTATCTATCATGGTTGAGTTCCATGGCTGGTCTTGAATGGAAAAATTGATAAAAATTATGATGTTAAGACGAAGACTGAAAAATCAGTCACCAATATATTTCATAGGGATCAGGTGTGTTGAAGAAGCCTCATTGATAAGAAATTTAATGTCTATGGCATTGTTCATAACCCTGTGCACTCCCCTGGTAGATTTTAACTATTTACCTTCCTCACACGGTTGAAACTAAATACACCATCATCAATTTACCTTCCTCACACGGTTGAAACTAAATACACCATCATCAATTTACCTTCCTCACACGCTCAACTCTACATACGCTATCCTCAATTTACCTTCCTCACACGCTCAACTCTAAATACACCATCATCAATTTACCTTCCTCACACGCTCAACTCTACATACGCTATCCTGAATTTACCTTCCTCACACGCTCAACTCTACATACGCTATCCTCAATTTACCTTCCTCACACGCTCAACTCTAAATACGCCATCATCAATTTACCTTCCTCACACGCTCAACTCTACATACGCTATCCTCAATTTACCTTCCTCACACGCTCAACTCTAAATACACCATCATCAATTTACCTTCCTCACACGCTCAACTCTAAGTACACCATCATCAATTTACCTTCCTCACACGCTCAACTCTAAATATACCATCATCAATTTACCTTCCTCACACGCTCAACTCTAAATATACCATCATCAATTTACCTTCCTCACACGCTCAACTCTAAATACACCATCATCAATTTACCTTCCTCACACGCTCAACTCTAAATATACCATCATCAATTTACCTTCCTCACACGCTCAACTCTAAATACGCCATCATCAATTTACCTTCCTCACACGCTCAACTCTAAATACGCCATCATCAATTTACCTTCCTCACACGCTCAACTCTAAATACGCCATCATCAATATACCTTCCTCACACGCTCAACTCTAAATACGCCATCATCAATTTACCTTCCACGCACGCTCAACTCTAAATACGCCATCATCAATTTACCTTCCTCACACGCTCAACTCTAAATACGCCATCATCAATTTACCTTCCTCACACGCTCAACTCTAAATACGCCATCATCAATTTCCCTTCCTCACACGCTCAACTCTAAATACGCCATCATCAATTTACCTTCCTCACACGCTCAACTCTAAATACGCTATCATCAATTTACCTTCCTCACACGCTCAACTCTAAATACGCCATCATCAATTTACCTTCCTCACACGCTCAACTCTAAATGCGCCATCATCAATTTCCCTTTCTCACACGCTCAACTTTAGATACGATCATCAAATTATCAAGAGTAAGTCTCCAGATTTCAAACAAGAGTCAGTACTTTACGGTCGTGACTATTTAGTTACTTCAATATGGAAAACGTGTCACATATTCTTGCTACCTATGGCCCCTAAATTCACCTGTAATAGTAATATACATACCATAATGTGAGGAGAACTTGGTTTGAAGAAAGACTACGTAGAAAATCATACTTAAAAATGCTATATAAAACTTACAGCTATTAAAATGTAAAGACTCTCTATAGCAAGAGCAGCTAATCAAAAGGCGTCAATTCCTGAATGATATAAAATAGAACATAAATCTTAAATTAAGAGCAAAATGTGACCAACAAAACTGCTGTGGCACGCTCGTCTCATCACGTCACTTAATGCACAGGAGCGCCCAGCAAAATATGCGACCAAACCGGGAAATACGATAACTAATTTGCATTGAGTCTCCATTGAAGACTTGAAGTCTTTTCGCTGGCTGCCCAACCGGACCTCTCGTAACTCATAGAAAACGAGGAGATATTGAATAACAAATGGACCTCGAACGAAGCTCCCAAGGTAGTCGATAGAAAAAGCGTGCATAAATTCATGTCTGAACTCTGAGTCCTTTAAGTTGGGATGCTGAAATTACCGGCGTTCTGGAGTGTCTTTGAGGAAATGTGTCTTTGTGATCTGATGTAAGGAACAATGAAATGGTTTAAGAAATATCGTCTTCATTAATGGTGAAGTGTGAAACGTATTACTGAAAGCAGGCCATGAACGGTGACAAACGCGCCTTTTAGATTATAAAAGTTTTAGAAGTTTATAGATGGTTGGTAACACTGATACTTGTTCTATTTTCCAGAACTGTCACTATGATACAGAAGATCTACGAATTTACTTCACGATTTATCTTATCAATCTATTTGAAATTAGACCAATGCATCATGCTAATTTTAATAACATAGTTCTCCCCTCGTTGTCCACGACGGCGCAACGCACATCCACATTTAGAACTTCCTACAAAACGAAAACGAAAATGCACTTATTTGTTGACAGATTTGGGAAAATAGTATTTCCAAGCTTCACTGTTTGCGACGCGTCGCTTCTGGTCAGTCACCGGGGAGCTCCAGCCTGACTTTATTGTCGAGGCATCTATGATTAAAGCCGCCCAATGCATAGAGGCTGTTATATTTGGGCAGAAAAAATTATAAATACAACCCTAGAAAAATTGGACATAGCTACTAAAGAGGTCACTTGGTCACGTAAGTGCAGAAGCAGTTCAATTTTAAGAGGCAGCTGCTGGGAACTGTTCGTTTTTAGAAAGTGCAATTTTGAAGAATGTAATATCGACAACATTAATTTCCACTTTGAGCCTTCAAAGTTATTTTTCAAAAAAAAAGAAAGTTGTCCGTTCCTGATACAAGGCTTCTATGGCAATCAGTGAGTTGCAAACTTTTCACGGAAAGAAGTATTTTTCAGGTTATAATTTTATACTTTCCAATAAAATCCGTAAAAAGTCTCAAAGACGTAAATACACCGCTGCAGATAAGCAACATTCCTACAAAATTTCGGTAATAACGTGGTAACCTGAGCAGTAGCATCAGAGTATTTCAGTCACCATAAAGAAGCATTATTATTTTGCATCAGGCGTAATTTCACTCTTTTAGTTAACATAGAGGAGCTTTAATATTCACAATTTAAATGGTCTTTTGCTCTAATTAGTAAAGAATTCCTTCACATCAAATAATACTAGAATATAGTTGCCTGGGACTAATAAATTTTCGAAAATAAATTCCGTCAAATAAATTTTTAACTCTTGCAGCACCAGACTAGAACTCTGCATAAAGACTCCTTTTTCTTCTATGTAATTCAACAAATGTATAGATAATTTGCGTGCTGGAGATCCGCAAAACGCTACGATAGGACTGATAAGATGACTTTCCCTGTGAAGTTCAGTTAAGCCGTAAAATGGATAAATATTTGCTGAACTACAAGACAACTTTGAAGATATACCGCACGGTATTTTTTCAAATTCTTTAGTTTCTAGGTCACTGCTAGCTTTATTCCTGATTGTCTCAACAGGATTTTCATTTCGAGATTCGTAGATACCAGTATTGTCCACATGGTAATTAATTTCTCGCTGGTAATTTATTCTAAGACAACTCTGGTAACTTTATCAGCTTATCACATCAGTATAACTGGACCAAATTTTATTCGTAAAAAGTAAGTTTTCTTGTTTCAGGCTCTTAACATTCTGCGCTCAATTTTTTACTGTCACTCTTTGGAGCATCCGAGATTTTTTCATCGTTCACATCCCGAAGTCCACGTGTGAAATCTATTTCGTTGAAAGGCGATGTTTAGAATCAAGCTGTTCCTTACGAGTGTTGACTGTTATTAAATACTACGAGATATTTATTACACTACTGCAGGCTCTCTAATTCATTGATGGCCTGAGATATCCTATTCACAGCTATTTAATGGCGGAAAATTTACCCTTTTATGTCTAGAGTTCGGGAAATTCTTACCGTTTTCTAGAGTTTTTTTTGCGTCGCGCTCGGAAAAGGATTTCCGCTCAGAAAATCGAAAGCTTGGCCTCAAAAATCCTTTCCAGATAAAATAAATTTTTCAAATTAGAATGAACGTCGGCTCTTCAACCAAGTCCATTTAATTAGTTTTTATGCTGGAAAAATGGCGAGCTCGAAATAAAAAATGACTCCGCATTAAAATACTTCTTCGCCTACGCATACCCCTATCTTTTCAAATATTTTATTTAATTCTGAAGCAGACATTCAGACTTTACTATGTACAAAAAAAATTTAATCAGCAGCGTTTGGAAGGTGCCAGATACATCAGAACTCAAACTTTATTTCTGGGAAAATTTTGATATCCAGAGCAGTGACTTTCAATGATTTTGTAAACGTACGTCGAAACCATTTTCCTTATCTAAAGCGCACCGTCGCCAGCGTATCTTATTTACAAGCAGGCAGCAAATATAAGACCTTATCGTTGTGTTGGCCATATGAATGAGTTTTCAGAGGGAAATACAGCTCAATAAAATACTCCAATTTAACGCAGTTAGTCGAGGAGTTGACGTTCGGACTTCTCGTTTCAATAAAAACTATGTCGCCAAACCTTTTGAACTTTAATTGGAAGCACAGACCTTTTGATTTTCCTAAAGAAAGTCGCTTGCATGCCGAAACGAACGAAAGTTTGGGGTTACTTGCCTGTTTGAAAGATACGGAAACGTAAACTTTTTTCCTGGACTCATCAAAATGAACGAAAAACATCGAGACATGAAATTGGGTTTTCTAAATGGAAAACTCTTGACTTATATTTTTGGAAGTATAAAACAAAAGTTATTAGATAATATAGTATGAGTTGGTCATAATCAAAATACTGTATTTCTAGTTATGGTTTACACTTTATAGTTCAGAATGAGCACAGTTTCAAAATCTTTTTTCTGTTGTGTTGAAAACTCTGAGATTTAGACTCTTTCTTATTCCTCTAACATGGGTTTTCTAGATACTGATTCATTTACTAATAATTTTTCACATTCATTGATTAATACTGAAACTCAAATTGCATTTTGATGGGTAACTTGACATTCATTTTAGAGGCAACAGTTTTGTAAAAAGCAGATTTTCCGGGTATAATTTGAACACCAGAAAAATAAGCCCCCAAATTATACGAATATATACTACGGTGCATATTCTGGCCTCGATATGAAATGGATTGTCTTTCTTTCATCGGGAAATTATGGAATTAAATTAGTTTGTACAGCTCGATCATTCTTCTACGAGGTTAACTAAAATTATTCCGTGTTCCTTGGCTATGTTAGATTAGGTATGGATTAGGATTGGGTATAAAGCCAAATAAAGAATTCTTTTCCATCGACTTTCCTCGTTATCTTTTGTCCTAATTTCAATTACTCAAATAAATAAATCATTTCTGTGAACTATGATCGTATGTTATCATGTATTTTAACGCATGATAGTGTATATCACCTTACGCTTTTTTTCAGTTCGCATTCTCAAGGCAGCAAAAGAGCGTCGAGGCGCCCATTAATTAATCAGGTTACGAAAGTCAGGCCATAAAATATAGAGCGGCTCATAAGCAACACTCCGGATTTGAGAATCGATGCCAAGAAAACTTCCAAACATAAGAAGTTCGAGCTAATTTTTAAACGATGAATGTAATTCAAGCTTGTTGAATATATCTGACCGGGTCAGTCGTTTGCTTGAATCGCAAATTTATGCGGAACTTAAAAGCGATTAGGCACCAGTTTCTTTAGTTTTTGCTCAAGCTTCACAATTAATTGTATTGAAATTCTTATTCCTAGGGACTACGAAGTATGTTCAACTTCTCAAAATGTTCATTGCGAATTTGAATTTTTCAGAATATATTTTTCAGCTAATGGGTTTTCGTTGCGAGTTATTAATTCAAAAGTTAAGAAATTTCTCTCAAAGCCATACGCGTCACATGCTTTTGAAGAAAAAATAAAGACCATTTGTGCGGCTCATTCCCGTATTTAGAAGAGCCATCTGAGAAATTGTCCGGTGAATTAAAATTACGGGGTCCAAAATACTTTCATAACCTCCAGGTACGCGTCGCTCTTGTTAATAATTGAATGGTGGCTGCTTTTTTCGATGCAAGAATACGTTTCCCGTAGATATGCTAGCTTATGTGGTTTATTCTTACAGTTGTGTGCAGTGCACATCATCGTTCGTCGGCATGACGTCACGGAATTTTTAGATCAGTGGCGGAGCATCGGGGTAGAAGCTTCCGTAACGAAGCTTCAAAATGATACGAATAAATACTCTCAACCACTGCGTCACTCTTTTAGTTAACATAGAGGAGCTTTAATATTCACAATTTAAATGGTCTATTGCTCTAATTAGTAAAGAATTCCTTCACATCAAATAATACTAGAATATAGTTGCCTGGGACTTACATTATTTATATAATATATATAAATAATAATAATGCGCTAACCCCTCTTGCTCTGCAGTACGCTATCAAATCGAAAAATGCAACGTACCGATAATTTCTGCCGACTTCAAAATCTTAGACTCTGCCTCAACCCCTTATGAACTTGGGATTTTAGTCTTAACACATTTTTAAACTAAAGTCTGTCGTTAACAATACCGACAGTTCATACCCGTTGCAAATGGTAAATAGATACCAATCTTTTCAACTATATTTTTCTCTTTCATAGTTTTGTTTGTTTTTTATATAACAGGTCTTTTTATTTCTCATTTCAGAAATAATGATATGTACTCATTGAACTGATAATGGAGCTGGACTCCGGAAAGTTTTGACATTGAATATGATTAATTTCCCTGAAATTTTCCTCATTTTCGAAGTGTTTCATCTAATGAAGTGTTTGTTGAAGTGTTTCATCTAATGAAGTGTTTCATCTAATGAAGTGTTTCATCTAATCTACCAAGAAGCATAACGTATTGCCCCTGAGGAGTCGAGGCTAGCGACCCACTTTCAGACGTACTTTTAGTTCTGTCATGCGTGACGATCATTAGGTGGATAACTTTATAGAGCAAGGGACTAAACTTAGAGTCTGGGGGAGTAGGGCAAGACGTCGGGTCGGATAGAGCAGGCACAAGGAACAGGGACTCGTGCTCTCCATAATAAATTCCGCTGTAAAGCTAGAGGAGTTGCCCGAGGTGAGAGCTATCGAGTCGGTGCTGCTTGTTCTAAGCCTTAGGTTGAGACTATTGAACAAGGCTGTTAAAAGGGAGTGGAGTGAGGAGTCTTTGCCGTGCACTCTTACTTGAAAGAGTGGCAAGAGATGAGTCTTAAGGCCCGGCTACACTATGCGTTTTTTACTGCGCGAATCTCAGGCATTTTTTAACTCCTGCATGCCTGAGCGGCTACACTACAGTACGCGGGGCCAGTGCTTCCACTTTAGGGTAAAATACCCCATTTTAGGGTAATCAGGGGCTGTCTAGGGTAGAGCTTAGGGTAAAGAAAAATTTTATGGTTTGTAGGGTAATTTGACTTTTGTCTGGGTAGCGTAGCAAAATTGTAAGGTAATTGCTTGTTTTTATCCCAATATCAAGTTTGCTTTCAAGTACTACAATATACCTTATGTAAGGTTCATTGCGGGTCATAGCTTTTATGATAATGTTCAATGTGAGGGATGTTTGGAACAAGCGCAAATCTAGCCCGAACTCACTATTAAATTAGTCTTTGTTGCACACGACGATAAGTCGCAAATTTATGTGCTCATCACTGCATCTCTCAGATCTTCCTTCAGTTTAATATTGCCAGATTTTCTGCATGAATAATACCTTGGTTAATAAATAGTACTGACAATAATTAAAGTGGTAGGCAACTTGATATGTTTTGAATTTTATATTTGCTAGCCTTACTACACTAACTCGTAGATGTATCAAGATTTACACCAAAACATCTGTCATCGTCGTTTACTGGAATTGGACAGCTACATAATGTGTACAAAATGACACTGCCCGAGCCGAGGGTAGGTAGTTTTGTTCCAGTCGAGTGCAACTGTGAAAGGTGCTGTCACGTCCAGTGTTGCATTGTGACAAAATTTTGGTAAAGCCTTTCCAGGAAAATGGAAGGAAGGAAGGAGAAGTGAACAACTGTTTTTTCTACCTCAACTAAGGATATGGCATGCTGTACTATATGCTCAACTACCATTACGTTTAGTAAATCTTAGATTATTCTTCATGCTGAGAGTCAACGCCATAAAAATCACTCAGTGTAGAGACGGAAAACACAAACTATAATATTGTTCATTTTATCACACGATCTAATTGACAAGTCAGCAATAAAAATTAAATTGCAGATATGAACATATTTTTCTGAGCATAATTTGCCCATTTCGTTAAGCGACTCATTGCTAAAACTACTGGAAAAAATGTTTCTTAAAGAAAGTAAGCTTAGGGAAACAAAGCGCTACAAATATTATTAGACAATGTTTCGGTAAACATCTACTAATAGATCTTGTCGTTGTCCTTAATGAACGTTTATATTCTGTAATGATTGATGAAACAACTGATCACAGTAAAGCGAAACTGCTAGGAGTCATCGTCCAATACTGGAGTGAGAGTGCAATTAAGAGCTCTTTTGTTGATCTTGTTGAAAAACAGGGTAGCACAGCTAATGGATTGTTTACTACATTTGAAAACCAAACACTGTGTGGCTTCCTTGTTGAAAAAAAACGGAATTTTTGACTTCTTAGAAAAAATGTTGGCTTGGTGGAAATGCAGTATTGGGAGTGAATCAAAAAGCTTGTAAAATAGAAATCGAGGTTCTTCTTCTTTTATTCTTGGCACTATATAGGACTTACTAACGTAGGACTGATATTCTTGGAGGAGCTACATTTATTCGACTGTAGGTTTTTGGCTTTTTTGACATGTAGGTTTCTGTCGAAAAATAATCTTCCCACAGGCCTAAATTTTCAATTGTAACGAGGCTCTTATTTGTAACTCAATGGGGCTAACTTTCAGCTTTGAGTAACATTGGCTTCGCCTTACTTTACGTAAGTTATCTCTATACTCATTTAAATTCGCGCCAATTGAGTATACTGATTGCAAAAATTTTGGGAGAGTCATATTTTTTCATTAAGTATAACAAATTCTTTGCCCCGTTCTCTGCAAGTGCACGGAGAATTAGGGTGTATGTGAACTTATTTATCACCGAAATTCTTTCAATTTGTTTACTCAAAGTTGCGAAACTGTTTTTGTGTTGTGTTCCATAAATGAATGCTTCGAGTGTTTCTTTGTCGTTAATTTCTTCTTACTATATCCTTGAATCTCTCTGCTAGTCAGGAGTAGATCGCCTGGTCCCATATTTTACGCTCATTGAACAGAGCTTGTAACTAGGTAATCAAACAAAGAGAAGAAACTATAGCGAAAGCAATATAAAATGCTGCCCGTATCGTGACATATATGACTTCATGAAGTCAGAGAATTTTATTTTGTAATATCTCCATGACCTTGATATTGTGTCATGCCCACAGTTATAAACATGAAAACGTTGAATATTTTCATCTAACACCAGCAATGGGCCTATTTGATAACTTAGGGTAATTTATTCATTTTTAGGGTAATCTTCAACAGAGTTTTAGGGTAGGAACTGTCACACCCGTGGAAGCCCTGCGCGGGGCGGCGGAGCAGCGGGGTTAGTTGAATGCTGCGGCTCGGAGAGTACGGATGTAGATGAACGTGCGCTCCGGTTAGTAGCTATCACATGTGCGATAGGGAAGAAAAAAAGAACGACAAGTGACTCACGCTACCTATCTACTTCCTTCATGCATAAGTAATTTACAGTCAATCAAAGACATAACTACCCAACTATGTTTCATTCTAATTAACAAGAAACAGGGTTGATTTACTCGAAATAAATGCTATATATTTCAAAAATATATACACGGTATTCATTTTTGATTTTGGTTTTATTCACTCAGGTACAAATGCAATGGGAAGAATTATTTAACTTGTATATTTTCTATATACAAATAAATAATACACATGACTTACCTGAGCGACTATTTGACTATGCAAATTTGATGTTGACCGCCGTCTCTCTACCCATCATTAAGAAATGACAACATATCATAGCAAGATTGGGTCAGTCGCTGTACCTCCTCTGTACCTGCTTCGATTTTTTTAAATGCTGAACATTTTGTTCAGCCTAAAAATACTGTGTCTTCAATGTGTGAATCTTATTTTTACTAGTTCAAAATGACAGAGTTACACCACAACGAAAAGTTACATGTCCTCTGTTTAGCAAGCATAAAACTAAGCTCGAAATGTCAATTGAGCCTGAAAAAACTAAAAACAATGTCAATTGAGCCTGAAAACATTTCTATCCGTGGTGGCCTCTTTTGGTGGAATTTTATTCTGTAATGTCTATTATCTCTTCCGAGCTTTTCAAGGAAATCACAATTTCGAAAACGATAACTCAAGTTTCAAAATCTTGGGCTTTATACTAAGTGGTAGCAAGGTTACTGGTCAAACGAATTTAAAACATTTTTTCGCAATATCAATTAGAAATATCAAAGCAAAATGATGAATTTCAACAGAGAAAGCTTCAAAGAAAATTTCTATTTGTAAAAATATGCTGATTGCGTATTCTGGATACCATAATCCAAATGAAAAGGAATTTAATCGCCACTGAAAAATAATGCAGTTGAATAATTTCTTGTATTTCTTAAGCTTTATCCTCGTTGCTATCAAAGCTATCGATTAGAAGAGGGAGTCACACAGACGGATGGACGCGGCTACTTTTATAATAGTGGTTATATCAACTGTCAATGCCTTCTCAGTGTCTAGATATGTTAACCTAGTTTTGTAAGCAAATTCTTATAACTTTATATCTTATATGTTGAATTTTTGACGTTTCAGAGGCATTCCTTTACTTTAAATTGGTCTCTGAGCTGGAGCACCAGCTCGCGTGCCCAATCACTCGTTGTAGAAAGCGCAAGCAATAGACAGAAGTACAATAGAACACTCCATGATAAAGTACAACTGCAAAATGGGAGAGCTGTCGGGCGATGACCCTGAAATGATGTGTAGTTCACTCCTACCTACGCGCCACAGATGCTTGCTGCACAAGAAGACGCGTCAAAAACCGCACACCGTCGAAGTTCATGCAGCACTCGTGCATCCGACATGCATGCGTCAAATTAGGGCGAGTCGCGCGTGAGTTGCACGAAGAAACGCATAGTGTAGCCGGGCCTTTAGAGTGAAGTGTGCAAAATCTGAAGTTTAGAGTAAAGCAGCTCGGCAGAAAGTGTTTTTACAGTCTTCGCTCTAGAAGCGGGGTCCGCAGTTTGCCCGCTTTATAGGCCTGTAATTGGCTGGCTCAATGTATCCGCTCGATGAACAATATTCGTGCGAGTAGCTAGTTTCCACTAAATTCCTGGTGCAGGCTACCCAAGGGTGACCGTGCTGGAGACTAGGCGCTCGGCTATTGGCTTGCTCACATTGGCGAGTTGATACGTGATATTCGTACGAATGGCTTGCTAACCGATGGCACGGGCGAGTGATCGAGTCACTATGCTCCCATAAATCGCACGTTTTATCTCAAAAAACGATGCGCTAAATAATGAGACACCAAAGAGAAATCTTTGAGCTTTACTTAAACAATTTAGACAACTGAACATTTTTTTTAAAGCCATATACCGGAAAAAGATCATTAGAACCATTACAATGGATAGGTTGAAATATAGCTATTTGTTGGCTCGACTTGGTTCAGTAACTTCTAGGCCATCCCATGAAAACTTTATTCTACGTTTACAACTTCATCCATGATATACGAGTACAAAACTCTCAACTTGAACGTGCACTAGACTGTTCGAATAGTTTTTTTACTTGAGACGGAAAAACACACCAATTTAATTTGCCGTTTATGTGAATATCCAAAGTAACAGGGAAATTACAATCGAGCGAAGATATTGCAGGAACATTTTTAGCAATCGAAGAAGTGCTGATAAAAGCGGCACAAAATTTATGGTCTATAAATGTAAATAATCTGAATGCACAATAGATCGACAACGCCGTGGCAGACCGCGAACTGTTTGGCATGGTGGCACAATTGAGCTTGATTAAAGGAGGGTTGATGGGAGTCATCTTAAAAATATATTATTTCATACTTGACCTGTAAATAAAATTGCAAATTTTCCTGTAACTCTTTAAATTTCACATATCTTATCGATTTTTAAATGGTTGAATTATTTAATGGCGACTCTGTGAATATCAATGCATTTGAGTCGTCGTCGGGGGTAACCATCAATATTTCTTGTTTGTTAGCAGCCGGAAGAACGTGATGAGCGTATCTATGATACGGGTTTTCCTTCCTTTCGAGTTCAACTCATTTAAATCACGGCTCTTAAAAGGGTAACTTATTTTGTTGCAGGCATTTGAAGGACAGGAAAATCCAAAGGTAGTAATGCCTCAGTCATAGACCCACTAATCACACAATTTTAGCGGTTCCAACAATTTAGTTTAAATTTCAGACCTTATCAAGTCGCTACCGTGTCTTATCGAACATTACTGAATAGTCAATTTTTACAGGACGCGCACGCTGGTATTGTAATATTCCTTACGTCTGATATTTTTGCACGGAAAATTCGAATTTAGTGTTTAAACAAGAGCTTTCTGAAATAAATCAAATAGTAATTAAGACATTTACAAAACAATTAAATGATTTACCTCTCTTATAAACGAGACTCAAGACGGCAGGGCTTCAGTAGTCATTCTAGACGGTACGGGCACACTGGAGTAGCCATAATTTGTGTGAAAAAATCTACACGTCATGACACGATGAGCCAGGAATCGCAGCAAGTAATGAGTTTTTGGTGAAGGAAGTTAGATAGTAAAATACAGCTTCCAGAAAAATTTATTATCACTTTAGATCTTAGTGAGATTGTAGAGGCGGCTTCCATACTAAAGACCCCAAGTCGAATAATATTTCACTTTCTATAGCACCAAATAATTTCAAACACTGACGTTTCGGCATGAGAAAACGACTTCGTGCTGAAATGCTCACATGAGACAGGAATTACGACGAAAGCTCTCGAGTTTCTGGCACTTTTCAAGTAATTCAAGTCAGTTTCACCAAGAAGAAAAAAGGATAGTAATGAAAAATACACCAAGACAAAATTTCAAACCTTAAGAAACTCACAACAGACTCCCTCAGAAAACATTACAATCCCACACACTCGACGAAACCCACAATAGACTTCAACAGAAATTATTAGAATTAAGTTTTGAGGAGCTCGGAACGTTTCCAGGTGTGAGATGCCACCAAAGTTAGCAGACAGGAACCGATACGTTCAACTCCCAAACCCTGGGAAAAAAACATGTATACCCACAGATTCCAGCAAACTGTTATACTGTCGAGCAAAGTTATTTGAATAGATGATTAAACCAATAGAATTCATCAAAAATTATATGGTTGCAGGCCTATTAATTAACTAATTAACTAACTATTAGTTTTAGCCTCGCTTACCACTACAAAGATAATCAAAGAGAGGAAGGATGAAAGCACCATTTAGTATGGAGTCAAGGGAATGCAGAATCTATGCACAAGGTATGTTCCCACACAGGATCCCGAGCGCATAAAAAAAGTAAATTGAGGAGAAATGTTCTGAAACGACTAAAGTTGAAGAAAGTCAGAGGTGCTGAAAAATAAGACAGCAGTGAACCGAAAAACGATGATCCTTAAGAAAACAAAACATCTTTTTCTACAACAGAAAGAAGGCCTATCTAACCCTCAGCTCGGGGGCGGACAATCACTGAAACAACCGAGTGAAATATTAAAGAACTTCGAGTTTGTCACCAGGGCCAGTTTATCATTAAAAACAATATAATTAAGCAAGTCATCAAATTAGTAATCATTCAAGAATTGTTTATTTATGAATTATTTAAACAAGGAAGGAACAATACACTTCGGCACATCTTCATTACGAAAGAGATGATGCCGATAAACTGCGCATCTTCCAAAGACTCTCGAAACTTTGTGAATTTGGGGAGTGGCAGCGAGGTGGCGACACTTTACCTAAGTTGAGTCACCATTCCGAAGTTGGAATTAATGGTAACCGACATTCAGGAACGGGATGACTAGAATGTAAGAATACTTACAACTAAGGAGAGCAAGCTAGTCAAGTAGGATGTCTTCTGCAGAAATTTACGAGGTACGGGAAGAAATAAGCCGAGACACGTGGCAAATTTTCGCATTTGTGCGAAATAGAAAAGGTAATTTCAAATCAAATGTTACGAACAATCCAGTGTTCAAACCAGAACACTAGCGTTCTCTCACACCACAAGAGGGTAGTTTGAAATGTACAATACGTAATAATGTGAGGTCCAAAAAAGCTGTATGAAAATGAATACAAAATCGTAAAATTAACACGATGACAAAACAAGTATTCCTTAAACAGCATCGTGCCTCGCAATATACAGGTTGTACAGTACTACACAAGCAGGGAGATCACTAGACGAGACACTCAGGATCCAACAATGTGGAGTTGATCATTACTGCTTCCGGAAAACAGACATACGCATTTTTGCATGATATTTAATACAGGGTTTATGTGCTGCATCTACTTGAAGTTACTCAACTTCAAAAACAATCATGTCAATGAAGTAAAAAATGAAGCTTAAAATTGAAAAATCACGGATACTTCTGCAAACGGCAACAACCACTTTCATGGTTTGTAAACAGAAAAAACTTTAGTTCCAATTTTGAAAACAACTCCAGCCATTGACAAACTGTTCCACAGAAGTCAACTCTCTCTATGTTTGACGTCACAACTTTTTTTAAATTTAGTTCGAGCTCGGGGAGCATCACAACAATGAGTCAGTAGGAACTGCAGGCACGTGATCCAGCAACCATCTCACGCTAGGTGTATGAGTGAATTTCACGAGCACAGGTGCACGTAAGTAGCACAATCTGGCGCAACTCAACGCCAATCATCAGCACACAAACAGCACCACTAGCCCTGCACGTTGGTGTCCATCAGCACACCACAACCTGGCTGAATGCACTGATGTCATATCACATGTGTCCTACGGCAGTACCATCTGACACCACACCGCAGTCACGACCAGCAAGCACAATGCCCTAACACTGCTAACACTGTTAGACACAACACTCACGACCAGCACAACACCGCAGTCACGGCAGCGCAACACGGCCCACACTACACGGTGGTCTCGGTGAGGATGCCGAGCACGGCGGTGCGGGCCTGCGCGAGCCGCTTGAACGCCTCCTCCGCTCCCGGGGCCTGGCATTTGTCCGGGTGCACCAGCGCTGCCAGCCGCCGGTACGACTTGTTCACGTCCTCCCTGTAATGACGGCGCTTACAGTAGCACAAATCCCGCATCTTTGTGTGGTGGGTAACGTATTTAGGGCAGGCATCTCATCAACATGAAGGAAGGTGTCTTGTCAAGTTGAAGGCTGATGCCCCAACAAGTTGAAGGCTGATGCCCCAACAAGTTGAAGGCTGATGCCCCAACAAGTTGAAGGCTGATGCCCCAACAAGTTGAAGGCTGATGCCCCAACAAGTTGAAGGCTGATGCCCCAACAAGTTGAAGGCTGATGCCCCAACAATGTGAAGGCTGATGCCCCAACAAGTTGAAGGCTGATGCCCCAACAAGTTGAAGGCTGATGCCCCAACAAGTTGAAGGCTGATGCCCCATCAAGTTGAAGGCTGATGCCCCAACAAGTTGAAGGCTGATGCCCCAACAAGTTGAAGGCTGATGCCCCAACAAGTTGAAGGCTGATGCCCCAACAAGTTGAAGGCTGATGCCCCAACAAGTTGAAGGCTGATGCCCTAACAAGTTGAAGGCTGATGCCCCAACAAGTTGAAGGCTGCCCAACAAGTTGAAGGCTGCCTCAACAATTTACAGGCTGGTTCCGCAACAATTTAAAGGCTGGTACCCCAACAATTCAAAGGCTGGTACACCAACAATCTAAAGGCTGGTACCCCAACAATTTAAAGGCTGGTTCCGCAACAATTTAAAGGCTGGTTCCGCAACAATTTAAAGGCTGGTTCCGCAACAATTTAAAGGCTGGTACCCCAACAATTTAAAGGCCGGTACCCCAACAATTTAAAGGCTGGTACCCAACAATTTAAAGGCTGGTACCCAACAATTTAAAGGCTGGTACCCCAACAATCTAAAGGCTGGTACCCCAACAATTTAAAGGCTGGTACCCCAATAATTTAAAGGCTGGTACCCCAACAATCTAAAGGCTGGTTCCGCAACAATTTAAAGGCTGGTACCCAAC
Organism: Morinoia aosen; assembly: GCA_030386875.1. Classification (NCBI taxonomy): domain Eukaryota; kingdom Metazoa; phylum Arthropoda; class Malacostraca; order Amphipoda; family Talitridae; genus Morinoia; species Morinoia aosen. The sequence goes on from CM059577.1 coordinate 36,927,117, forward strand.
AATTTAAAGGCTGGTACCCCAACAATTTGAAGGCTGGTACCCCAACAATCTAAAGGCTGGTACCCCAACAATCTAAAGGCTGGTACCCCAACAATTTAAAGGCTGGTACCCCAACAATTTAAAGGCTGGTACCCCAATAATTTAAAGGCTGGTACCCCAACAATTTAAAGGCTGGTACCCAACAATTTAAAGGCTGGTACCCTAACAATTTAAAGGCCGGTACCCCAACAATTTAAAGGCTGGTACGCAACAATTTAAAGGCTGGTACCCAACAATTTAAAGGCTGGTACCCCAACAATTTAAAGGCCGGTACCCCAACAATTTAAAGGCCGGTACCCCAACAATTTAAAGGCCGGTACCCCAACAATTTAAAGGCTGGTACCCAACAATTTAAAGGCTGGTACCCAACAATTTAAAGGCTGGTACCCAACAATTTAAAGGCTGGTACCCAACAATTTAAAGGCTGGTACCCAACAATTTAAAGGCCGGTACCCCAACAATTTAAAGGCTGGTACCCAACAATTTAAAGGCTGGTACCCAACAATTTAAAGGCTGGTACCCCAATAATTTAAAGGCCGGTACCCCAACAATTTAAAGGCTGGTACCCAACAATTTAAAGGCTGGTACCCAACAATTTAAAGGCTGGTACCCCAACAATTTAAAGGCTGGTACCCAACAATTTAAAGGCCGGTACCCCAACAATTTAAAGGCTGGTACCCAACAATTTAAAGGCCGGTACCCCAACAATTTAAAGGCTGGTACCCAACAATTTAAAGGCTGGTACCCAACAATTTAAAGGCTGGTACCCCAACAATCTAAAGGCCGGTACCCCAACAATTTAAAGGCTGGTACCCAAAAATTTAAAGGACGGTACCCCAACAATTTAAAGGCTGGTACCCAACAATTTAAAGGCCGGTACCCCAACAATTTAAAGGCTGGTACCCCAACAATTTAAAGGCTGGTACCCAACAATTTGAAGGCCGGTACCCCAACAATTTAAAGGCTGGTACCCAACAATTTAAAGGCTGGTACCCAACAATTTAAAGGCTGGTACCCAACAATTTAAAGGCTGGTACCCAACAATTTAAAGGCTGGTACCCAACAATTTAAAGGCTGGTACCCCAACAATCTAAAGGCTGGTACCCCAACAATTTAAAGGCTGGTACCCCAACAATTTAAAGGCTGGTACCCCAACAATTTAAAGGCTGGTACCCCAACAATTTAAAGGCTGGTACCCCAACAATTTAAAGGCTGGTAGGGCATTGAGTTAAAGACAGGTGTCTCATCAAGTTGAAGACAGGTGTCTTGAAGCTAAGAACTTCAAGTTAAATCTAGGTGCCTGTGAAGAGGAGGATCTAGCGTTCACGATTGGATGCTATAGAAGTAGCTGAACTTATTCAGGCCCACGAGTGGCTATATTCAAATGTGTCCATCGTACTACACTTAAGAAACAATCTACTCCTGGAACACTTTTGGTAAATAAATTCTTTACATTATTTACCACCGACTGAAAACAAACTAACTGGACCAATCAAGTTACAGGCATGAGTCGTACTAAATGCACTGCAAAGCGCCTCACTTCGTAAGCCCTCGAGGGCTGAGTTGCATCTTGTGGAAGTTGTCTGTGGAGTGCAGGAGGCGGTCGATGGCGGCTTCTGCCTCGGTCTCCCCTGCAGCCCCGCCGTCACGAGTGCCCTAGTCACACAAAAACATTCACGCTTCGGTAGTCTCGGCAAGTATTTCATTCTAAATTATATACTCACGCAAGTTAATTAATTCGCAATCTTTCAATAATTTTTTACTGATGAATTCCTCGCAAAAATGAAGTAAAGAAATACTGGGGCACAGCTTCATTACAAAATATATGGCAGTAACTCGTGCTTTTTCAAAAGGCTCCCTAGTATAGCAGCGTTTTGCTTATAATTTAGGTTGACACACTTACTGTTGCTAAAAATGTTGTCGTTAAACTTTCTTGCCAACTGAATGGACAATGAAATGCAATCGTTCATAGACTTTAAACCTTTCAGTGGTTTCCATCTGAATGAGTTAACCAGCACCAATATAGCAGGTCGTAGTAATTTCGATCACATAGTCTACCTAGCCCCAAAGGTAATTGAAGGATGCAGATCTACGTTCTAAGTTTTATAAAATGGAGACATAGGTGGCTTAAAAATATTCGAGTACTGACAGAATTCTTGCTTGAAAAATTGGCAAATATTTCGCGTCAGTTTAAGATTTATTAGCAAATATAATTGTATCAGCCTGCACCATATGAGCACAAATTAATAATCCTATTTTTTTCCCTTAATTTTTTAATTCAATTGAACTCTGTGAGCTGTAGCTGAACATACGCGCAAATCAGCGATCATTATCGAGAAGTTAGTCATGTTCAGATTCACACAGACTTTCGTGAAGCAGAATCACCAAAAGCCCACAAGAAACAGAACACATGAGACCACTCCAGTACCTGACTGGCAGCACCAGACGAGGAAGGTGCTGCTCCATTTCTCCTCTTATTTTCTGTGCTGTTTGCCGCGTTAGGCTTCCCTGAACTCCCAGTGTAACTGCTGCTGTTGCTGGTATTGCTGCTGTTGTTGTTGGTGCTGCTGTTACTGTTGGTGTTGCTGGTGCCGTTCGTTCTGTAACTATTCGGCCCAGGAGAACTTCTGAAGCCTACCTTACTGTGCAGGGCTGCAGAGAACAACATCTGCGGAACAGGAGATGTTAACAAGAAGCTGAGGTGGATTGCAACCATTAACCCCTTAACGCTGGTCCTCGTGGACTTTTCGGTCCACTTTTGTAAATGGACTCGGTAAATAGTACTTCTTGTTAAATTTGTTCCCTAGTGTGTTCTATGGAGTTCACTGCCGAGTGGCACCTCCTATCAGTCACCACCTGATGCCAAAGTAAGTCTAATGATGGTGGTAAAAATAACGGTAATATGAGTAGAAGAATGCTGAGGTTAAAGGATTAAAAGTCGTCTGACTGCTAAGAAGTACAGAGATGGGTGTGAACATTGTCCAACAGAATGTTATTTAGTAGAATTATACCCTGCATTAAATACCAACGTAACCCCAAAGTGCAGAATTCCGTAAGTCTTAGTCAACAAGTAACTTTGTCACATGAATATCAGCTGCACTGAAGCAAAATATTTTCCCTATCTGTTTGACAAGTAAAAGCTCAGCAACATGGAAAAATTTTTCAAAGTTTTATAACAGATGACGGCTCATCAACAATAAGATTCCGTTATTAGATTATTCAAGGCACGTAATAGACACTGATCCATGAGGATCTAGAAACTTCCAAACGCTAATTTCTAAGGTTTTTAACAAACAACAACTCAGCAATAAAAAGCCCTACTAAACAATTCTCAGCGCTGTACAGCAGACGACAACCCAGCAACATGAAGCCCTCCACAGCAACCTCCCTGAACTTCATAAGAGGAGACGGCCCAGCACTAGGCTCAGAAGATGGCTCAGAGACAGCATCACACGAGCATCAGGCCCAGAAGATGGCCCAGATACAGCATCACACCAGCATCAGGCCCAGATACAGCACCACACGAGCATCAGGCCTAGATACAGCACCACACGAGCATCAGGCCTAGATACAGCACCACACGAGCATCAGGCCTAGATACAGCACCACACGAGCATCAGGCCTAGATACAGCACCACACGAGCATCAGGCCCAGATACAGCCCCACACGAGCATCAGGCCCAGATACAGCACCACACGAGCATCAGGCCCAGATACAGCACCACACGAGCATCAGGCCCAGATACAGCACCACACGAGCATCAGGCCCAGATACAGCACCACACGAGCATCAGGCCCAGATACAGCACCACACGAGCATCAGGCCTAGATACAGCACCACACGAGCATCAGGCCCAGATACAGCACCACACGAGCATCAGGCCCAGATACAGCACCACACGAGCATCAGGCCTAGATACAGCACCACACGAGCATCAGGCCTAGATACAGCACCACACGAGCATCAGGCCCAGATACAGCACCACACCAGCATCAGGCCCAGATACAGCATCACACCAGCATCAGGCCCAGATACAGCACCACGCGAGCATCAGGCCCAGATACAGCACCACACGAGCATCAGGCCCAGATACAGCACCACACGAGCATCAGGCCCAGATACAGCACCACACGAGCATCAGGCCCAGATACAGCACCACACGAGCATCAGGCCCAGATACAGCACCACACGAGCATCAGGCCCAGATACAGCACCACACAAGCATCAGGCCTAGATACAGCACCACACGAGCATCAGGCCCAGATGCAGCACCACACGAGCATCAGGCCCAGATACAGCACCACACGAGCATCAGGCCTAGATACAGCACCACACGAGCATCAGGCCCAGAAGATGGCCCAGATCTAACACGAGCATCAGGCCCAGCCTAAGTGCAAGAGGCAGGCCTGACCGAGAAGGCCTGCGAGACGCCGGTGCCGATGGCGGCAGAGGTGACGGCGTGCAGGGCACCGTGACGCGCTGCCCACGCCCTCCCTTCCTGCTCCGACACCTGCACACGTCCTCATCATCACTTTTGACACGCTTTCATAATTTTGTACACATTATCCCACATTAGCCTCAAGCTATTCAGCAAAAAAAATTTCATTAATTAGTTGGCGTTGAAATAAGCATGTTTATATTTAACCACAGCACTCTCATCTTCCCGACACCAGGCCACACACTAACCTGCCTGCCACCAGGTCGGCCCCCAGTGTCACTGCGGTTGCCTGCCGCAACCACAACAAGGGAAGATACGCCGCTCCTGCCCAGCACATCACCATTAGTGCCTCATACCATCACACCAGCAGCTCCACACCATCCACATCAGCGTCAGATCGCAACACGCAACATCAAGAACCAAGTAAATAATTTGGTGTACAAGCTCAGAGTCCAAAAAATATCCAAGTAGGAAATCAGGAGGGGCCTGTATCACAGATACTGTGACTTTGAATTAAAATTGATGCGTTTAAAACAACTGAAAATATGAAAGACGAATATATTCGGTTTAAACAAAGGCTAAGAATGCAGATATTGTTGCATAGAGATGAAACATAAAGAAAACACCTACCAATTAAAGAGGAGTCCATGAATGTTTAGTCATTTATGCAGATGTATGGCGTTCGTAATCATGCTTAACACATTGACTGCGATGGGTTAAACTGAAGTTCAATATCAAACTAAAACTTAAAGTCAAAAGTTGTTGAAAATTTTATGAATAGCAAGCATTAACTGGGTAAATAAAAACCATTAATTTAAAAACATTGTTACAAGATTTTCAAACGACCCATCGAAGGGTCATTTTGCTGCTGGAAAAACTTAAGTGCAACCCACCGGTGGGTCATACCCCAATGAATGTTTTAAATTATAAGAATTACACACGTACAACTGTTCATCATCAGTTGAATTGTGTGCTGATCGAGTTTCAGTAGTTCCTACTCAGGCTACTGAGGGAACATCATGGCTAAGTTCCAAAGTTAGAATGCTGAAAACGTAAGAGGAATGGATACAAAAATATTCCGGACACATATATATTATTTCTGTTACAGAAAATAGGGAACAGCAGCAATGATCTTTTTCTTGCTTCTCAAAGCTGATATCTATCCAATTGGTAGGCAAAAGGCAAAATAGCAGCACATTTTATCCTTTCTTCTCTGATAATAATAAAACCAAGCCATAAAATAGCACAGTACCCAAAATCAGTAAAAAATAGATATTTATTTAGATTATATTACCGCAAAAGTTGAAAACCAAAGTGACACTATCATGTCGACTGATGTAGCAAGCAAGACAAATATGAACTGAACACCATTCAAAAAAATGAATGCAAGTTACCAAAATATATTGAGTGATGAACAGCACACGTAACTCACCCAGACTCTGAATGTCGCTTTTTGCCATGTCAGAGGCTGTGCATCATATTAAATGCATTATTATAGAAGAAAAGCGATACAAATGGCAGCAACAGCACAGGAAAAGAGAAAACGTCAATGACAGCCATAAATTGTGAATTCCTTCCTTGTGCAGCCTCTCCCAACCATTTATGGCTACTTCCCGATTTTTCACTGAGAAAGAGTTAACTACTCACCTGTCATGAGATGTTGGCATCCTACATTTGGAGTCAGCTGGGTTGGAGGGCTGCATCAGGTTTTAAACAAATAGGACCATCGATATGCACACATCTGTTAATGAAATACACGTATATTAACAGAAAATGAAGGCTTAAGGTTTTGCTGCAAGATCGTTGACTTTTGTTAGAAAAACAAAGATCAATTATAGCTTGCTAAGGGTGTTATAACACACAGTTAGGAGTTAATTCTTCAGTGCTTTTAACTATAAAATTTAGGCAAAATTAGTGGGTTGGAAGCAATTGACAAGGAAAGCTAAACATTTAATGCTCTCCCCTACTTGCAGAGGATGAAGTGTGGATTAAAACAAAAGATCAGAGTCCCTCATTTTGGTCACTGTAAGAGTTTTCTATGGTGGTTAAATAATGATAATAATAACTGTATGAGTTACTTCTCTTAATGACTAATTCAGTAAACCCTAGAACTTCCACCTCATAACTCTTACCGCATCAGTTGTGATTACCTCACACACAGATTCATGAGAAGGCCAGCACATACAATTTAGTCCACCTAATCCTTCAGTTTTTTCTTTCGTGAAATAACACTATATAAAAAATAATTTAATGAACAGTAAATTTGAAGAAAAGTGGATTGGAAAAAAAGTATTAGTTAACACAAAAACTGAGCACAAGAACAAAAACTTTTACATTTTGTTGGGAAACACAAAAGTTCAGAATACCATCATCAAAAACCAGAATCTAGAATTTGATCACTTACTGGCCAAGATTGTGGCGCACTTCAGCCATCCAGTGGTCAAGTGCTACAAATGAGGCTCGGTCGGTGACATCGTACACGAGCAGCACGCCCTGCATATCTGCATAAAATTCTGACCTTACCTGCACAACAAACATTTGAACAGTCATGCTTTGTCTTCTTGTGAGTGCAATTACAATAGCCAACACCTGCTAACTGGCTCAAACCATAGTTAAAATTATTATTTACAATCTTTTGTTTGTAATGGAGGTGGTAGATAAAAAAGAAGTGTGATCCTACTCATTATGCAAATATGACTGAAATACACTATCACTCTACCCAATAAATATTTTTAACAAACTTGATATTGGGTCAATGAATGAATAAAATAGTTTAAAAGAAAAAATTATGGCAAACAGAAGAAAACCCACCACAACTAACTGTTGCTCAAAAAAATTGCACAAGAAATTATAAATATAATCCCAATTGAGCACATAGCAGGAATAAAATTTCATTTTTTCAAGTGCCCCAGAGTGTTCTTTTTTCATTCTCAAATGAATACTCTTTACATAAGTGCTGCTACGCATTTCAAATGACTTGCACTATCGATACAAGGTAAGATAAAATAAAATAAACAATCTGAGATATGAGATGCTTCAATTGATTTACAAACATTAAATATCTTTTGTCAATTTTAGAACAAAGGCCCTCAATTTTACATAGACTCACACCGTATATACAGAATTACTATTATTGAATGTACAGGTAGCTTGTTAGATATGTCTCTTCAAATATACAGCAGCAAAAAAAAAATAAAAAATAATACTGAATTGAATTTTGAACAAAAATTGAACCATATTACACAGAAGTTAACAATTAAATCACTAGTCCAGGTTTTTTAAAGGATGTCATTAAGCACTAGACATGAAATAATCATGTACTTACTTCCTCAAAAATAGGGCTGCCAGATGTATCAAAGAAATGTACAGACATCCTCCGACCATCAACTTCAACTGTTGTAGAGCCATAGTCTATGCCAATTGTGGGCAGATAACGCTGTACAAAGCGCTGCTCACAGTACCTCTTGATGAGGCAGCTCTGAAATTACAAACAAGTTATACATAAACTGTAGACAATTCTGAAGGCTTTTCCAACACATACATTTACTCAAACTCTTTTCTGTTACATTGTGTCTTTAGGAAACTACTGTTTGCCTAATTACCACAGCTGTAGTGGCCTCTATGTCATTGTGGCCTACCAAATAACATAGATGACAGAAACTCTTCCATTTATCCTCTAAAAATATATCCTTACAACAAATTATTCAACTTTAATTAATTAAACTCAAGCTTGATAGTTCTCAGCTACTTTACTATTCACAACATTTTTGATCACTTTATTTACTACAGATAACTTTAATTTTTTGAAGTATTTCTTCCAATGTGAAAAATACATTTATTCTTTCATTCAGTCTTAACTATTTTAATTCACAAAACATAAAAAAAAATTCAAATCCATCAAGTTTAAGAATTATCAGGAAATCAGCAACTAGTCATTTCACAAAATCATCTCCAACATATTGGAACATATTAAAATTATCAATTTAAAAACAAAATTAGATTACGATTGTGACAGAAGACAGCAATGATGACAGGACAATAACAGAGTTCCAACATCTTCAAATTTTAAACATCTTTTTGATAACAAGATCATTTGCTATACTACAGGAAATACAACAAAAAATATGAAATAAATATATTTCATTAGCACTTACTTTACCAACTCCACAGTTTCCCAAACTGATGATCCTGATGCGAGGAATGCAGCCAGGTCTAGAACTGCTGTACTCCATTATTATGGTTGCTGGTTGTCTGAAAATAATAAAACAAGAATTAACACTTTTTCAAAGTTGATCAATCATTTGACCAATACCTGCCTGCAGCTTTGGCAAACTTAACAGTTCAACTATTGTTCATATTCTAGCAAGATTTCCGTATGGAAACCAAATGATTATCTCTATGCAAGAAACATTGGATATTGCCTCATTTGTTAAAAAAAATTTTATATTTTACCATCATTTACACAGGAACTAATTTTTAACTATTTTGATACATCCAAGTTAAATAACTTTGAATCATTTGGAATTCATTATTTTTTTGCAATTCTTTTCAAGAGATAATGTTACATTTAAACTGCTTGAATGACAGAAGTGTACAACCCACCAGGTTGCACAGCAGAAAGTATATGGAAGAAAAGTTGTTTATTTTGATTTCATTACCATTATACAAGCAACAAAAATTGGAAAATAAATTAGGGTCAATATGTATTTTAGGTGCTGCACAGAAATTAAAAATTTTGTTACAAATAATCACTAAAGGAACACATTTAAAGACGTTTTATATGAAAGACATTCTGCTCGCTGATGCGTTATTTTTGAATTATTCAACTCTGACGTTGGCTTTCGCATGCCAAAGGAAACGCGTACGCCAAGCAGAATTTAATTAGCCCCTTTTCAACAATTTTTTTCGTAAAAATGTTTCTTTTTCAGGCTAATTTTTATATTTTGGTTCTATATAGTATTTTTGATGCGGGTTATGAAAACAGTTTGTAAATTATTTTTCTCCATATTTTTGTGGTAAACTTTTTATTTTGAAAATACCTTTGTTAGCCAAAACGAGTCAACTCGTCTTCCTATAAACCAAAATTTTTTACCATATTTTTTAAATTTTTGTCAAAATTTTATTACAAAATGTAAAGAGAAACAAAAAGTAATTTTATACATAAATTTTTATTACAATTGTATACCAAAAATCTAGCAGTAATTATAACATGCATGATGAATGAAATTCCTTTTTCCAGCATTCTATTATAAGCAAAATCAATTGAAAACTGTAAGTTGTTAGCAAAAATATAAAACAAATGAATTTTATTTCTACGTATAAAAGAAGAATATTTCCTCTGAAAGTTTCTAGATCAAATTATTTAGAATGGTAATTTTCAAATTGAATGCAAATGTGGATGCAAACAACACCCATCTGACAACAATGGCTTTCGGAGCAATTCTAGTAACGATGTCCTTGAAATCCTACAGCTCTACCCTATCGCCTGTGCCAGGCGAACAATTTGACGAGAACACTCGTTTCACATGTAGAATGGCTCACAAAGGCTTAAAATCAATGAGTATATACATATGTAGCTGGTTTTTGGAGGTCAAGTTTTAGACGAGTAAACTCGTCAATGGCTGAAAAATGAACATTCTGTGAAAACTAGTATACTCGTTTCTGCTGAGGAAGGGGTTAATAACAGAAGCTAACCCCCTATTACAAACGTAAAGAGGTCGGGTCATAAGAGGTAGTTAGACACAGTTCTTCTAGTGAAAATTATAAACATAGATTTCTAGAGACGTCCGTTTAAATTGGCTCCAAGATGGCGGCTGCCATCTTGGGCACCGGGTGGCCGTCATTAGAGATGATGTAAACGGACATCATTAGAAACCTTTATTTATAATTTTCACTAGAAGAACTGTGGGTAAATCTGAAGGAGATGACAGTTGTCGATTTTGTAAATTTCGATGCCTTAGCATAGTTAATTAGATCGAAATAAACAAGTTTTCTTCTATGCACTTTTTGTCTCAAATGAGTATTTTATTAGTTATAGCGGTAAATGACTTACCGCAACTCCAGTCTTTGAAGCGGAAAGAAATTCTTTGATCGAGTTGTATGGCAATACTGCAATAGCGTCTCGCTTCCAGCGCTCTGTCTTGAAAGACGAAACCAAACCTACCGCTATACCTTGTTAAATACTCATTTGACGAAAAAAGTGTATAGAATAAAAGTTGTTTATTTCGATTTTATTACCATGTATCAAGCAACAAAAATTCGAAAATCGATGAGTAGCTGTTTATTTGAGCGCATTTGTCATCAATGACGAAACTAAACTTACCGCTATAAATCGTAAAATACTCATTTGAGACGAAAAAAGAATAGAAGAAAACTTGTTTATTTTGATTCAATTAATTAGGTTCAGGCACCAAAATGTGGAAAATCGACAACTGTCATCTCCTTCAGATTTACCGAACTGTGGCTACCTCTCACGGCCCAACCTCTTTACGTTTGTAAAATAGAGGGTTAGCTTCCATTATTAAATAATTTTCACTTGGCATGCTTGCTGCAAAAGCCAACTTCAAAGTTGAATAATTCAATAATAACGTATCAGCGAGCAGAATGTCACTCCTGTAAAACGTTTATAAATGTGTTCCTTTAACTACCTAGTGATTATTTGTAACAAAATTTTTAATTTCCGTGCAGCACCTAAAATAATTACATATTGACCTAAATTAGTGTCTGGTGTTAAACAAATGACAATTAAAAAATTATTTTGAATTCTCAATGCCTTTATTAAACTTTAACAAAATATTTTACCCTACTAACCTTGTTAACACATACCAGTCACTGTCAAGCCCACAGAATAAGCAGGACCAGATTGTGTAAAAATCATAAAAACTGTATCTAAGCAAATTACAATGGTATCCTAAAATACGTTTCATTAAACCCTTTGTAACAAACTCTGATTCTGATAACAAAATTCAACTCAAAAAATATCAACAACTTAGAAGCTATAACAGGATAAAATTGAGCAGTAATATTTGTTAGAATTAATCCGAAAACACAAATAATTAGGCAATTGTACATCTTACCAAAAATACGTTTAAAATTACATTTGTGACTACTGGCGTTGAACACCTACGAAAAATCCATGACTAACAGCGGAAATATCATGCGCTTAAAATAGACTTCGAACTTGCGATTGGCACTGTCAGTCTGTCGGACTGTTACGTCCTTCAGCTCTTTCGGAAAAAATGGAATACCTTGAGTAATTATGTAATTTCTTCACAGTATTTAATTAAAACCATGGTTTTTAAACTAAGACGAAATATTTTTAGGTTGAAAGAGGTCACCAGTAGGCAATTATTTCTTAAATGATGCTTTTAATGATGTCAGTGTGCCTATTTAGGTATCGAAAGAAGATATTTTATATAAGTCGAACTGGCGCGTATCAGTTTCGTAAATTGTGGTGTATTGCTACGCCAGGCACGTATTCCTACGCGCGGCCAATCACAGGGCTGGACCCGTCAGCGGGTTGCTTGTGTACACATCGTAATTTGTGTTCACGGACGTTTTGGTGTTCTAATGTGTTTATTCTGTTTAGAATTACACATGCGACGTTTTTTACGTTGTAAGCTGCTCCGTTTGAGTGGCAGGAGGTATTTTTTGGGATCTACTTCCTGACGTATGGAGCGTCGATTGGTGTGCCGGCCTTGGCATTATTGTGTTCGCTGCTGCCGAGAGTGGTAGTGCGTGCTTGAGCTTCCGGTTGCGCTCTTGAGTATCCTTGCGAGATACTGGTGTTGTGTTCTTTTCCTTGTGCTGAGACACAAGCAGGTAGGACCTGTAGGCGTGTTGTGTGTCTGAGTGTGTTCAGACTCACCACACTAGCTTGGAGCTAGTGTGTGCTTCCGTTTCTGCCGTGAAGTGTGCTCGTTTCACGGCAGCGTGTGTTCACACTGGGTGTGCCCTCTGACACACGAGCTCAGGTGTGTGTCTGGCGTCGGCTGTAGGGGAGGTTCGGAGGCCGACCTGAGCTCTGGGAGCTCGGCTTTGAGATCTTGGGTCTCGGGATTTGCACATCCCACAACAAGCTATCTAGGCTTTTTTGCCTTGCCTTATGTCGGAGGTGCATAAGGCAGGGACTGCGTCATCGAGAGATGATGCAGGGTTGCCCGGGGCGGCTAGTGGTGCGTCTGGGACAGCCACCACGGTTGAACTTAGGCAACTGGCCAGCATCCTGATGCAGGCTAAGGGGCCTATTATTGACCGATTGGGGAGAGCTCTCCCCAAGTTCTGCGGCGACGGCACAGTGGATGTGTCGGAGTGGCTGGATGACCTTGAGCGCAGGTGCAAGGTCGAACAGGTTGGACCTGAGGAGGTCGTAGACTTCCTGCTCGAGGGCAATGCTGCTCGGGTGTTCCGCGCCCTTAGGGCGTCGGAGGCCTCCCAGTGGGAGGTAGTGAAGGCGACACTGCTGGCGCAGTACGGCATGTCGCAGCAGGAAGCCTACAGGCGCTTCACGGACCGTCAGCTTCAGGCTGGCGAGGCCGTGGATGTCTATGTGGACGACCTGCAGCGCCTAGGCGCTCGGCTGAGGGCAGGGCCGGAGGACTTGATCTTCTGGGTCAAGTTCCTTGAGGGCCTGCCTCAAGCCATCCGTAAGTGGGCAGTGATGCTCCCGGAGGTTTACACCTCCAGCTTCGACAAGTTGCTGTCGAAGGTGCGCGACAGGGTGTCCGCACAGCGTGCTGCTGATGGCCTTACTTATGCGAGTAAGGCCAAGGCAGCCGCAGCTTCTTCCGAGAAGAAGCCTGGGCTTGTATGCCCAAGGTGCACAGGACCTCACCGGGTGAGGGACTGTACCCAGACTCGCCGCAAGGCGAAGGCAGTGCCTCCTTCGAACAGCAGGAAAGAAAGCTTATGCTTTCGCTGCTCGAAGCCCGGGCACTTTGCTCGGGACTGCCCAGAGCCCACAGCTGCCGCTGGCGGCGCTGATTGCGGTTCGGGTTTCCGCGGGGAGGAAGTGGAAAGGGGCACCGCTTCCTCCGGCGTGGAAACCATGGAAGTCTAGGTATTTCCACTAGTCTCTCTACGAGAGGCTTGGCTGTCAGGGACGGCCAACAGCGTCCTGGGGACGTTGTCGTGACCGGCGCTCATGCGCCTGTCACGGGTAAGCAGGGCTTACCCATGGCAGCTGGTAGGCTTACTTCGAGTAGCATGCCAGTTGTCAAGGCCATTGTGAATGGCCATTCTGCCTTGTGTCTGGTTGATACCGGCAGCGGGTGCACGATGGTGTCCACCCGGGTGGTGGAGGGACTGTCGGGCCGCAAGGCCCGACATTTTGTGACGGCTGATGGCAGAACTTCCTCTAAGGGGAAGGAATGTCAGGCAGTCGTGCAGTTGCATGGGCATTCTTTTAGAGTGTCAGCAATTGCAGTTGAAGGGTTGGAGAATCTTGGCGTTGACTGCCTCTTGGGTGACGATGTAATCGATCACATGGGAGGAGTCACTGTCAGAAGAGGACCCAACTCTCGGTACCAGGTTGAGTGGGGTCAACTTACCTCTGCCAGGTGCTGTGGTAGTGCTCCCATGAAGGGAGGTCGTGAGGTTGTTCGTGGGGTTGACTCACTTACGATTAGTGATCACGACTTTGAAGCCACGTTTTCTAACGGTCATTGGACCGTTAGTTGGCGTTGGTCGGCCGGCGAGCCGACGCAGCTTCAAACTGGTGTTGGCGAGTACAAGTGTACGCGCGCGCCAGGCGTACATGAGAGGTATGCTGAGGAGATCCAGAGTTGGATCTCTAAAGATTGGCTGGTGAAGTGGAATGGCCCGGTAAAAGGGGTCATACCACTTTTGGCGGTTGTCCAGCCAACCAAAGACAAGGTGAGACCGGTAATGGATTACCGTGAACTTAACTTGTTCATTGAGTCTCACACTGGTGATGAGCAAACCGCTGTGTGTGCCGAGAAGGTGCGCAAATGGAGACAGTTTGAAGGGGAGCTTAAGGTCGTTGACCTTAAGTCTGCCTATCTTCAAATTCGTGTCTCCAGTGACTTGTGGCAGTATCAAGTCGTGAGGTATAATGGTGTGCATTATGCCTTGACTCGCCTCGGGTTTGGCTTGTCATGTGCGCCCAGGATTATGACGATGATCTTGGGCAAGGTTCTTTCGATGGACGATAAGATTAATCGTGCCACGGATCATTATATTGACGATATAATGGTCCAAGAGTCCATTGTGAGTGCTTCTCATGTGAGAAAGCACCTGCAGTTGTATGGGCTCGAATCTAAAGAACCAGTGAGTCTCGACGGGGGTCGAGTACTCGGGATAGCCATAAAGGTTAAAGGTTAACATCGGCATCTTTGGGATGCTTTATTTCCAATGAAGCCTGATACATATGATCTTAGCATTGGTTTTTCAAATGTCTTATAACTAACCCTATATATAGGACACCATGACGGTTCCCCCGTAAAGCCGGTACCCATTTCCGACACCTGGGTTGAGTGGGGTATTGTGCTTGAGCTTTCCCTTATACCCAACGGGGAAAATCTCCGCGCCAGCGCTGGGACCGAACCCGCGACTTCCAGCATACAAGTCCGACCCCTTAACCGCTGTGCCACGGAGAGCACGTTCTGTTAAAGAGGTCTCCCACCGGACATCTGTTGATGTCAAGAGGAAGTGAGTTGTCTTCCTTCATTTCAGAGACGTCTGAGATGACTAAGAGAGAGCTGTTCTCTCTGTGTGGCCGCCTTGTTGCTCATTATCCTGTAGCTGGGTGATTACGACCTCACTGTAGCTTTTTGAAGCGACTGGGGTCAGACGGGCCATGGGATAAGCCTGTCAGTCACAGTGTCTTGAAGCTAGCTAAGGAGCTGGCTTCGCGAGCACTGGCTGATGACCCTGTAAAGGGTCGTTGGCATGTCAATCCTGGTGGGAATGTTACCGTCTGGACTGACGCCAGTTCACTGGCAATGGGTGTGGTCGTCCAGGTGGATGATCGCATCGTGGAGGATGCTACCTGGCTGCGGAAGCAGACAGATCATCTCCACATTAATGTCTCAGAGCTTGAGGCTGTGGGACGTGGAATCAATCTGACTATTATGTGGGGCTTCAAGACCTTCACTATAGCCACTGATTCCAAGACAGTATTATCCTGGTTGGATAACACTGTCGGTGATCACAGTCGTGTGCGCACCAAAGGAGCAGCGCAGATGCTCATCAAGCGTCGCTTGATGGTGATCAAGGAGATCATCAATGAGTATCAGCTGTCGGTTGAGTTTCGATTCGCTCCCACGGTCGAGAACAAAGCTGATCAGCTCACTCGTGTGACTAAGAGCTGGCTTAGTTATCACACGGCTGACGAGCCGGACTCTGTCTTGGCTGCGTCAGTGGCGGCTTTTGCAGAAGAAGGGACACCAGAGAGCGCCATTTGGAAGTCTCATTTGCCTCACCATTGGGGCGTTGATCGTACCTTTTATTTGGTCAAGCAGTGCAGGCCGGGCCTTACTCGAGACCAAGTGAAACGTACGATTGCAGGGTGTGAGGAGTGTCTTCGCATTGATCCTGCAAGACGGGTGGAGAACCTAGTCGAGCACGGCAATTTAGCCGTCGAGAGTGACTGGCATCGTGTAGCTGCGGATGTGACGCACTATAACGGTGTACAGTTTCTCTCTCTCGTTGATTGCGGACCATCTAGGTTTGCAATTTGGCGAAGGCTGTCGAACGAGTCGGCAGCCAGTGTAGTCGCTCATCTCCAGCAGGTGGTGATTGAGCGAGGACCTTTTGTGGAGCTATTGTTGGACAATTCTGCCACATTTAGGTCGGCAACTGTCACTCAGTTTGCCAACGAATGGGGTATCTCTCTGCGTTTCAGAGCCGCTTATGCCCCGAGCGGTAATGGAATCGTAGAGAGAAATCATCGCACAATCAAGAGGATTGCTGCGCGGGGGGGGATCACCCCCGAGGTGGCGGCATTTTGGTACAATGTAACGCCAAGGCACGGAGTCGATAGCAACTCAGTGCCTTGTCGTAAGTTATTTGCCTATCCTTGGAGGATGCCTTACGACAACGGCTTAAGTAATGCCGGAGATGACGGCAAAAACGTGCATTTTGCCGTCGGTGACAGGGTGTGGGTGAAACCCGCAGTGCCCTCTTGCACCAAGCAGTGGACTCCTGGGCGAGTCACTGCTGTTCGGTCAAGGCACGTTGTGTGCATTGATGGCATGCCTAGGCATGTCAGCGACATAAGGAAACGTCGCGGCTCTGCCTCTGAGGACATGCACGATGCATGTGACTCGGACGATGCTGGGCCCTATGAGACTCCTGTTGAGCCTTTTCAGGTTAGTGTTGAGGAAGTTCCGGAAACGCAACTTGAAACTGCCAACGACACGGGAGAGCCCGTCGTTGACGCAGGTGACGAGGTTGTCACGGAGAATGGTAATGAGATGCCAGGACGACCCGTTCGGGAGCGGCGTCCCCCCCAATGGTTGAGGGATTACGTCACCTGAGTTCCTCGAGGAACTGAGGGGGATGTGGTGTATTGCTACGCCAGGCACGTATTCCTACGCGCGGCCAATCACAGGGCTGCACCCGTCAGCGGGTTGCTTGTGTACACATCGTAATTTGTGTTCACGGACGCTTTGGTGTTCCAATGTGTTTATTCTGTTTAGAATTACACATGCGACGTTTTTTACGTTGTAAGCTGCTCCGTTTGAGTGGCAGGAGGTATTTTGTGGGATCTACTTCCTGACGTATGGAGCGTCGATTGGTGTGCGGCCTTGGCATTATTGTGTTCGCTGCTGCCGAGAGTGGTAGTGCGTGCTTGAGCTTCCGGTTGCGCTCTTGAGTATCCTTGCGAGATACTGGTGTTGTGTTCTTTTCCTTGTGCTGAGACACAAGCAGGTAGGACCTGTAGGCGTGTTGTGTGTCTGAGTGTGTTCAGACTCACCACACTAGCTTGGAGCTAGTGTGTGCTTCCGTTTCTGCCGTGAAGTGTGCTCGTTTCACGGCAGCGTGTGTTCACACTGGGTGTGCCCTCTGACACACGAGCTCAGGTGTGTGTCTGGCGTCGGCTGTAGGGGAGGTTCGGAGGCCGACCCGAGCTCTAGGAGCTCGGCTTTGAGATCTTGGGTCTCGGGATTTGCACATCCCACAACATAAATTGATTTCTCAAATGCTATATAACTAACTCCTGGATGTAATGACTGTACCTCAGTCGAGCAGAGGGCTTATTCAAACTCTTGGTGTTGATAGGGATTTTGGTTAGCTATTTTCCTTTTCCAAACAGACGAACATTCAAAGTCCAGTGCACGTTGAGTCATTGATATTTCCAGTCACTGCATGGAGCGGAAATAATTCCATTTGTACTCCTAGTAGTTACATGTAGATTAATATCACTCCTTACTGGGTGAATTTGTAAGTTGACACCCGTTAATAAATGCTCATTTTCTTTCCCATGACACAGAAGGTTTTGTAAAAGAAAAAACGTTTCTGCTTTAGTTTCCTGTAACTTGACAATAAGTGCACATTAGCTGAAGCAAAAAGGTCTGAGATAATTTAGGACATTGTCACACTACGACCAATCTGAAGTGTTTCGTTATCAAATTATTCAAAGTTTTATAGCTAGCTTGATAAAATCATGAAGTTAGCCCCCAAAGGCTTCTCGATTTCGTAGGGAATCGTGACCAGTTAATTTAATTAACCTAAGAGAAGTAGTCAAAATTTAAACATTTGGAACGAAGGGAAATCTCACCTAAAATTTTCAACTCCAAGTCTTTTTCCATCGCCCGAAATTGTCTCTGGAAAGGGTAGGATAAATCCCATCCTGATTGTACGTCGGAGTACGGCCGAAGTTTGGTAGTTTTCATAGGGCTATATTATCTCAAAATTGAAAGTTACTACTCGGATGTATTTTCACACAAAAAACAACAGTGAAAGGTTACAGAATTTGACTAGTCATTAAATCTATACCTGTTTTCAGAATGTACAGGTATCCATGCCTCACGCAAGTAGTGTTGCTCCAGAGCTTAGCAATGTCTCTGGTCACTATGAACAAAGTATCATCAATATTTACATGTATGATCTACAAATGTTTCTGGATAATTTCAACACAATTTAATAAGAACTATCAATCCCACAGCAAGAACTCTATTTCCAGAAACTGTATCCACAACAAACCGAGTCAATTCCCACTGGCGCTAGACGAAACAATGCAAAATTGCGTTCACCGGTAGATGCTAGAGTTAGAACACAAATTTTGTGTCTTCTGTATCACAAATGCATCACAGAAGAAAATCTTCTAAATGAGGCTGAATGACCACACACTAACACAATCCCCCGCTAGCTTCGTTATCAAATCATGGCAAAACCGTTACAAATAATAATAATATTATATATATTATAATAATAATAATAACTCATTTAACGACAGCTTCGGTTATAAACAAACCGCTACAAAACGGTATGAGTGTCGACGATCGTGACGAAACCTTACAGTTCGGTTCCAGTATCACGGCTGCCTTAGAAAACGAAGAAGGCGAGTGAGAAAGGGGTACAGAAGGCGCTATATTCAATGGGATGGTATTTTCTGACCAGATTATATTAGATGTGTTAGTTTAAGCCTCCCTAACCGCTACAAAAAAAAGCGTATTGAAGAGAGGAAGGAGGAAGGCATCATTTAGTATGGAGACGAGAGAATGGGGAATCTATGCAGAAAGGTCATAGAAACAGTAAGATGAGAAAGAAGTTCATGAAACAAGATCAAAGTTGAAGAAGAAAGTAGTAGGTGCTGAAAAAACAGGACAGCAGTGAACCAAAAAAAGATGGTCCGTAACAAAATAAAAACCTATTCTAACAAAAAAAAAGCCTACCTAACCTTTAGCTCGGGCCCTCACATTGTCCCCCTGGGAGCGCTAATTTCCATAGATACAATAATTGTATCCCCCTGAGGGGTATTTTCTAACCAACGAATTCCTGTTCATACTCATTTTAATGAGATCAAATTATCATTAACAACCTGTAACGACCAGGAAAACATCCCTGCCTAAGTCCTCTGACGGAGAAACTGAACTTTCTAAGCCATGAAAGACAACGAGAGGCATAATGAAATTCGTGATAGCACCAACAATTTATTTTATGAACGAACTAATTTTCAATGACTAGATCTTCATTTTATAATTCAATATTGTCACGTTTTCACAAACAAAACAACATGCACGAAACACGCTATAGTCACATGGTAGCAGAGGTCTCGGCACGAGATGCAACATTCGGCAGTAGAACAGCTGTGGTCAGGCATCGAGATGAACATAGGTGGCACAACATCCGAATTAGTGGAATTTTCCATTAGCGTGTTGGAAAGAATTTCAACAACGATAGAGGCTGCATTGAACAGGATTGAAAAATAAGGTAGACAAAGGGTGGGTACTCAATTCGGTAGTTTGGTTTTTGGGTAGAAGCCACGTTACAGACTTGGGCACATTTGCAAGGAATTTGCAACTGGAACAGCGATTCGAAATATTTTGGCTCGAGACTCAAGCCAAACGTAGTCTACAGAACCAAAAGTCTCTGAGCAACACGGCTTGAACATTTCTACCAACAGCCCGGAAAATGAAGAGCTTCATAAGTTACGACACGGAGTAAAATCCGTAGCTTTAATTTTAGACAATCAACGCTCTTGACATTAGCAGCTACAAATCTCTGAACGACGTCGACCACCACCCACCCAAATGCGCTGCCACGGGTGGCGTGGAAGTATTGCAGGTTATCGTATATTTTGATGCAGAGAAAAAATTCGAGTAATGTTTGGCCACCTCAACAAGCTTGAACTTCCTTTTCAAACACGCTTAGGAACTTCTTTCCAACACGCAGTGTCAACGAGATCAAAACACGTCACTAAAAACATGCAATCCCAATACATCCATGCAATGAAGATATAACCATGATCACACAATACATGCTGAGCCGTAAAAGCAATCGGGAGGAATCAAATTAAGATAAAATCATTCAAATACACAGGAAAAATTAAACTAATTCCTGTCGCAGGCGTTAGCACACGGTTCTGAGGTGAAACAGGAACTGGAACAACACTCCGAGATACTTGCACGGAGACCCAAAATTCTGGAAGAGATTAAGCACACGAGAACAAACCTTAACTTCTTATGAAGTCCTAGGCACTGCAGAGTTACAGTCAATGGATGAAAGTCCTAAATCCAAAATAAGAAGTCCTACACACGAAGTGAGGAGTCCAGACACAGGATGGGGAGTTCTAGGCACCAGATGAGGATCCTTGAAGCTGAGGATGAAGTCCGGAGCACAGGATAAAGAGTTACCTACAGAGAATAAGGAATCCTAAAAATCAAGGGAAATTTTTTCCAAACTCAAGAGAGTAGACCCGACACTTGACAATGCGCGCACTCTAAAAAATCCGAACAGTCGATGAGACAAGCGAACACAATGTATAAATTAAAATCAAAGCATTTAACCTGCGTACCCACCCACCAGCTCAGAGGTTATTCCGAAGGCCAGACAGTACAGTGATCTGCACGTAAACTACCACGGCATTACCCACACGGTGGACAGGACACACGACACTACAGCCATCAGGAAACGCAGCACAACACTACCAACTGACATTCCCACACTAGAATATAGCGGTCAGCTGAAACGCTGCAACAACACTTATCAGGTTTGCTAATTAAAAGAACGCGGCAATTAACTACCGCTAATCCTCGAGTTAGTCATCATTTCATGTGAACCTTAAATACGGATGAAGAGTTGTCTCAGTCATTCATAACTTGAGCCAAGTATCGTGTTAGTTGAATTATTATTGTTGGTTATACTATTATTGTCCTATTTAGGTTAAAACTTTCTAGCCACAAGAAATGCGATCTCAAGAGAGCGAAAAGAGAGGACCATTTATATAGCATGGACTGTAGAAAACAGGGGATTTATGTACAAGGTATTTTTCTTCACAGGATACTCTTGACATAGAAAGAAAATTTAGAAGGTAGTAGAAGAAGAAGAGATAGCGAAGAAGGCATTAAATCAGAAAGAAAACTGAAAGAATCAAAGTGGGCACGAAACATAGAAGTCCCGACGGCATATCTGTAATTGAGATCTTCCCAGCGGAGGCCAATGTTGGTTGAACAACAGGGACCAATTTTCATCCGTACAAGTCGTAGTTCGCATAAGATGATGTAGTGTAACTCGAGAATCGAATGTAAATCAAAGTTTGCAATGCCCCTACAAGCGCCCAACGTCAAGGAGAGCCCCAAACACAGAATAAATCAGAAGAAAATAAAGTCAAAGTCAGCTCTAACACCCACGCAGAGACAAGCGGTGCGATGGTGTGACAAAGTAAAGTACAAGATATATCATCAAACGTAACGATTGGTCAATAACCAAACAACTGGCAAATTTGTGGAACTAATTAGCTTAAACGTTACTTAAATAAAATAGAGTACTCATATCAAGAGAGAATAAGAGATAAGGAAAAGATAAATATGAATATAAAATTCACAGCCTCATAAATATGTCTTTCGTTGCCAAATACGTCGGGTAGGAATGCGCTCGGAGATACACAGACAAAATGCACAAAAACACAAGGCGCCTCGAGTGATACTTCAACACGCAAAATTAGAAAGACTACTATAAAAGTGAAATGACAAGCACTCGGAAAGTGGAAACCATAAAACAGATAATTTACGTCGACGGCGATGCGGAACTGGAGCCCTAAAGCCAACATTCAAAGCAGCAGTGTATTAGTAAGTTAACACGTTGACTACGTATTGAGGCACGTGTGTACCACTACGTAAATTGCTCATGTAAGTACCGGTGTCAATTAATAGCATAGCAATTACTTCACAACTTTTATCGAAATAGAATTATTAGCATAGCAATTAGTTTACAACTTTCATCAAAATAGAATATATTGTGTGAGGTAAAATATTATCATGCAATTATATTTTTCCAACTCTCCAGAAAGTATAGAAATGAATTCGAGCAGTAAAATCGGTTCTTCCATTCTGCTCTGTACAAACTAACCTAACTGACTCAAGCAACCGCACAAACGTAGTCAACGTGTAAATAGAACCTTCCCTTGGTAAGACAAAGGTGTTCTCAAGAGAAGGAGATAAGCAGCATTCAGTGTGAAATTAAGTGAACGAGAAATCTATGCACGAGATGTGTCCCCACCTCTTGCGCATAGAAACAGCAAGGTTGAAAGAACTTCACGAAACGAGACGAAAATTGAAGAAAAACGGATAGGCGCTGGAAAAAAACACTGGAAAACGGTGAACCAAAAAAATATATCAGGTGACAAAACAAAAACAAATTTCGTAAGTTAACAAAATCAAAGCCAACCAAACCTTCAGCCCGTAACCTCGTGTGCTCCCCTGGGAGCGCCCTTGCCCTTCAACTCACTAGCTGCATCCCACAGAAGAGAGCAGCGGTGTCTCAAAAGAAACCAACGCCTCACAAATTCTCTCAAAAGGAACCAATGCTTCACAAATACTCTCTCAAAAAAAAGAAACGAAGCTTCACAAATTCTTTCAAAAGAATCAGACGCTTCACAAGTTCTCTCAAAAGAATCCGACGCTTCACAAATTCTCTCAAAAAAAAAAAACCAACGCCTTATAAATTCTCTCAAAAGGAACCAACGCTTCAAAAATTCTCTCTAAAAAAAACGAAGCTTCATAAATTCTCTCAAAAGAATCAGATGCTTCACAGATTCTCTCAAAAGAATCTGACGCTTCACAAATTCTCTCAAAAGAATCTGACGCTTCACAAATGTTCTCAAAAGAATCAGACGCTTCACAAATTCTCTCAAAAGAATCTGACACTTCACAAATTCTCTCAAAAGAATCTGACACTTCACAAATTCTCTCAAAAGAATTTGACGCTTCACAAATTCTCTCAAAAGAATCAGACGTTTCACAAATTCTCTCAAAAGAATCTGACGCTTCACAAATTCTCTCAAAAGAATCTGACGCATCACAAATTCTTTCAAAAGAATCTGACGCTTCACAAATTCTCTCAAAAGAATCAGACGCTTCACAAATTCTCTCAAAAGAAACAACGCCTCACAAATTCAAGTCAAAATTAGTGCCAAAAAAATTTGTGTTACCCGCCAAAACTGACTCAGGTAACACTCAGGCCAACACAGAGGGGAAAAATAATAAATCTAACACCTTTAAACAGTTGAAATGAAATATATAATGGGCTCCAGTATATACTTAACGCAGCTGATGCTACTACGGGTAGCTCTGAAAGAAGCCTGCCATCAGACAAGGACAGACACGACCAGCATGCGCCTCAACAAGTCTGTCAATCAGACAAAAAAGCACCAACTCTCAAAATTTCAATATTTATATTTTAGCAGATATATGTTTTCTTAGATGTTAGACACCCTCTAAACTTTTAGTTGCTGTTCTGTTGTGGGGATTGCAGGCGCTATTCGCGTAATAAATAAACTCTAACTCTATAGAAAACAACATTCAAAGAGCTCTCCTGAAACATCTTGTAAAATGGACTCGGCGCATTTTATGTCTGATCAACAGAAATGCCTAACAATCAAATCTCGTAGTTTAGAAGGGTGAAGTTTCCCAACAAGAGAAGCTGAACAAGTTACGGCAGCACATCCTCGCCTAGGGGTGATATATTTATTGATATGTTCTACTCATCTTTGACAGCACTTCAGATGACTTTCTTCTTTAAACAATAACTAAATCGTCCACATAAAATTTGACCACGGATGCAAGAATAAAAACAAACACAACAAATGCACGAGCTCCAAAAATCAACTATGCTGAGAAATTTTAGGCTTGCTTAAAAAATTTCTTTCGTAGCGCAGTCGTGTCCCGTGTTTTACAACATCTGAAGCAAACTTTAATTTACACAAACTTATCGTCAGTTATTCAACTAATGCGATGTTCGATTTGAGTTATAACCGGAACCAATTCAATTTCTATGAGCACATGTTGAGGGTAGCATGAGATGATGTAAACTTGAGAACCGACATTAATCAGTCTCCTAGAGCCTTTCCCTTCCGGACTGTTGGCAAAAAAATGTATGAATTAATTTCCAAGTAGTTAACCTTAGTACCCATTTAGTTTGAATAAATAAAACCTTATTCATTTTCCTTCAAGCACGATTCCTTAAAGCCAGTATGAAAAAGTTAGGCAACACACGTGATCCAGAAATGATATTTGAAACAGTCAGTTTACAACTTGCTTGGGCTAACACCTGGGCACCATAGTGCGAATACCAGCTCAGCTTTGTCTCCTTACTTGGTAGCGCATATGCATCAAAATCAATGGGATTAGAATACGAGGAACAGCAAGTTCTGATGTTGAAGCACGTCGCTAAAATGCACACTTTCTGACAACCTCATTTGGCTCTTTCCTCATGTGGCTGCTCTGACCAGCACTTCCACCCAGGACTTCACTGGTATCATATATGTACTCATCAGTACAGAATCATAAACTTTGTAGACCTGTATCATACAATTTCAGAAAAAAATCCCTCGGAAAGAGAGCAGTCGAGCATTGTAAGCCACTCCACGGTAGAGGAAACAAGGTAGAGTCATTTTTATGCTGGAAAATACACGTCCTCTTGTTCGGCTAGCCAATAGAATGGCTTTATTTCAAACGAAATTTGTGACTTCACCATTGCGCCATGTCTTAGACCAATAGTTGTGCCAGATTTGGGGCTAGCAGTGTTATCAGATGCAGTATGAGCGTTGCTATTGGCTCGTTGCCACGACGTCAGCATTGCCACACGGTCGACGAAAAAAAGACTGATTTGACCCTACCTTGTTTCTTCTACCGTGACCACAACCTGGACGTCGTTGTGGCACTTCTTAATTTACTCTACAACCAGCTTTTACGGCGTCAATTGAACATTGCAAGGCAGTTGTGGTAGTTGCATTGTTGCCACAGGCACCAGTCAGTGAGATGAATGCTAATCTTCCAGAGCATTGAGGGGGCTACCCTTCTCTCACGCAAACCCGTTTTTTTCCTCAAAGCCAGTATGGAAGTTTCGCAACACATGCGACCCAGAAATGATATATGAATCAGTCGGTAACATAATACACAGAAATCGTCAAATTTACCTCAAAAAACCGTACTTTAGTTTCATACACTGGACCTCTCTAAGAAAGTTTCCGGGAGTTTCTAAACAATGTGCAATTTGAAGAAGGCTGTAAACAAGAAAAAAATATCGGAAACACTCGTTATGAAGGCATATTCAAAGTGAAACCCTATAAGTCCCTCGCGAGTTGTGACATAGAGCAACCTGGCGGAGGGCAGTTACAGTTACCTAAACAAAGAATGAATTAGATAAATTAGTTGAAGCCACCCATACCCTCACTGAAAGCATTAATTCCTGAAATAAAATTGAATAAATAACTCCCGTGACATATTTGTTCCTAATGCATCAAAGTCAATATTTTTTTCTAAGTTTCAGCTACTGATAGGGTACGTCTTTAAATATAGTGAATAAATATCCAGGCCATCTCTCATCTTTCTTTGTAATGAACTAGTAAGCTCATAACGAAACCTTGGTCGTGATAAAAAATTCATATGTGCTCTTTGTGCTGTATTTCAATAGAATTAATAATAAATTAAGTTTACAACTTTGGTCAGAGACTATTAAGTTGTAACTCTAGTATTTTAAACCAAACCCATTTACATCGTCACATGTAAGTTTTTATATGGTGTCTTGGAGGAACATTTTTTTCTTCATATTTTTGCTGCTTATTTACACCTCGTTTCTACTCTTATTATCAACATAACGCAAGACATGAAGTCCACATCAATTTTGATAGAACTTTCCAGCCATGGCGTACTCAGAGAAGCTCGTTTAGAAAACTTACCACAACGTGGCGTATTCGTACTGATTTCTGAAATACAGAGTAAGTCCGAAACAAGCGAAAACATCTTTGAGCGCGCAACATGCATAATTTGCCATTGCAAACTTGACGCTTCTGTTCAAGAAAACTTTATCTGTTGTTAAGCCCGTCAATACAAACAGCTTGCTGACAAGCCTAAGTCTCACTGTCTGATGATAGAAAAGTCAAGTAAATAAAGTACGGTAAGTTGCACGCGCTTCACTGACTGGTGAATAAAGTTTGATATTTGTACATTGTGCTTTAAATTATAACAAAGTATTCCATTCGAAGACACATAAAAAGTCCAGTCAACTGGTAGTGTTGTCTTTTTTGAGCTAGTCATCTCGGATATTATGGTCCACTTAAATAGCGTCTGTCACTACGAGCACCCAGTAAACAGTCCAGACGCGCCCTTTGCCTCTGCAGCTCCAAAACACGGTGAGGAGATCTATAACTTACATACCGGATTTTGCAGTCAATTCAAACATTGCAGTCATCTTAGAGTCTGTCAATACAAGCACCCAGCAAACAGTTCAGAAGCGCCTCTTACCTCTGCAGCTCCAGACCACAGTGAGGAGACCTATAACTTGCACGGTAGCCACACTACCAACACACGACCACTCAGCAATCAGCTCGGAGTCTCAAGTCTACCGCGTTGTCAAACACCATCTCACAAGAAAGAGCATGGAACTTGGGAGAAACAACACTTTCTCATCTAAACGAACAAATATAGACAAATAAACAACAGAGTTTTCCTATAATAACATTGTAGCTACCTTAAGATCACAGTTCACAGCTATCTATTGACGGGAATACGAAAGAAATAATACTCATGTCAAGAATAGCACCAAACATTACGCATTCAATGCGACAATATTAGGGTCGAGTTTTTAGACACATTATGTTCAACAGTTTTTGCCTTCTGTTTATTTCCTCTACAATTTTTTCATGTTTCCACCCCTAATGAAGTGATGCAGGTATTTCGGAAAAGAGCGACGGGAGGGAGATGTTCGGCAACACAAACAAACATTCTCATAATAAATGCGCCCCAAGTATGACACTGCTTCACGAAAAACAGATCACGCAAATATTACACTTGAATTAACTGGGTTGGAAAAGTCATCTGACATTTATTTATTCATGTTGTGATGCTGGTCACAGAAAAAACTCAGACAATGAAAATGTATTAGCTTTTAAGTTTTACGTCCACTTGAAATTTTTCAAAAATTTGTAATAAAACTGATGAAAAAGAAAATTTTTGTCGCTAGGACTTAAGGAATTGCTCCCAGCACTTTGCTCAACTGTAAAAAAAAATGAGCAGTTATTTTTCTCACAATGTTGATCTCCCCACACAAGACGAAATGCACGACCTTTGAGGTGCTTATTCGGACAGTAGACTATTCCCTTTTTTATCAATAACAGAGTTTCTTCACACAAGGAATAAATTTAACTCAAGAATTAGTTAGTTTATAATCATCTGCAAAAATCACAACTTGCTTGTGAATCTGGGTACAATACAAAGCGAGGTCATAGCACACTCTAGAACAAGTACGCCGCACGAGGTAAATCTGACACAAAACCACTTAAGAGAACCACGTAAGTTACCGCTGGGGATTCCCTGAAATTAAACTTGTCTTTTCCGTGGATACTTTTTTGGAAGATCTGTCGGCTGTGCGCGACACCACAGGCGTCCCAGATGACTCCATAGCCACGACCGTGTTACTAGCATAAGGAAGAGCTGAGTGCGTAGGTGCAGGGGAGTGGCTTTGAGTTCTGGAGCTCAAGCTAGATACAGTCGGCGCGCGCGAGCTGGAGACAGCAGAACTCATGGGAGTTTGTGAGCGAAAACTAGAGACAGAAGACGATATGGTAGGCCCTTGAATGTGCGGACTATAACTTATGGAGTTATACGATGAGCGTGTTTGAGTGTTCAGGCTCGGTGTTGTAGTAACGGGAGGCGTGGACGCTGAACAGCGTGTGGTAGAACCATAGCCTGGGAGCATGGGTGCTGTTTGATGTCGTGTGTGTGACATCGGGTTAGGGGCGTCGCTGGGGAGAATTGGACTAGCCTGAACAGTTCTAGAATGTGGATACGGATAGGTGGTTGTGTGAAGAGAAATACCTTTAGACTGACTAGGCATAGATGTTTGAGAACGTGAAGTAGTGGTTGGCACAACAGGAGCTGTGGACCGATATGATATGGCACTTGAATCTTTGGCATTGGTCAACAGAGGCTGAGAGCTGGGATTATGTTTGGAAGCTGGAAGAAGAACTTTGTGAGTGCCTGGAAGCGGAGAAGATCCAGGCTTTGTAACGGGAGAAATATTTTCGGGTTTAGACACAAACAGAGAATGGGATTCTTGTTTTGAGTCTGATAGTGACGGTGGCTTACGCTTAGAATCAGAAAGCGAAGGTGGTCCTGGCGAAGAAGATTGGGCTTGATTGAGAGAAGAGAGTTGCTTAGAAGGAGGGACGGGAGATGGCAGAGGCCGGACAGGACGAGCTGGCAGAGTGGGAGGCTGCTTCTGAGTCGGTACTAACTCAACATCAATGTAGGAAACCTGAGGGACAGCTGTGGCAGAACGAGAAGCCCCGTCGTGAAGCTTACGTTTAAGGCTTCTGTCGCCACGATCATGCGAGTCAAAATGACGCATTTCAGTACCGTCTACACCACAGTCTGTTTTTGAGCTTGACTGCTGATCAGCCACTGAAGTGCTGTCAGTCTTAGTAACACTTTCTTTGTTGGATTTCTTTCGAGTGTGCTTCTGGTCATCTTGGCTGTGTCGATGATGGCGGTGATGATGCTGCCCATGTCGATGCTGTGATGTGTCATCTGTAACAACTCCAGGGGTTCCCTCATGAGACTCGAGGGCAACAGCAGATGCAGATCTAACAGGTGTTTCTACACCTTTTCCAGAAGACAGCTCATCTTCTTGACCGGTAGAAATGGCGTCAAAACCAGACTTGCGATCGTAGTGCTTTTGGCTACAAGACCGGGCAACCGACGACTTTTGTCTGATCTTACTCATCTCAATATCTCCAGCACCACAGGGGTTCTTACCAAGACTCATGCTCTTCTGTAGCATCGCAGAGGCCCTTTTTTTGCGCAACACGACTCCGTCTAACCCATCTTCGCTGCTGCCAACAACCTCTTCTTTTTCTTCGCCAGCTGGAACTTCAGATTCAAGAACGCCTTCACTGCTTTTGTCAGCCTTGAGATCGGTGGGAGACTTAACCTCATTGCGCTGGTCAGCGTGAGAAGACTTGCGGTCTGGAGCAGTGCTGCACTCGAGCTTTTCTATGGCAACAGAGAGGCAGGCGAGCTTGCCCATGAGGGTGCTCATGTTCTCCTCATTGATGCGCAACGCCTCCGTTGACAAAGGCTGGTACAGGTCCTGTGGAAGGTAAATTTATATTCAGGCTAACAAACCACCCACAAAACTAGTGCAGATATGTTAACGCATTGACTACAATATCACCCTTCGGTGGGTCGTGCTTAAGCTTTTCCTGCTTTTAAAACCCAACACGTTCATTCAACGCACTAATTATTTAGGAAGTACAATTCTCATACTTCTTGCTAGATGACACGTGAGAGCTATTTGAACAAAAGTAAACCCAAAGCTGCCAGGACGCAGCAGTACGTAAAATTAAATCCTAAATGACGAGCCACTTGCCACTAATACAAATTTTTTTAAATCATTCAGTTTTCTGTTTATCTTGCTGGATAACAAGCAAGAGCAGCCAGGAAGTCAGTGAAGAAAGAGCCGTCAACAGTGAGTGGCAAGCGAAATTCAACTGTAAATGACTGGCTGCAATAACATGGAAGTACCTGTGAATAGTTGCACCCCCTGAAGGAGAGCGGCAAGTGAAACTTGACTCAAAATGATTGGCTGCCATAACGCCAAGAGGCCAGTAAAGAAGAAGCTGCTACGAATAAGTGAGATGTAAAACTGAATCCAAAGCTACAAGCTGCAACACTACAGAAGTACCCAAGAACCACCAAGAGGCCAGTAAAGAAGAAGCTGCTACAACTCAGTGCCACGAATTGAATCCAAAGCAACGAGCTGCAACACTACAGGAGTCCATGAGAGCCGCTAAAAGGCCAATATAGAACAAGCTGCTATGACAAAGTGCAGCAAATTAGGCCAAAGCGACAAGCTGCAACACTACAGGAGTCCATGAGAGCCGCTAAAAGGCCAATATAGAACAAGCTGCTATGACAAAGTGCAGCAAATTAGGCCAAAGCGACAAGCTGCAACACTACGGGAGTACCTGAGAGCCGCCGACCTCCTGATGCAACTTAGCCAGGCTCTCCTGCTGCTCCCTGATGGCCTCCATCTGCCGCAACCTGCTGTCATGACCTGAAAGGTAATTCTCATGAGCAAACTTCACTTAAATTAAAAGGGAGGTAGTGGTACAAAACACAAAAGAAAGACCCTCAACCAGCACTGCTGATTCGAAGATGGACAGGTTCAAAGATGAGGTAGCTCTGAGTAGAGTTTATTTTGCTTTTACAGCAACTGGCAATTGCCTGTAAATGTTTTGAAGAACTGTGTTTTAAAAAAAATTTACATGAACGTAGAAGTGCTTAACACAAGAAACGGAAATGCTCACAAAACCATAAAAATACACAAACACTCCACAAGGAATGCTCCACAAAATGGTGCAGAGATTAAAATAGCACACAAATAATTCAAAATAACAATGTTTACTAAAGCACCTTGATGTTTCATAAGGCATAGAAATAGTTCACCAAGCATAAAAATGCTTCCCCAAGCACAGAGATGCTTCCTCAAGCACAAAACTGCTTCCCCAAGCACGAAAATGCTTCCCCAAGCACGAAAATACTTCCCCAAGCACAAAAATACTTCCCCAAGCACAAAAATACTTCCCCAAGCACAAAAATACTTCCCCAAGCACAAAAATACTTCCCCAAGCACAAAAATACTTCCCCAAGCCCAAAAATACTTCCCCAAGCACAAAAATACTTCCCCAAGCACAAAAATACTTCCTCGAGCACAAAAATACTTCCTCGAGCACAAAAATACTTCTCCATGCACAAAAATACTTCCCCATGAACAAAAATACTTCACCAAGCACAAAAATACTTCCCCATGCACAAAAATACTTCCCCATGAACAAAAATACTTCCCCATGAACAAAAATACTTCCCCATGCACAAAAATACTTCCCCAAGCACGAAAATACTTCCCCAAGCACGAAAATACTTCCCCAAGCACGAAAATACTTCACTACATCCAAAAATATTACATAGAATGCTACACAAACAGGCCAACAACACTCGACACCAGCAAGAAGGCCAACACCAGACACCAGCAAGAAGGCCAACACCAGACACCAGCAAGAACGCCAACACCAGACACCAGCAGGAAGGCCAACACCAGACACCAGCAGGAAGGCCAGCACCAGACACCAGCAGGAAGGCCAGCACCAGACACCAGCAGGAAGGCCAGCACCAGACACCAGCAGGAAGGCCAGCACCAGACACCAGCAGGAAGGCCAGCACCAGACACCAGCAGGAAGGCCAAAACCAGACACCAGCAGGAAGGCCAACACCAGACACCAGCAGGAAGGCCAACACCAGACACCAGCAGGAAGGCCAGCACCAGACACCAGCAGGAAGGCCAGCACCAGACACCAGCAGGAAGGCCAACACCAGACACCAGCAGGAAGGCCAACACCAGACACCAGCAGGAAGGCCAGTACCAGACACCAGCAGAAAGGCCAACACCAGACACCAGCAGGAAGGCCAACACCAGACACCAGCAGGAAGGCCCACACTCGACACCAGCAGGAAGGCCAACACCAGACACCAGCAGGAAGGCCAACACCAGACACCAGCAGGAAGGCCAACACTTGACATCAGCAGGAAGGCCAACACCAGACACCAGCAGGAAGGCCAACACCAGACACCAGCAGGAAGGCCAACAATTGACACCAGCAGGAAGGCCAACACCAGACACCAGCAGGAAGGCCAACACTCGACACCAGCAGGAAGGCCAACACTCGACACCAGCAGGAAGGCCCACACTCGACACCAGCAAAAGACCAGCACCCACCGAAGGCAGTGAGGTGGCCGGCCTGGAACTGCTCCATGAGACGCAGGAGTCCGGCCTCTATCTCTTTAACTGCGCCAGCATCTGCACAACAAACACATTGGGAACGATGACAGATGTGATCAGATTTTCAGTGGATTTTTACACTTTGAGTGCAACGTGACCCACTGGTGGTCACCGAGGGAATTTTTATATTGCTGCTGACCGACCTGCAGTCACTGACTCAATTTTCATAAATATTTAATGGACACTAGATTAAGGCACAATCTATTCAATGCTCGTTATTTTCGAAATTGGTCTCTATGAATAACCCCAATTTGAGTTGGACATTGAACTTCAGTTTAACCTGCCGCACTTAACGTGTTCAGCCTCCCTAACCACAACAAAGGTGTTCCAAAGGTAGGAAAGATGGAGGTACCACAGAGTATAGAGTTAAGGCAGCATCTATGCACAAGGTGTGTCCCAACACAAGACCTCTTGTGCATAGAAAGAATAGTTCAGAAACGAAGTTATGAAACAAGATTGAAGTTTCAAAAAGTCAGAAGTGCTGAAAAACAGGACAGCAGTGAACTAAAAAAGATGGTCCTTGACCAAATTAAATTCAATTCTATTTCAACAAAAAAAGCCTACCTGACCTCCAGCTAGGGAACTCCCATTTTCCCACTGAAGCACTCATTTCCATTGATTCAATAATTTTATTCCCTGCCCAGAGAGGTGTTTGCAAACAGGACATCTATATCTCGGAACAAATAGAGACTTTTAAGGTATTAATTCGATGGTCAAAACTTACTCAGACGCTCCAAAGTATACAGTGCGGGTAAATGGACATAAAAAATGTTTAGGAGCATAGAGTTAGCTATGAATAACACTTTTGACTAGTCTCGTGTGAACTAACAACAAAATAAAATCAACTCTGATTATAGACTTTTTACCTTCCAAAACAAAACTTACTTTAATAAGGTGTAGAAATCGAGTAATAAATCTTGATTTGACTCACAAAAATTCTAGCAGAGTTAACATCGTTTACGAAGTATAGATTAGTTGTGAACATATTGTCTAAATCTAGGGTTAATTTCATGCAAAAACTATCCAATAGTCTCTAACACCTTTCCGGAAAATAGGGTTCATTTCATTCATAAACTATTAAACGGACTGAAACACGTCAAAGATTAGAGTTAGGAAGCCCCAGATGGCCGGGTAATAACTGTTGAAGTGACTCGACTTTACCGTCAATGTTGGTCTTCAAAAGATTAGTGTGCGACTTCCTCTGTAGCTGCGGCCTGAGCAGCCCAGCCCTCATGTGCAGCTGCTTCCTCAAGTTGTTACGATTGCTCAAAGTTGGGCCTGACCCAGAATTACTGGTGGCAAATTCCTGCTTAGTGGACATGCCAGAAGCTAGAGGGTTTCTAAATGTACCACCAAGCGTGCTATGCGGACCGCTACCAGGGAGATTAGAGAGCTCAGATGAAGATTTATTCTGGCTTTGACCAGAGGTCATTCCGAAAACCTTATATGTTGAGACAGTTTTGCTCATGGGAGTGTTGAGGCTGCCATAACTGTTGTTTGAACCGAGTTGTTTAGCTTTGAAATTCAGGAATTCGCTGGGGACTGAATTATGAGGACCTGAAGAAAGAGTGCCTTGACCATCACCAAAGCCCAGGCCGTCAAAGAGAGCAACACTGCGCAAGGTGGCGACATCTGATTTGCCGACAGGGGTATCGGTAGAAGCCATCACCAGGGTGTCTTTGAGGAGATGCATCTCATTGCCAGGCAAAGAAGTCATAGCTCCAGGTTTGAACCATTGCTCGTTAAGCTTTGTGACACTGTCAAACCAAGCTTCATCATCATCTTGCTCGGCATCAGGCACAACCAAGTCCGGCTCTCGAACGTGAGATGCTTGGTTGGAAATTGCTGGGTTGGTTTCGCTTGCTCTGGAATTTAATGTTCCACTTCGCCAAGGCAGTTTACCGGAGAGCCATAAGGAGGATGAGGTGTTAGGCTCTGCACTAGCCAACAAGCTGCTGCTCTCTCCGTACCCCAAACTGCTGCTGTTGCTGTCGTGTCGTGTTGACGGAAACTGACCATTTTTAGTACCACTAGCGTTGTGATATTCGTTACATAAACCTGACTTCGGAAGGGGCTTCTGTTCGCTTTTCAGTAAATTGTATTCAAGTAAGCCTTTGTTAAGGCTGCTGTTTTCTGATAATTCTGACGCTGTTGAGTCACTGTTCGAGCTGTTTGACCCAGCCATTGCAACAGTAGATCCAAACTCCTGCTTTTTATTTTTCAGTTTATTGCCTCCCCAAAACTTCATCAAGCTGGCGGAAGCTTTTGATGAACGTCGACTGGAAGACTGCGATAAAAGTTCTGTCAAAAACGAAGTAGCTTTCTTACCAGGTTTTGAACTAACCTTCAGAGGAGAATTTTCTCCAATATCGATACACACATTTCTACTTTCATTCTCTGGAGGAACTGAGGCTTGAGGAGAATTTCTTGCCGATGCCACGGTTTTCCTAGGAGAGCCGAGACTTTCAAACTCCATCTGAAGCGCAGTGTGTGTGGGTCTGGGTACCCCTGAATAAATGGCTTCTGGTTTGATGTGAAGAGTAATGTTGGACTGCAATGATAATGGTCTAATTGGGTTTGCTGCAGGCTCCACAAATGTTTCTTCAAAAGGAGACAAAGAAGTTTCCGACGTGATTGATTTTTTCCCAGGCGATGAAGCCCCTTCAGTTGTTGAAACTGAAGTCCTGCTCGCGCTTCCTTGACTCACCAGCTTTATTCTATGCTCTCTCGTATCATTTCGTAAAACCACATCAACAATTTTTTCTTCTCCTTTCCTCTGAGAAGACTGAATTAAAGCAGATTTTTCAGAAATGGGAGACGTTTTGTCAGCAGCTTTAAAATCCACCTCAGAACGATGAGAGGTAGCGCTTTCCTGACATAGGGCGGAAGATTGCTTTGTAGTTACAGAAGGGAACCCACTTACACCTTCAGAAGCATGTTCACCACTTTGCTCCCGAGCAGGACTGGCCAAAAGTGATCCAGTTATGGCATGCGAGTTTGTTTTACCATCTGGTGACGATTGACACCCAATTCTCGCGGGCACACTAACTTTTCGACCAGGACTTGAATTTGTCCCAAGCGAACTGAGCGACGTGGTTGCAGTGGGGACAACTACAGCATGTCTTTTGGTAGGCAAATTTGTATTACTTGAAGAAGTAGCTGCTCCTATGGAAGAACCTTCATACATCTCAACTCTAGAAGTATTTTCTACAGCTTTTGATCGTCCGTCGTGCTGAAACGCAGAATTATCAGCAGAATAAGCAGCAACGTCGTCTCGAGAACGAGGGGATGATCGACCCTTCATGGCCGACACGTCCCACCCAGCAACGGGAGACATTCTTTTCGGGGCGGGAATGCTGAGTAAATTTAACTCTATTTTCTCCGGGATGGAAGACATTTCTGTTCCTCGTCGAGGCCCAAGTATCGACGTCTCCCTACCTGCAATTTGAGAAAAAAAATAGGAATTTAAATTTTTGATGTTTTAAAGCTATAAACTATTTTCAGTCATAAAGCATTCAATTGTTTTTGACTTCAGAGGAATGAGCTATTCAATAATTTGAGTTGCTAAGTGTCTTACACTAAGACGCCAAGAATCTGTCTTTGATAAAATTTCATTTTAATAAATGATCGAATCGTTTTCAACTTGGAGAATTTAACTATTCAATGAATAACTGAAGCATCATGAATCCAAAAAAGTTCGAATGGGTTCAGATATTTGGCAACACTTTACAGATAAGTTAGTTTAAGCTTCCCAAACCACAACAAAGTTAGCCAGAGAGAAGGAGGAAGAAGGTACCATTTAGTATGAAGTAGAAAAAATAAGAAATGTGTGTATAAGGTGTGGTCCCACACAAGATTCCCAGCGCATAGAAGTAGTGAGTTCGGAAGTATATTCATAAAACACAAAAGTTGAAAAAGAATGTACTAGGTGCAGCGGAACATCTAAGCATCTAGACTGAAAATAATAGCTGATACTAAGTTGAGGATTAGTTAAACAAAAAATAATACTTTTTGGCCTTTAATTTACTTGATATCAGAGAAGCAAGTAAAAATGTTATTTTGAAAGATCATTTCTATTAACAAATGAGCAAAGCTTTCCATCAATGTTTACAACACATTAGATCATGTTCCACCGTTCATTCTTAATACTCGGCGTATATTTAAAACTTCAAAAAAGGAATTTAAACACAAAATTCAAAAGTTCCAGACTCAGTAGAAGCTGCGAGTGCTTCAGTAGCCTTGTTAAGCCTCCCATGAGCAGCCTGTTAGCAAAATTGAGTTAATTCTTTTCCAAATTTTCCCTTTAGCATTAATCCTTTAGTTATTGATGCGCTCAGTTCAGGAGGATATGGCGGTCAAGTAATTAAAATTCTCATCCCTGACAATCATTGCTTTATTAAATGAGTGTGGCCTTTAGTGAATTGCATCATCGTTCATTATTGTCACAAACCTTTATCTGACAACATATGTGCCCTACTTCATTTGATTTGTTAAAGACTTCTCACTAAATGATTGGTTGCATGCATTCCAAGCTGAAGTACAAAAGCAGAAAACTAGTCACAAGTATAAGATTCCAAACGCGAGTTATTTTGCCATTTACTCTAGTGCTGAGAAAAGAATTAGTTAGATAAGCTTAATACACAGAAACCAAAATTAAAGAAGAAAATATATTTTTTTAACATACATGTCACAGAGTGACAAGAGCAACCATGAAAAGCGTCAGGGCCAAAACAAACACAACAAAGGCACGACCCAAGACAACGACAACAAACATGACAGAATAAAAGCAATAAGCATGATACAGGACTAAGACTTCAAAAATGACCAAAAATGGCAACATCTTCGCTGGTAACAAGATGGTAACAAGAATGACGTAGAAAAAAGATAACAAGCAAGGTAGAGGGAAAAAACTAGATTATTATTCTTATTATTATATAAGAAGTAGTAGTAGTAATAACATAGGTTTGCTAGCGCTTCAGTTTTTTAGACTATATCGCACCGAAGGTCACATAATTTAATCGGTCTCAGGCTTTTCCGATTTACCACGCAAGGTGAACACCAACATTATAAGAACATCAAAAATTACAGGATCATGATTTAATTACAACTCAAGATTATAATGGTCTCTCCACTGAAATTTTGTACATACAACAGTACATCCAAATCACTGGGCAGCCAGACCCCTTAGGGGGTTTCAGCTGCCCACCCATTTATGGCCGGACGCCTTACCCACGCTGAAAACCCCCAAGGTTTCAACGTAGCGCGTCCGGCCATATTGCAGTATCTTTATCTACAATCTTCCAAAAGACTTCAAACATAAAAAACTTTTCTTAGTTTTCAGCGTACAGAGGCACTATAATTTGTTCATAAGAGACGAGTCAGAGAGATAATTAATAAGCCGCCAATGATTAAAACGCCCACGAGTCGGTTCTCCCAACATCTTGCACAGAACGAAATCAGAGTCAGCGCCCTGTAAACCAGGGTAATAACGGGAACGTACATCGGAAAAGTGGAGGCACTCAACCAATATATGCTGCACCGACAGCGGCACCAAGCAGTGATCGCAAAGAGGGGCCGGGCGACGCTCTATTAAATGACCATGAGTGAGGCGGGTGTGACCAATCCTCAGTCGACATAGGAGGACTTCTACGCGGCGGTTCCGGCATGCTGAAGAGGGCCAGGCTCGGACACTGTTCTTAATCTTGCGCAGCTTGTTGTCTAGGGTATTTTCCCACTGTCGCTGCCAGAGTTGGGTTAATGCAGCTTTAATTATAGGGTAGTAATCTCGGGCGGGTACTCTGGTATTTGTTGGGTTAGCAGCAGAGGTTGCAGCATTTCGCGCTAACTCGTCTGCCCGATCGTTGCCACGCACATCAACATGGCCAGGTACCCAACATAGAGTTACAAGTTTTGGGGAGCTTGCAAGTCGCAAAAGGCTAGACATTATTCCAGAAATTATTGGATGCGTAGAGTTGTAGGATCTCAGTGACTGGATGGCAGCTTTGGAATCGGAGAACACCACATAAGAACCCGAAGCAGGTCGCTCCTCAATCATGCGGAGTGCGGCACGGATGGCGATCAGCTCCGCAGAGTAGATTGACGTTTCAGGCAGCAGTCTTTCCTCCACCACTCCACCATCAGAAACTGCAGCACAGCCCACTGCATCATCCGCTTTAGAACCGTCAGTGTAGATATGGAAAGCTCCCTCGTGGTCACTGTGAAGGTGATCTTGGAAAATATGTCGCAGAATGGATCTTGTCATCATCTCTTTCTTTGGGTATTGCGGTCCTGGACAGAAGGTCTGAATCGGAATTTGCCAGGTTGGCTCTTCCAGAGTGGGGGCACGCTCAACTTTAAACGAAGGCAACTGCGCCATCTCCGCAAGTGCTTCGTAGTCAGTAGAGGAGGGGATATAATACGGAAACAACACCCGACCCCGTACTCCCTCCATCACGCTATTCCACGTGGCCGTGAAAGGTAGTTGTCTGAGTCGTACAACATACTGTAGAGTAAGCTGTGTTCGACGAAGTTGCAAGGCTGGCTCACCGCAATCCACCAATAAGCTCATCACCGGTGATGTCCGAAAGGCCCCCGTACACAGCCTTAGAGCAGAGTTATGGATTGGGTCCAGGAGTGATAAGCATGATGGGCTGGCACTCTGGTAGACGACGCAGCCATAATCAATCTTGGCACGAACGGTGGCTCTATAAAGTCGCAGCATGGTTGTTCGATCAGCACCCCATGTTAATCTGGACAGGCATTTCAGGAGATTCAGAGCTTTAGAACATCTTCCTTTTAAAGCCAGTATATGAGGTCTCCATGACAGTTTATTGTCGAACAACATGCCCAGAAAGGAGGCTGTGGGCGAGACGTTGACCAACCTATCACCGAGAAAGAGCTCAGGTGTAGGTTCATTAGTGCGACGGGGCTGCACGTGGAGTGCCACACTCTTTTCAACTGAAAAGGAGAAGCCTCGCTTGTCGGCCCAGGCTCCAATGCGGTTAATGGCTTCCTGTACTCGACGAGTCAGGGCGGGTAGGTATCTAGAGGATGCATACAGCATGAAATCATCCACGTACAAGGAAAACGGAACATGCCCTGGTAGGTCCTTCGTGATGGCGTCCATTGCAAGTAGGAAGAGCGTGCAGCTTATAACGCTGCCCTGAGGTACCCCTTCGTTCTGAGTCATCAGAGCAGAAAACCGTGTGCCCACTCTAACCCTAAACCGACGTTCTCTTAGAAACTCGCGTACATACATTGCCATGTGACCTCGTACACCAATCTTATGCAGTTGCTCCAATATCCCGTATCGCCAGGCAGTGTCATAAGCCTTCCGCAAATCGAAGAAGACGCATATAGTGTGTCTTCCTTGGGCACGCTCTTTAACAATATGGTTCTGCAGTCTGAGGAGGGCATCCGTGGTTCCACGAAGAGTTCTGAACCCAAACTGAACTGGAGAGAGATGATCTCCGGCCTCCAGAAAGCGCATCAATCTTACGTTGATTATCTTCTCTAGTACCTTTCCTACACAGCTTGTTAGGGCTATGGGGCGGTAACTAGATGCTTCAGTGGATGGTTTATTGGGTTTCAAGAAGGCAAGTACTGTGGCTAATTGCCATTCTGTAGGATATACATGGGTTGTCCAGATTTTATTATACAAATGAAGAAGGTAGGTGATTGCTGATGAGTGCATTTTCCTTAGCATCTTGTAGTGGATGCCATCTGGTCCAGGGGATGTATTCTTACATTGTCGAAGTGCATGATACAGTTCAAGGTACGTTATGGGTGAATTGTATGGATATTGTTCATCCGATGCAAAATTAAGGTGAGACTGTTCTTGGCGCTGCTTAATGATCTGGAAGCCGGGTGTATAGTGCCTTCCGCTACTGACGTCGGCAAAATGCTCCGCCAGCAAGGAGGCAACGCGATCCTGGTTCATGGTGATCTCTCCGTTGTCCGTGAGGCAAGGTAGGGCATGTCCGCTTCGTCCTCTCATCTTTTGAACTCTTTGCCATATTTTTGAAGTTGGCGTGTCAGCGTTTAGCGTGGATACGTACCGTTGCCATGATTGTTTCCTGGCCGTATCCTTCACTAACTGTGCTCTTGCTCTGGCTCTTTGGTAGAGTATCTTATCAGCAAGGTTGTGGCTCCGTTGGTACCGGCGTAAGGCCCTCTTTCGTTCAAAGTTAGCCTGGGCACACTCGTCACTCCACCATGGGACTCGATGATTCACTTTCCCTCCCTTCGAGCGGGGTATAGCAATAGATGCGGCAGTACGAATAGTGCTAGTAAACCTCTCTAGCGCCTCGTCCACAGTGGTCTGGTCCCCACCATCTTCTAAGGCTGTCAGAGCCTCAAATGCTTCCCAATCAGCTCGTTTAAGCAAGTAGTGAGGCTCCGAGTTGAAAGGGAGGTAGGTGGGGAAAGTCACCACCACTGGAAAGTGATCACTTCCATGGGCGTCATCCATGACAGTCCACCGAGCATCTGGGTAACAGTCCGGGGAGCACACACTGATATCTATTGCGGAAGTAGTCCCGGTTTGGACGTGGAAGTGAGTCATACTTCCCGTATTCAACAGACACAAATCTGTGCTAGCAAGGAGTCGTTCCACTTCTCTGCCCTGTTGATCGATGCTGTTGTTACCCCACGCAGCATGCTTCCCATTCCAATCACCGCCCACCACAAAAGGTTCCGGGAGTTGCCTTATGACGTCCAAAAGCTCTTCACATGTAGCTATGCGAAGAGGAGGGATGTACAGATTACATACTGTAAACGGTGCAGTAGCAGTCTCCACTCGGACAGCCATCACCTGCAAGCGTGAATTGATGGGCAGCCTGTAATATGGGAAACTCTGCCTCACAAAGATTGCCAGTCCTGTTCCAGGAAGAGGATTATTGTTTGTAGAGTAAGTTTCTACTTGGTAGTGCTTAAGTCGGGGCGGAGCACTGCCTCCGAGCATAGTTTCCTGGAGGAGTACACAAGCTGGTTGAAGTTCTAGTAGGATAGCATGGAGATCACCGTAGTTACGTCGCAAGCTGCGACAATTCCAATGAATGATGGTAAAAGCCAGTCTGATAAAAAAGTTACAGTTGTTACTTCTGAGGTGGTGCACTAGATTCGGTGATTGCTACACGTTGACTGACCAGAGTTGGGATAGGTCTCGCCTCGTCTGGTTTCCTTCTTCCCTCGCGCCACGTTCGCACCTCGACATCAGGTGGTGGTATCGAGGGAAGGCCGGGAGGAGGAGGATACTTCTTCAGCAACTCATCACTGAGTCCCTTGGGTACATGTCTAACACGGTCAAATGAATATTTTCTCTGGGCTATGCTGGGTTCGCCCGACTGGTCGCGAGCTACTTTTGAGTGAGGTGTGCTGGTAGGCGACGCTCCACTCTGGAGGCGCTTGCGTGGAATTCCCATGGCTTGAAGTTTTTCTGGCACCTTAGGCGGTGGCATCTTTGGTGGTGGTAATTTAGCAGTGGTAGATTTAGCTGAGGCAGTTGCACTAGGACCTGCAGTAGCTTTCGGTGGTTTACCTTGGACAGACGAAATCTGGCTAGTCCTACCCTCCGGAAGCGTCGTGGTGGTGGCACTGTCGGGAGGAACATCCTCACTCACAACTGGGCCTTCCACTACAGGAGCAGCCCTAGGCGGGGAGCCGGTTTCGGTACGGCCTCGGGACGTCACCAGCACCTCACCCTCGGCATGACCCTCGTCGTCTGTGCTCACCTGTCGTCTATGGCCTTTATCAAGCTCCCTCATGGTCTGTTGCACAACCATTCCTCTCGGGGGGGCAGCCTCAACAGGACCTGAGGGTTCACCTCGAACAGCGTTACTGATGCCCATGGGCCTGGCAATATCTGCGAACGTGACCCCCTCACGGACATATCGGGCTGCCACGCGCCTTCTAGCATCTCCAAAAGATAGTTTTTCCTTGCATTGTAGAGCCACAACTTCTTGTTCCTGCTTATACGTCGGGCAGTTTAGAGATGAGGCTGGGTGGGGACCTCTACAGTTCGAGCATCTGGCTGGGAGAGAACAGGGCAGCTCATGCACTTCTCCAGCACACTGGTAACAAACACCCACAGCCGCCCTGCACGACCCAGCGCCATGTCCAAAACGTTGGCATTTGTAGCATCGTCTGGGTCTGGGTACGTAATCCCGTACGGAGCACTTGGTCCAACCAATGGAGACTTCAGTTGGGAGCTGACAGGCATCAAAAGTCAAGATATAGACATTTTGATTCATCAAAACTCCGCCAATTCTTTTCTTCGTCTGATACACATCCGTTACCTTGTGCCGCTTCAAGCCTTCGAGTATCTGATCGGGAGTGAAGTTTGGAGCATTCATGTAGTGAATGGTTCCCTTAGTTTGATTGAGGGTTTTGTGAGGCTCCACAACAACTTCGTTCATGTCCAGGGTCCTCAAATTAACAATAGCCTGGCTCTGCATTCGATTCGCCACCTCCACAATCACACCTCCGGAACGAGTCTCATTAATATTCTTTGGCTGGCCCCCAATAGTTCGCACTATCTCATCGTTTGCTCGAATGACGTTGATAGTGGCCAGATTTGTATTAGATGGAGATGATATGCAGAAGAACTTTTTGTAGTCAGTCTCCTGCCACTGTTGAAGGGGAGGGTATGCAGGGGCGTCACTACCGGTTCGGACCCTCCTATTTCTCCTCCATCGCCCTCTAGATGAGGCAGGCTGGAAAGGTTCAAGCGTCTGAATCTGAGTTAGGTTTCGATTCCTGTTGTCTTCATGAGCCCGATGGCTGTCCCCACCATCATCAGGGGGAGCGGTCGATGACAGCGTGGGCGTATCTTCTGAGGCCACAGAATGTAGTACTTGTTTGAGTTCTGTTTGGTTCATACCGGACCCAGCTCCACTCACAGCCATAAGCTGTGATGGTGCTTGTCTCGCAGGTAGAACGGCGGAATGATCAGTGGAAATTTCCATGGGAGGCTCCTCTGATGGAAGCAGAGGAGGGGCCAGGTCGTCACCAGAAAGTCGAGAAGAGGGTTCATTCGTGGAAGCAAGCAGTGGTTTAGGATTCTCTTTCAGTGAGGGTC
Organism: Morinoia aosen; assembly: GCA_030386875.1. Classification (NCBI taxonomy): domain Eukaryota; kingdom Metazoa; phylum Arthropoda; class Malacostraca; order Amphipoda; family Talitridae; genus Morinoia; species Morinoia aosen. Next base: position 36,970,692 of record CM059577.1, read on the forward strand.
GCCCCTCACCTATCCAGGCCCGCTCAAGCCGGAAAAGAACCCCTCGGGCGGTCAGCAGCATTCTGATGCATCTCTGCACTTAAGGCGGGCACACGCTGACCACTAGGAAGTAAAAACCTCCTCCCACCGTCGACCCCGGCCCGTGGCAGTCTCCAAGTACGCCCGAGATAACGAAGACTTTATAACCCGTAACTGCCGGGGCCCGGTTTATATTTACATGGGAAACCTCACCCATGGTCCCCCCTTTGTCAGGCTGCTCCAGTTGAGCCAGCCTACCATGGTTGAACCTACCAGAACCGGGGCCCCGGCAGTATAGCCTCAACCTTCATGGCAGCACGCAAGCCCTCCCACCACGACAAGGTAAGGACATGGGGAGGGATATATTATATAAGAAATTTTAGCCTCCCTTAACCACGACAAAGATGTTCCAAGAGAGGAAAGAGGAAGGCACCATTTAGTATGGAGTTGAGGGAACGCGGAATCTATTCACAAGGTGCACAGAAACAGTAAGCTAGGAAAGAAGTTCATGAAACAAGAAAAAAATTGAAGAAGAAAGTAGTAGGTGCTAAAAAGCAGGACAGCAGTGAACCGAAAAAAGATGGTCCGTAACAAAACAAAAACCTATTTTATTACAACAAAAAAGAAGCCTACCTAACTAACCTTTAGCTCGGGCCCTCACATGGTTCCCCTGGGAGCTAATTCCCATAGATACAATAGTTGTATCCCCCTGAGGGGGGAAAAAACTAGAGCATGTTAAAGAACAAAAATAACAAACGTGCACGATGACGTAACGATAGCAGTGGTAAAGTACCTACCTAGCACCTAGACTGTCTTGTATGCCTACTAGGGTGAATATAAACAGCAAGACCAGAGTAACATATCCTCATTTTCCTGAGAAAGAGATGAGAAATTACTGATGTCACATAACGATATCTAGGATAAGCAGACGATAAAAATGATAAATACCGATGTTAAATGAAGTTTCTACCAACGTTGGCCCTCCAAATGCTATAAACTTAACCCTGTTATACACATGCCCATTTCCTGTTAAGTTTACTTGCATTGCTTTTTCTTAGCTTTCCTTCCATTTGAAAACAACGTTCAACTATTCCAAGATTAAGCTCGACTTCTGCGAAGAGAAAGAAGGCACATGGAGCGAGGTCCACCTCATGAAACTGATGGGTCAGAAAATCAGAATTCAGGTCAAGCCCAAGGCAGCTTCATTTTCCCTGTGGGTTGACAGGTGTTTAATGAACAACAAAAATGCTTCTTCGACCAACATTGGCAGCAAAGGCAGACTAAGTGAAGCCAAACCTGCTCGTTCACGTCACTTGCTGTGGTGCAGAAATTTATCATAGAGACATCAAGTGCATTCATTCCACCTTCTAGTCTAGCGGTTTGGTGATCAGCCATACGTGCCATTCATGCCACTCATAAGACACTGAATCACAATTATCACTCAGCATTTGACAACTATGCAGGGTGGCCAAATGGCTTTCATGGACAAGTGTTATTTGATAAAATTCAAAAGTTCAGAATTTTGCCGCCACAAAGGTTTATCCAGCAATCCCAGTTTGGGGTTTCCACCAAAACCTTTAGGAAATTTTAATGCAATGCAGCAATGGTAAATTTTCACACGCACATTCTTTTTAATATTTTCTGAAGTGTTGAATGCAAAGTTGTCAATGTACAGAATTGCAGTCACTTGAGTAAACATAACAAGTTAACCTTTAACCACCCCACGTGTCATATATACGGCATGCTGAATAAAAATGCTCATATATTTCAGTTGTCAAATTAGGGCCTTAATGTGCATTTTGAAGTTCACTGTCGAGAGGCAGTTCCGTCCCTATTGTGAGGTAGGCGACAACCTGATGCCAGTGCCAGTCAAATGAAGGTGGTTAGAATAATGGTAATAAGTATGAAAAATTATGACGGCTTTGGGTTTATTATTGAACTGGTGTAGTAATGGCCAAGCAAAAATTGCATTAGGTTGTGTTGTGTTACCGTGACATGAACTAGTCATCAAGTCCTATTTCTTTCTCATGAAATACATACATAAACATTATCTTGGAGCTAGAACTAAATGAGTGTTAACGATCTTCAACACTAAATACTTTGGACATTCCCTTACAAATTTACAATGAACCTAATAATCCAATGCACAGCACTCGCTTCTCTATAGATGATAAATCAAACAGAACACAATGGAAGATATTTGTAAGCCATGCAGAAGTCAAGGTTGACTGACATCACGAGTAGCAGGGTGGAGGAGCGCCAGTGGGAAGCTCTTACATGCAAAAAATGAGCAATTCAAAAGGACATATTAGATGCCTCCTTATCCGTAACAAAAGCGATCTAACAATGGATACAAGGGAACACGGAATCTATGTACAAGGTACATAGAAACAGTAAATTGAGAAAGAAGTTCATGAAACAAGATATAAAAGTTGAAGAAGAAAGTAGAAGGTGCTGAAAAATATGACAGCAGTGAACAGGAAAAAAATATTGTCCTTAACATAAAAACATTTTATTTCAACAGATGAAGGCCTACCTAACTCCCAACTTGGGACCTTATAAAGTCAAGAGGAATTGGTGAACAATAGCGCTTGCTGGTTTTAAATAATACTTTTTTTAAATATTTAACTATTTGAACGTTTAAACCTCTACATATCTAGCACACACTTGAATGGATTTTAGATCACCCATAATGTATCTCAAGCATACAGAGAAAATTTAGTCTGGTGAAGTAACTAAATGAACTATTCAGGTCAATAATTCGTTATACATGCATCTCACTGAAGCAGCTATAGAAGCATTGCCTAAGTTGCAAACAGCACAAAATAAACACGAGTAAAAAATGCAAAAAATAATACAAACGCGCAAAATTAACACTTTGACTACGGCAAGTAGCACTGAAGTTTAATACTAAACTAAAATTTTTTGTAAATTGTCATAGGTAACGTTGATAAAGCCAACATTAACTGAATCTTACCTTCATAGAATTCCATTAAGTACTTAGGAAAATTGAGTTTTAGATTACTGGTCTATCAGCAACACTATGAAAATCCCTCCGTGTAACACCGGAGGCTCACATCACAGTCAAAGTGTTAATCAGATTACAGGCAGACTTTTAAAGGAGACACAAAAGCAAAGGAAAAACTGAAGCCTGTTAAGAACAAAAATGAAGCCCAATCCTACACGAACCTATACAGAAAACGTCAATTCCAAAACGGCCGATTACATTGATGAAGACATTCCAAGCAAGAGATCGTTTGTCAATAGAGCCAGATAGTTAATCTATAACCACCGTTAATGAGCATCAGAGCAAACCTACAACAGCATAAGGGTTTATTATGATGGTTATGGCGCAATTGCGGCTGCAGTCGAACTGTATCACTCCGTGGTTCTTCTATGTCATAACCTTATCGCGTGATCCTAATCCTTCCTGATCAGATGCACAAACATTTTCCACGTGTTGGAATTGATTTTACATTTTAAATTACAGGCAGTTTGTTGCATGCTGTATTGGATAGTTAGTGTGTCTGTTCCTGCTCCCAAAACTGGGGACCTGAATACTATAAACTAGCCGACAATTTTTGTCTTTGAATTGCAGCTATTTCGTATTGATTGAAATGTATCCGGAAACTGTTCAGCCACATAATGGAAATTAAAAAAAACAGAGGGTACGCATTTGAACAGCTTGTTAAATAACAGCTTTCAAGTTTGAATTTCAGTTCTAATGTAAAAAAAAATAACACCAATCTTGAACATCGGTATTGAAATATCAGTGGTGAAATAATGATGGGTGCTTTCAATATTGCCAGCCAAATGGAGACAGCCGTGGTTGTCTGTGCACGATAGATATCACCACAGACATACGGAAAGGCAATATGGACATTTTCTACAAGGACACAAGCAATTCCTACCAATAAGAAAATTAAAAACAGCTAAGAAGCCAAGAAATGGCAATGAGCTAGCAAAGGCTGCTCAGTTGCGAGCCACTGAGTGTTCTGGCTATGAGGCAAACACTATAATAATGCCAAGATTAACAAGGCATTCTTCAGAGAAAATAGGTAGTAAAACGAGATAAAACCTGAAATTCTTACCTTCCTGCATTGTTTCCTCAAAGTAGCAACAACGGTGAGAGAGAATCAGTAGCTGATCGCTACACAGAAGAATGAAAATTCAGAAAATAGAAGAAAACAGCCAGCCTCAGAGTGTTAAGTACATAGAAAGTTGTGAACTATACATATGAAAGTTTCACTTACAGAAGCTGAAAAATAGCTACCCAGTTCCAGATCGCAATCCAATAGAATTTTCAGAAGCTCAAATCACAAATTATAACATTGGAAAGCTCATTGAAATAAATTTCATCGAAGGTGCTAAGCCACTTTTGCAAAGCGAGCTGGGGTGAAAGAATTTCCCCCATGTCAAAGTACAAAAAATAAGCAAAATCTTCATTTCAACCAAATACAATACATAAAAATTGATTGCATCTAATATTTAACGCTTTTTCCAGGAAACTGCCTCCAGTCAGAACATGAGCATCAACCAATGAAGTCTGACTCAAGTAATACCCACAGATGAAAACTGCAAGGTTCTAGTGTTAGTTATGGGCTTTATTACATGGGAAGGTAATTCTTAATAAATACGTCACTAAGCAAAAATGGTACTCACAATGACAATAAATAGGCTTGGATATAAAAATTTTCATATCATACACATATATGCATCAATGAATAGTTATGCAATATGCAAGAAGAGTTAAAGGTTATTTGAATAGTAGTTACAACAGATAAGAGATTCAGATTCCTTTAATAGCAGGGAATACAATGGCAAAACACGATCATAATTAGAGGCAATGAAATTCAAGAGAAACATACTAAGATATTCAGCACACACAACATCACAGTACACACAACCTCATAAACAAACTGACAATAAAATCGTAGGTATGAGCAGTTCTAGATGAACATCTGATCAACAGACTTAACAACGACACAAGCAGTAGCAACAGGCACACAAATACCTGATGTTAAAATGCTTCTCACACAAACAACAAAAGCAAAGAAAACACAACTTCCATTAAGAACAGGACATTTCACAATATTTAAAATTATGCACTGTACAGATACAAAATGTAACAAGATATTAACCTTAATATATTTCTGCACTAGTATGAGAATCTCCTTAAGAGCAATCACTTGTTTTAGGACACGCTCCAGTGTCACCTTTATTTAACTCGTACCATTAACTTCTCAAATAAATCTACAGCACTTGTTATCATGAATGACAACATTAATGCCACCTGAAAATTTTGTACATCTCAGTATTTCTTCTGAGAGCCTCAAAAAATAACCATTTTCATTGCATCAAAACTTGTGGTTTATGAAAACTACCAACCATTGTAATGATGGAAAGATTAGAATAGAAACGTTATGATTCAACCAAGAGGTAAAAGCTATAAAGACACTAGAATGCACGTGTGAGCACAACTGAAGGAACGACCCACAGACCGTGAGCTGTGCTGCCGCAGGGCGTAGATGGGACACTGCTCGCGCCGCTCCCAGCTCGCGCACCAGGCGCCTTCACTGTAACACCAACACGTCATCAGCCTTCAAAGAGTCTCTCAACGGTACAGTTTTGCTACAAGTTTAATCCGTTGCTTGCGATGTAACTCATTGATGGGTTGAACCTAACACTCTGACCACAGCATGCACCACAGGTGGTACACGGAGGTAATTTTCATACTGCTGCTGACCAACAGGTAATCACAAACTCAATTTACATAAATACTCAATCAAAACTAAATGAAGGCACGATCCATTTCATGTTTGCTATTTTCAATATAGCTTACAAAAATTGAGCTTAAATTTGAGTTGAACATTGAACTTGAGTTTAACCAATTGCAGTTAAAGTGTTGCTGAGAAACAACTCATCAATGGGTCGTTTGAAAAATTTTTTTAACAGTCTTTGAAATTAATGGTATTCAACAGACACACGTTAATTTTTGCTATTTATATGAATTTGCCAAGAATTTTTACTCTAAATTTTAAATAAATATTTAAATTTAGCTTACCCCATCAAAGTCAACGTGTTAGGAGCTTTATTGTGATGCCTTATACAGGGTGTCCCAAACAATTTACAACCTCACTGCCCAGTACTCCTGAATTTTGTTTCAATATAGGCCTTTATTGATATCCTCATGTATACAATCAAAGAAAAAAAAACATTAAATTTAAGGAAATTAAATATTATAAAAGAATACTAAAATCCACTTGAAACATATGCAAAGGATACATGAATAATCATTACAAAAAATAAGTAATATTTTGAAAGTGCCTTATTGATGAGAGCACAAAATAACTATGTGCAGCATTCACATGAGAGAACCATTTCTTGTCATAGAGTGTACAGTTTATCTGAACGACTTGTGTGTAAATCCCAGCAGCAGCAGCCATTTAAGGAAGCTTGTTCTGAGGGAAGTGCATTTAGTTTCCTTGTTCAGTACACCTCACCTACTACCTCACAGAACAATGCACCAAACACAGTGAAAACTGAATGGCATATTCATTGAAAGTCATAAAAGAAGAAGAAATTTACATTAAAAGTACAGTATATAAGCTCCAAGTGCATAGAGTAATACTAGCTCAACAATTTTAGGATTGGCTGCATTAAAACATTAAGCAGAATAAAAAAGTAAATCCAAACAAAAATGCAATAACACATTTTCAGATTTTCACCCCATAATTGTTGATGATTTCAACATTTTTGAAAACTTCCAAAACTAAGTATGTACAAGTTCAAAATTATCCCATAATTCCAATTTGCTTAATTTGAATTAAACTCCAGATTCTCAAGCCTAACTCATTTAACTAACTAGAGCAGCAGAAGAAGCAGGCTGGTGAGAAGACTGAGCATATAAAATAAATAAGTTAATTTCATTGAGAAGCCTCACTCATTTGACTGCCAGAAGCAGCAGCAGGCTCATGAGACAGAGTATATAAAACAATAAAGTTAAGTACTTGTAGTAGTACAAAGGTTACCAGTGCTTCAACAACATAGGACATTTTACACCAATTTTTAACAAGTTAGTCCCCTTCAGAAGAGTTACTCATTTGACTCCCAGGAGCAGCAGCAGCAGCAGCAGGCTCATGAGACAGAGCATATAAAATAATAATAAAGTTGAGTAGTAGTACTACAAAAGTTACTAAGACATATAAGGCATATTGCGCCAAATTCTAACAAGCCAGTCCCACTGGGAAGCCTCACTCATACGACTGCCAGGAGCAGCAGCAGGAGCAGCAGGCTGGTGAGGTGCCTGCCTCCTACCCGGCCCCAGAGCAGCGCCGCTGGGCTGCACATGCTGACTCTGAGGCAGGATCTGTGCACTCGACACAGAAGACACACCACTGCTCTGAAATGTGGACAGAGTCTAGTAACACAGCGCAATAACGCATTGTAAGAAAAATTTCCTAGGAATCATGAATCACACCGTACTTCAGGTAAATTAGTATATTATTTGTACATTTGCTTCATTAACATGGCCTAGTGTGTAAATAACCAAGAAATACATTTTATAAATAGTAGATTAAAACTGTACTAGGAAATCATAATGGAGTAGTACAGTACATGCTGCGAAGAAAAGCTTATGTATAGGGCTTTATAATTACAGCACATTCCACTGGAAAATATATATTAATATGGTTATTATAAACATTTTTGTAATTGGTGGCAAAAATATCTCTTCCATGTTGAAATTCTGAAATATTTATATCATTTAACATGAGAAAATACAGTATTACAGATCCTCTAATGATGGAGTGAGCCAATATGGAAAAAATTCTGTCGTCCACTTAGGCTTCCCTGCATAAATTTCAAACCTTTTCAACCTGTGCAGGAACAGTTTGCATTGGCAAAGAGGCAATTCTTACAATTGAATAATGAGTGAAAAAAGTTTCAGCCTCTTTAAAATCATAACCCAGACTGAGAAAATGGCAGTATGTAAAAGCAACCGGAAAAAAGTAAATTGAGACACAAAAATTTGGTAAAACAAAGTCACCAATGCAGGAGGCTGATTCACCACTTTTCTTTAAAAAAAATAAATTAATTAATTAATAAAAAATAAAATGAAAGTTATTCTCAACAAGGAGATTAACCTACTCTAATGATGATAGTACTAAATAATATTTTATTATCATAAAATTGCAACACTAATACTCACAACCCTGGTGTGAACAGCAGCAGCAGCTGTACCAGGCGCACTCAGCACACGCTCTGTCTTACGCTTTGGTGTGACATGAGCTGAACTCGACTGCACAAGGAGCTGCCAAACAACGATTTTGTAGGAAGATCATGGCATGAATGAACTTTGCATACACTATGTAGAAGCCAAATCTCTAGGGTGACACTAAAGAAGATGATGAAAAAAGTGCATGCCAACTCAATCTCTCATGAGTTCAATGTCTTAATTTAAAAATTGTTGGTTCATATGCTGACTGGTATGGCTTCAAAATTCTTAAATGTTTTTCAAAGTAGGCAACAGTGCAACTACAAGTCTGATGCCATGTGAAATTGGAATAATGGCATTAATAACATATTTTTTGTCTTGAAGCAATAATTTAAACAGGCAACACTAGTAAGCACACTGAACTTTTCAAAAGTAACTATACATAAAGCAAGATTTTTGGAGCAGCAAACAAATACAAACAATATTAACTGTCCCCAAGCATACTCAAAAACAATCTTCCTGGATCAAGCTAGCAGTCATCTTACAGAATGACTCTCATCAAGGTGAGTAGCAGAATTCTTCACTGCTGGGACACGAAGTGTTAGGACCAAGCACTCTTATATCCTGACAAGATGTACTGGAAACTGGCCAAATAGATTGAGATGAGAGGCCTCCATTTTAGATACATGCTTCCCAAACTCTTCATTTCATCAGCATTGCCTCAACAGTCAGGTTCTATTAACAGATTTGAAAAACTTTGACAGTTATCAAAAATACATGTTTTGCACCACAAAACAAAAATGCAGAAAAAACTCATAAATTCTCAATATCAATGGAAAACTATACATAAAATAGAGCATCTATTAGCCTATCTATGTAAAACTTTAGTAGATGCTGATCATGCTGTGTGTAGTTCATGGCAGCTGTAGCTGGCATGAGGTGGTGTTTCCCTCAAACTGCGCTGAGTTTGCTACAAGCTACGTTGAGGTGAGCACAACAAATTTCAATGTAGGAGGAGTAAGTTTCTGCACTTCACATGATACCAACACATTCTAGTTCAGAACATCTGAATATCATTCCACTTCATTACTTGGTAAAGTATTAAGAAATGATGAACTGGAATATTTCACACGTGATGAACTGGAACTATTTTATTAAGTTGAAAAGTTGTTGAAGAAATGTCTCAATATCTCACCTGATGCTCACGAGGATGAGAATATTGTAGAGACAGAGGAGACTGCTTCTCTACGGGCTGTTGAGGAGCAGTAAGTTGGGATGTACCTTCCTTTTTGCTCATAATTAATTAAGGCTCAGCAATAAACATACTACCTACAATAAATTTTCCTACAAAAAAATCACTGTAAAATTAAATATATCTTTTATAATGAAAGGCATTTATTGCAACAGTAATTTTCAAAAAATTTACCTTTGAGAATGGTCAGCTTCTTTGCATGAAATAAAATACATAATATTCTAACACAAAAATACATACATGAAATTTGAAGCATAAGGGAACAATGAATAAATGGTTTCGTTCTTCAGCTTCTCTTAATCACAGCAGTCAAGAGCATCTTTAGACATATCACTGCCAAACCTGGTTCATAAAAAGGTACTTGTGGGTTATCTGTCACTACTTTTAATTTATGGTTTCCTTTTGATATTAAGGTTAGGTTATGTTAGGTTAGCTTAATAGACTTATTAATTTTTACTATTTTAAAAAGATTGCCATTTTCTATGGAAAGTTAATAACACTTCAGAAGCAAAAGCTGTATTTTTTTACCCTTTAGTAAATCCAAAAAAGTGGTGACATAACCCACAAGTACCCATAAGAATATTAAAGCTAATAATGAACAATTATTGATTTAAAACAACGGATCAAAAATATTTCATTGATCTAACAAAGAAAGATATAGACTATAGTGCCTAGGAATTATTGCATCTTATGCACGTGAATGAGAAATGAAATAGAAATGACAATGACACTTTTTCTTGAACAACTAAAAATAAAGTGAATATAACTTTAGAATAAACATCCTATTCTCACATGCAATTCTACTATTAGTGCAATTTTCTAGATGTTGGAGTATGTCATTAGCACTGCAGCAGAAGCATTTATAATCAACTTTGATACTACAACCTAAGCCTTCATGCTCCCATTTTTTGCTGCTAACAATAAAACCACTGCCACTATTGGGATGACTCAAATTGCTCCCTTGTTTATTAACTGATAACGTAGAGCAAATTCCAAATCTGGTAAAATTGTAAAATCTCGAACCAAATTGCTCGGGAATTGCAAAACATCATAAAACCTATCCTCAAGCTACAGGGAAGAACATAGAGACTTCTGAGATTCCTCTCTGAAGATTTAGGATATAATTTCTGAACCGGGGGACCAAGAATGATGAAATTGTTTACAAAATTTGGCCATCAATAGCAGTAAAAGTACAGAACCAATACTATGACTTGGATGCACTTCAGGAGAAAACAGTGGTCTTCTCCATATAGTTTAAAATTCTCATTGTATGAGAACATCAACAAGAAGTCTTAAATTTCTCCTTGTGAGGATCTACATAGCTCAAGATAAACTCTGAAGTGTACAATATTACAGCAAACACTAGTAAACTAGCGCAACCCTTATGCATGAAATTATTTATTTAGATTACAAATCAATTAGTGAAAATCATATATAAAGGTTCTAACGCACCCATTAGGGTGACGTCCGCAATTGTGTTTACATCAGCTCCAAGATAGCGACCACCCGGTACGGTTACCGCCATTTTGGAGCTGATGTAAACACAATTGCGGACGTCACCCTAATGGGCGCGTTAGAACCTTAGTTTATAATTTTCACTAGAAGAACTGTGGCTTCCCCTCACAACCCAACCTGTATACGTTTGTAATAGGGGGTTAGCATCTGTAAATAATTAAATTCCGCTTGGAATTCCTTCCTTTTGCCCCCAAAAAACAACTTAAAAGTTGAATAATTCAAAAATAACGCATCAGCGAGCAGAATGTCATTCCTGTAAAACGATTTTAAATGGGTTCCTTTAGTGATTCTTTCGAATGGAATTTTTAATTTCCTTGGATCCCATAAACTCAATATTGACCCTGAAATCATTATAGCGTAATACAGAGACATAAGAGATGACATAGCAATGTAGCGCCATGAAGAAAGAGCCAAGGGGGAGGTGTAACATGATAAAATAACACTTCCCCCTCCCCCCCCCCATTCTTCAAACCCCCGTAGCGGGAGAGCAAGTGAATGTATCAGTCATTTTTTCACAGGATGTACCGGTCAATATGTATTTAAGGTGCCTCACAGAAATTAAGAATTCCATTCTAAAGAATCACTAAAGGAACACATTTAAAAATGTTTTACATGAATGGCATTCTGCTCGCTGATGCGTCATTTCCGAGTTATTCAACTTTGAAGTTATAGGAGTGTCGCTCATGCTTTCGCGCGCAGGGAGTTCCAACAACGCAGCAAGCATGCCAAGCAGTGAAAAGTTATCGTTTTCCCAAGATATGGCGTAATTTATTATATCCACGGAAATAAATAATTCAGTTTCAAAGAATCAGAAAATGATGCGCTATTTTTGAGTTATTTAACTTTAATAGTCTTCACGTTCTACAGAGAATGATCACTTCTAAGATGGCAATGACCGTACCGGGTGGCCGCCATTTTGGAGCTGATGTAAACACAATTGCGGACGTCACCCTAATGGGTGAGTTAGAACCTTTATTTATAATTTTTACTAGAAGAACTGTGGCTACACTTCACGACCCAACCTGTTTACGTTTGTACTTGAACTTGAAATTGAGGGCCGACAGTGTTGAGGCCTTTGTAACGGCCTACAATTCCCTCCACAATTTTCACACAAGGAGTTCAGCGCCTGGTACCAGACTTGTCCCCTAAACTACTCAGGATCTACCAATCCTTGTCACAAGCTGCCATTGGACGGCATCACTGGGATAACCAGTGTGTCAAAATACCATGCCCAGACATATTGGGTCATTACTGCCCACTCTACCTGACTGGCTCATTCTAGTCACTGTCTCTTACTCCAGGCACGCACAAGAAACATTTTCATAGCTTCAATGATACTCAAATTACACTCCTGATCCAATCCAGCAAGACAGCTCATACCGCAATCATCTTCAGCATATCTGGCATACCACTCATTCTCTCCATACTGCTCAAACACCACATTCATGAAACTTTCTCTCTCTTGCTCATCCTTACTACATTCCAGCACAAAATGCTCAATTGTTTCCTCACTATTACACTGCCAACATAATCTGTTATTCTTATTCCACCTCCATATACGTCTGTTCATACTCAATGACTTACATCTCAGAGCAAACAAGAGTTGACTTCCAAAACTACCATCATAGAACATTGCAAACTTAGATGCTTCCTTTTTCATATACCAGTTAAGTGTAGGCTTCTGCATCATGTTGAGCTTCTACTTATTCAATCCATACTCTTTTGTTTGCCTCTCAATCTCTTTTTTCCACCTCTTGCAGTCCCACTCAGGCCCTACACCTCCAACATTTATTAAACTCCAGTCATCCACAGGTCTCCCAATTTTAACATGAATAATCTCTTGCATACTAAGTTTCCTTGCATGCCCCCAACACACCTTCTCCCAATAGCTTACACTCAGATTCCATTCAAAAATTTACGTTAGCCACCTGCTATTCTGCATTTTTTCAATTCTTACCTTATAATTCAGCACTGCTTTCATAATTCTTTCTGAAAATAGGCTCCATCCTAGGTCACCTCTAATGGCTTCTGTAGCTGTCCATTTTGGAGCACCCAATGCTAAATGTCCTATCTTATTTTGTATTACATCCAGCTTTTCCAGATCACTTCTATTCCAGGAAAAAGCACTCATACCATACATGACACTAGGTACAGCAATATACTTCCACATTCCTCTCATACATTCATACTTGTTTGCTCTGTATCTGGCCATACTACTTAACCGTCCACTCCACTGCATTGCTTTTCCACTTTCTCATCCTTAGTTCTAGTGCATCCATCTTCATTTATCATACAACCTAGATATTTGTATTCTTTTGTTCTACCTATTCTGATTTCTCCAATACTCCACAGTCTGTCTCTGTCAGTCTCATCACTATTTATAACCATAACCTTACTTTTGTCAGCAACAAAGTTCATCTTGAAATCTGTACTATATCCATTCACAATATCAAGCATCCTTTGCAGTTCATATCTACATTCACTAACCACAACCACATCATCAGCATACAACAAACAGCTCAGTCTCTCATTACCAACTTTCAGTCCTAAACCACTCATTCTCAGTCTAGCTGCTAATTCTTCTGTGTACAATCCAAACTACAGGGGAGACAGAGCACAGCCCTGTCTCACTCCTCTAACACTCCTCACTTGACCTGTTTCCAAATATCCAAACCTGAAGATAGCGCTTGTGTTCTCATACAGATTTTGTAAAATTTTCAACATTTTTCTGCTAAACCCAACTTTTTTCAAAAATTTTAAAGAGCCTAACCCAATCCACTGTGTCAAACACCTTTTCAATATCCAGGAATGCTAAATATACCTTATCATCCTTTCTCATTTGCTTAATTATTTTACTCACTACAAACAGATTATCCTCCCCACGTCTATCTTGTCTAAAACCATTCTTTCTTTCACCTAGGACTCCTGATTCCTCGACTAAATTTTTTATTCTCTCATTCAAAATACCATAAAAGATCTCACAAACAGTGTCAGCCAGTGGAATTGGTCTGTAATTTTCAATTTCTTTCATACTCTTATGTCCACCCTTATGTAAGTTAATGTAACAGAAATACATTACGCTTGTTCCAGTCATCCGGTACTCTTTCACTCTTTCATATCTCATCAAATAAACATTTCAACCTACTGACTACACTCTCTCCTTCCCATTTATAGAACTCATATGAAATCTTATCAGGGCCACATACCTTTCCATTTTTTACTTTCTTCAAAAAACTTACAATCTCTTCATAAGTGATTTCATCCTCCATTTGCAGTTCACGTTTATCAATCAGAAAATTTACGGGTTTATCATCTGTAGCCTGCTCATTCATTCCACCAATGTCCTCCCAGTATTCTTCAACTGCTTTCACCATTTGCATCCTATCTTGCACACTGCAACCATTGACTACTAATTTGACTTGAAATAGGGGGTTAGCTTATAAATAATCAAATTAAACATTTCCATTATTAATTAAATTCCAATACAACAAATATATATGTATCCAACACAAGAGCCAACTTCAAAGTTGAATAACTTAGAAATAACGCATCAGCAAGCAGAATGATCTTAAATGTGTTCCTTTAGCGATTCTTTGGAACGGAATTCTTAATTTTTGTGAGGCACCTGAAATACATATTGACCAATATACCTCACCTTTTGCCCCTCCCATTGCAGCTTAAATTTATTTTTACCCCACTTCTCCAATTCCTGGAGGGACGCTCTCCTAAAGACTATTAGCCAAGCTAGAATGAGACACCTCTATAGAATCCTCAAAAACATGGCATCCTGTTTAGGCGCAGCAACCTGAAGGACTTCAGCTGTGCAAAAACGACTTTCAGAGTATTAAAACATGAACAGCATACACGTTTACCATCTAATCTATCATTGGTAAATCTGAAGGAGATGACAGTTGTCGATTTTGTAAATTTTGATGCCTTAGCATAGTTAATTAACTAGATCGAAATAAACAATCAGCAAGGCAGAAGTAGTAATTATAAAAAAGACAAGTAAACAGTTACAATATATATATATATATATGATTACAGTATAACGTGGTCAGGGGAACGGTGAAAAATCCAAACAATTAGTCACACCACCTTCCGCACCCCCTCCCACCCCAACCGAATTACCTCACCACCTCAGATGGAGAGGAGAGAGCCGGTTGCGCGTGGAATGGAAAATAATGAATGTTACTAAGCTTGATTTTGGAATTACTTTTATCTTTTCACAGGAGCTTGGCACAATACAGTCTTATCTCAACGAACGCAACTGTCTCTCTCCTTAGTAAAAGCCTTGAGTAGGCCTACGAGAGACTTATTTTAAATAGTGAAATACACTCATGAGCCCTTTTAACCAAAGAGATAAGATAAATAGCTAAAGCCTAAGCCCCATCTTCTTCTTCTTCAGGGGGGATCGAGGAGGATTTTGAAAGTCCCTAAGCCCCATCGTGTGTCTTCCTCAGCCAGCAGCCCAGCTGGCACACTCATCTCGGATTATTTGTTGATGCGAGCAACATTTCAGTAATTTAAACAATTTAAACAATTTATTTACCACAGGAGATACAGAGGTAGAATGTTTCTTAAGTCTAGTACAATGGACAAGTTTGAATATGCTACCTGTGGGCCCGAATAAGTTCAGCGACTTCTGGGGCATCCTACCATCAACATTATTCTAAGGTGTACATTAATGTTTAACCTAAATCACTTAACCTAGTTTCACATTAGACTGATCAGTGAGATAATTCAATCGATATCAGATATTTCATTTTACAATATAGGTTATGTGGACTATATTTAACAGTACATTCGATAAAAGATTTAACACCAGACTGAAGGCGAATTACATATTACCCATGGCAAATTTCATTATTGGATACAGTCATATTGGAGACAAGATTTGACTTGGTGATCTTACATGACTAATATTCCGATAGGAAGTGAGTCTCGAGATTTCTTTTGAATAACTTGTAAGAATTACTATCACGGATCTCCGCAGGTATTGAGTTCCAAGTTTTAGTTCCAACGAAGAGGATACTGTGTTGCGACCGGGCCTTTGAATAATAAGGAAGCATGAATTTACTTCTATTTCGGGTTAAATGGTCGTGATGACCAGTTTGCGCACTTAATAATAGTTTCAGGCTATTGTCGCCATCATTTCTTAATGTTTTGTAAATGAAATTACAAATGGAGATTTTATAGAGATCTGGAAGTTTAAGTATTTGTAAATTTTTAAATGAATCATTTGTGTGAGCATTATATTCTAGATTCTTTACCGCTCTGATTGCTCTTTTTTGCAGAGTAAAAATTATATTGGTTTTATTTCTATCAGTTCCGTGCCATGCTTCTATTCCGTACTGCAAGTATGGTGAAATGAGCGTTCGGTAGAGCATTCGTAAAGCTGTTTCAGGCAGGTAATTTTTAACTTTATTCAGGATTCCGATGGATTTCGATAATTTAGAACTAATATTAGCGATGTGCTCTTTAAAGGTCAGATGTTTATCTATTGTGATGCCCAGAAACTTGCATGAGTTGGTTTCTTCGATTTCACCTTCGCCAATTTTTATGTGTGGGAGAGATATGCTTTTCTTGTATGAGAATGTAATATACTTTGTTTTTTCGATGTTGAGGCTTATTTTATTAGCTTTAAGCCATAATGAAACCTTATGGAGTTCATTATTTATGCTCTCCGCAATCATAGCGGGATTTTGGCTCGGAAGGACCGTAGAAAGCGTGCTGTCATCGGCAAAAAGTATGAATTTGAAAAATGTTGTTGATTTGATAATATCATTTATAAATATCAGAAATAGGAGAGGCCCTAGGACAGACCCTTGTGGAACTCCATGGCTAATTGTCTGTGGGTCCGATTTTGCGTCGTCAACGACAACGTATTGCTTCCGATTTGTTAGGTATGATTTGAACCAATCATGGGCAATTCCTCGAATGCCATAACAGTGTAGTTTCGAGAGTAATATCTTATGGTCCACACAGTCGAATGCTTTTCGAAAGTCAAGAAAAACGGAGAAAACAAGCTTTCCTTCATCTATATTAGAGTAAAGGTACTGTAAATGATTTAATACAGCTTGTGTCGTTGATTTCTTAGAACGAAAACCGAATTGTCCGTCATAGAGAAAAGATTTTTGTTCAAAATACGAATACACTTTTTTATACACAATTTTTTCAAATATTTTGCTCATAATTGGTAAAACAGAGATAGGTCTATAATTATTAACGCAGTTTTTATCACCATTTTTAAAAATAGGGGTGACTCTGGCAGTTTTGAGAGAGTTGGGGAAGATACCTTGAGAAAGCGAATGGTTGATAATATCAGATATGCACGGTGCTATTATATCAGCAATAGCCTTAAGAACTTTAGCTGAAAATTTATTTAATCCATTTGATTTATTTTTCAAGTTGTTTATGCATGTAATTACATCGGAGGGGTTAGTTGGCGGGAAAAAGAAAGAGTTGTGTTCACGGACATGGTCCATGTATTGCAAGTGGTCTGTAGGTTCACTAACGACACTATCGGCTATATTTTTTCCTATATTTATAAAAAAGTTGTTGAACACTGTTGCAATATCTTGTTTATCATGATATTTTACATTTTCGTGAACGATGGATTCAATCGTTTTTTTAGCGTTATTATTCGGTCTATAGCATGAATTAAGCAGGCGCCAAGTTTTTTTAATATCAGTTTTGTAGTCAGTGAATTTGCGCGTAAAGTAGTTTTGTTTCGATGTTCGTATTTGATTTGTCACATGATTCCTGAATCTGTTATACGTTAATCTAGAGATTCGTCCTTCGTATAGTAAGGCTAAGTATGCTTGACGTTTCTTTATATTGATCACGATATCTTCAGTAATCCAAGGTTTTTGTCTATTTTTCGGCGTAATTGTGCGGGTGATTATTGGACAACATTGGTTATATGCGGTCGTTATAGTTTCAGTTAGTTTTAGTATTGCTTGGTCAATGTTAATCGCATTATTGTCTAGTTCATAGATGTCCAATGATGGCATTAATTCTTCTAGAACAGTTCGCATTGTCCCCAAGTTATATTCGTTTATACAACGATATGAAAAAGTCTCAGCATGTGGGCTGTTGCAGGGACTATAGACATTCTTCTTGATGAGAAACACCGGAAAATGGTCAGATAAGTCAGAAATTATTATTCCTGTAAGAAAATCAGTCGGATCTAACATAAAAATATTATCGAGCAACGTGGCAGATTCGGATGTAATACGCGTAGGTTTCGTGATGATTGGAAGGAAGGAGTTAGACTGAAAAACATTTATGAAGTTTGAGATTTGTTCACAGCTTTCATATTGAAGAAGATCGTAGTTGAAATCCCCGCAAATAATTATGTCATTGTATAGAGATTTGTTAAACTGAGATATTATGCTTTGAAGCTCGTTCAGGAAAGAAATGTTGCAAGCTGTTGGGGGCCTATATACAGTCCCAAGTACAATCCGTTTACCATTTTTCGTTAGTTCTATAAATAGAGTCTCAATATGTTCACGATTCATAGTCGCACTTATAATGTTTTTCGATGATATGTGTTTAGATATGTAAGTACTGATGCGTAATGAAACGGACGTACGAAAATCTGATCAATAAAATTCGCAGACTACTTTAACGATTATATATTGGGGAAAACTTTGAAAATGGTCATATTTTTTCTAATAAAATGAAAAAAGAGGAACCACAGTATCTTGGGAAAACCATATTAAAAAAATGTTTTATTCTAATCAAGCCTATTACATAACACTTTTTACCTGGAAGTAGTTTTTCAAATTTCTTGTACTCTAATTATTTGGCCGGACACAATAACGGTTACCCCTGGTCAAGCTGGTACAGATTTACGATATCTGGGGGAAGTGTGGAATTGTGGCTGAGTTTTACATTTTCCCTACAGGGAGAAGCACCGGGTGGCATTGCTAGGACTCAAACTGCCTACTCTTCCCGTGAAAAGCGCGCGCACTTAACCACTTGACCTCGGTGACCACACAAAAATAGCCTTAATAGATTTTTAGGCTCATCAATTGTATCTTTTTTTTATCTATCCTACCCATTTAATTGCATTGCGGAATGATTTTCAGCTTTTTAACATAGCAGGGTAATGGGGACGCCAAATCACCGATGTTCCTCTGGGGTGCAAAGTTGATCATCACACTGTAGCTAAGAAAACCCTGCTTCAAGTCCAACAAATATGGTGCTTACATATAAGGCGTTAGTCAAACCCAACAGTCACAATAATTTCACTAAACAGCAATTTTTCAGACTATTTAAAACTGAAAAACTATGTAATGGATATGGAATTTGACGTATTTCGACTCGTTGAGCTCACACTTTATACCCTCGCTTTTAAAACTCAATTGACTGCATTGCATGTTATGAGCCAACGTTAATTGAAAATAAGAATTTCTATTTTCTTTGTTTTTCCTATACTGAAGGGCTATAAAAAAGCGTAATTGTAATTTACAATTACTAGCCAGGGGTCATCAACTACTGCAACTTTTAACAAAAGAGTTCGTCTGAGTTAGGACGAGTAATATCCGGAAGGCCAAAGACGACATGAAGAGAACTATATCTATTATTTCTATACAATGAATGAAGGCAATTTTATTGTGTTTTTTTAATGTATTAGGTGGAAAAAATGTTTTATCAAAAAATTTCAAGTCACATTAAAATGGGCTGCAACATTAATGAGATACAGGTTGCATCAGTAATAAGATACAGGTTGTAACTTTTATGTTTGGTTGGTCTGGATTTAGCGGAATACCAACTACAAACACAAAGACTCGCGAATATGTTTTCGATTAACGTGCGAGAGGACAATGATGACACATTTGGAACTCAGCTTTGTTTAGTGTCTTTATTTGATGGAGCCGGGAGGATCGTCGAGACTTGTTCCTGCAGATCTTGGCTGAAGATACTTCGCAGTCCAGGAGGCAGCTGCTCCGGCAGGTTGACGAGGTCGTACGTGTATTTGTATTTAGGGTAACTGCACACATCTAAGTTTTGCTTTTTGCAAAGTCTAACAATAAATAAAATAGCAAGGATAGTCGCTTTTAAAAGATCCCTTATCAGTTAGTTGTTTAATAAATAGAAGGACCTAAAATGATATATAAAATTGAACGTTTCAACTACAGGAGTCATCTTCAGCATTAACAAGATCTATGGAAGACTGTCATGTCTTTCTCCGTCTTTAAAGTCATTTGGGTTTATCTCGCCATTTAATTGAACCGTTTCCCATTTGACTGTCCTGGAAGCTTCCAGAGCAAATTCGTGATTTGAAATGAGCGATTTAGGTCAATAACTTAATTCTATCAGCGAAATTAATCGTTAATGTCACTAAATGTCGATTTATGAAGTCGATAATATCTTTATTTAAATTAAGAATAAAAAACTTCGATACTTATCAAACGTCCTAGTTCTATCCGCGCATGTAAGAGTAAATGCGGGAGTTCTTCGCCGTTACGTAAACTCATCTCAGCTGGCTCCGCATTCTGGGGTTTTAACCGCGGATCTGGGTTTTTTATCTGTCTCCTGGGGTTTACAGTCATGAATTGTGTTGGCAAAACAATTAATTTCAAGGAGCTAAAATGATTGTACTACTTGGTAACCTCAAAAATAATAGAAAAGTGTAAGAAAATTTATTCATTAACGCCTTTTTTCGCTGATCTGGGTTTTTTCCTTTAGCTTATGCTGGGGTTATTTGGCAACATTCTCTTAGCGTCTCTTGTGGCTTCAGCGCCGCTTCTCACTGTATTCAGAAGCTCTTCCGAGAGCAGGTGTGACTTTTCGTGCTCGGGCGCCCTTCTAATTCTCGTGTGCCTGCGTTTTAAATGTGTTAATCCTTTTTTAAGTGATGATCGAACTTCATAAAATTACAGAACTGAAGTGGAAGTGTGCCTTATATCTGTAAAAACGGTAGATAGCCATTCTACCTTTGCGTGTGTCAGTTTTTCCCGTGTGTGCTTCAGTAGCTTCAGAATGCTTCACTGTCCGCTTTGTCTTGTTCAAGTGATTTTTTATTTCTCTGTAAGTTTTGACCACTGAGTCTCAAAATCATTTGTATGATCGAAGAAGTGCGTTATTTATTGAAGGGGCCGAGATGCTTTAATTTGCAGCATGACTAATTGAAGGTCATGTGCATTTTACGAGTCTTCCATTGCAGTTGTCGTGTATTACTGCGCCTCGAGCGCCATATAAAAAATGGCCGACCTTGAACCCTTTCGTGTCTTTGTAAAGTTAAGCCTAGTCCGGTTTGTAAATCTCGTGTGTGCTTGATACAATTTAATGTGATTTCTTTTACTTTACAGGCAATGTAAAACGTGCTGATAAAGGTTAGGATATGTGTCATTGCGGAGGTCTCAGACAAAGATGTAAGTATTTTAAAAGATGTAAAGGTAGTGTAATACTCACAGATTACCTCGGTTGTACCAGCAGCTAAGCACTAGCAATAAATTCGGAGACGGTTAGGAACCTTTTATCTAATTTTACATTTGTTTTCTCGCAGTGCTTCTTATTTTCTTGAAATCTGCGTTGGTTTGAAACTGTTTAAATCGCAGAGGCATTGATCGCCTTTGTGAACTTGAATATCGGGAATTAGCGCTCCTCATTGGAAGCTATGGCTGCTCTGTAAAGTTGCTGTCCTTATCGGTAGAGTATTTTTTATAAAATAATTTCGTTGTGGAGTAGAGTTACTCTTTTGTATCGTTCGGGCCCCAAAATTATGGTGATGTTTTTTAGCCCTTTTTAGGTATTTCATTTGTTCACGATAGAATTCATGAGAAATATTTTATAAATATACATACATTGATTAGGTTTTCGATTCCCCCTCCTTTTCTGTCTATTACGGAAAGTTTGCGTATCGTGTAACTCATAGCTTGTTTTGTTGCTTTCGTCTCTATGACTCAACTTTTTTAAGCCGTTTATCTCTTACTGAGAAGTCCGTAATTGAACTTGTGTGCAATCTAAATTTCACACCCTTTCGGTGTCATTATAGTCTAATCTTTACTGAGTACGTGAGTAAAATAAAAGCATTTGTATCTAATTGAAATCAGTGCTCCAAGGAAAAGATATAAAGTTCCGAGCCGAAGCCTAGGTAGTGCCTCCATTTGTAGAACTAAATAACTCTTGTTTTGCAGTGACGTATTCAACCGCGCCCAATACAACCTCCTTCTTCTTCCGGTGTTTTTCTTACCTGGCGAAGGGGAATAAGGGCGCGACAGTCAATCTTTTTGGAGTGGCGTACTCCCGAGACCTCTGCTGACACACAGCTGCATCGCTCCTAAACGAAGTAAGTGCCATTAGACTTCGCGGCGTAGGGGCCGTTATTGGTAACTATGGATTCGTGTAGACCACGGCAGGACTCAAGAGTCGTGCGGCTTGATCACATGACCCGTCTTCAGGAAATAATTAAACTAAAAACGTCGAGCTCCAGAAGGGAAGCCTGGACTGAAGAAGAATGGAACCAGGAATCCCTCGAGTGTCTTCACCTATTTCGGGAGTGGCGAGGACTAGTAGAAAACGAGTTAGAATATCTAAGAAAAGTTGGAGCCGGACAAGAAGCTAAAAATCTCACGGCTGACTACCGGCAATTAAAGAGGCGGGTAAAGTGCTTTCTCAACCCTCGTGTGAACGACCTTTCCAGCGAGAGCTCCACGTCAACTCACTCAAGAAAGGACGGTCGAGGATCGGGGCCAAGGCGAAGCACCTCCTCTAGAGCTATGTCTGTGGCGGAGTCCACGAGGCTGGTGGACCTGGAAAGTTCTATAAAGAGGATCAACATTGCGCACCAAGCAAAAGTTGCGGAGCTCAGGTCGCAGTGTGAGCTCGCTGTGAAGCTTGCTGAAATAGAAGCTAAGGCAGAGAAAAGTAAAATCTCACTTGAAATAGACGAGATCAACAACAGAGGTCTCTCCAGCCCCGACGTTTCGATCGGCGCAGTCAGCGAAACGGAAAAATCTAGGCACACCGAAGAATGGGTCTCGCAGAACCACGGCAGTGTGTTTTATTGCCCCACTCCACCTAACCTTCGTGACACTCAGGCACAGCAGCGGGACGCTGCTTCCCAGTTTCAAGATCGAAAACGAAATAAGGCCTCCAAAATGCGTCAAAATGCCCCGTGCTCATCGACGAGTTCCGACTCTAGTTTTTTGAGCCGTTCTGAGGTACGTCCCCCACCGAACCTGGAGAGCAGAGGAATTTACAATGCTGGACTTCGGAGTTCTCGCCCACGGAGAGTTCGGGAATCAAGACCCACTCGAGCCGCCGACAACAATCAAGGGAACTCTACCAATTACAACCCTCAAGACCCGCTTTTGTGCTACCTAGAAAAACCATTGGCCAGCAGTGACTACTGCGCGGGAAATGAACTTAGGCTCGACGCCGCTTCAAGGCATCTAGTTTTAATGGAACTAAAAAAGTCACCTCCTAACCCTTTCCGAGGCGAGCCTAAACGTTACCATACTTGGTTCGCTGAGCTTCGAAACGACTTAAGGAACCTTTCTTTAAATCCGAGCGACGTGGTCGGCATCCTAGAAGCGCGCACATCTGGGGAACCTCGTGACACAATCGTCGGATTGAGGACTTCATTCGGAAGTGATCCGAAGCGAACTTTGGACGAAATCGTCTCTCAACTGAGAGAACGATATGGCTCGTCGGAGCAAATCACGGCGGAGTTCAAGAAGATGATCGAGAGATTCGACCAAATAAAAACGACTGAATTTGATCCCAAAACCGCTCAATCGCTGCAAAAGTTGGGCGACCTCTGCTACAGCATCCAGGGGCAGATGAGGGAGGTGAGAGACTTGGAATACTACAATTATGCTCTGGGCCTCGAACCAATTTATGAGAAGCTCCCGGATTTTATTAAATGCCGGTGGAATAAATCCAAGCTCAGCTACCAGAAATCTCATAAGCGCCATCCTCCTTTAGAGGAATTCTGCAGGTTCTTGCGCGAGAATGCTCAGCGCACGTACTCGGGAGTTCTCACCAAGTTGGACAACGACCAGCATACTGGACCTAAGGGCAAGTCCAGCAAGCGAGCCACCGTGCTTGCTGTTGAATCCTCGCAAGTGGAAAACACGAGAACCGAATGCCCCTTACACCATAGCTCCGGGCATTCTCTGGCGTCTTGCAACAGATTTTCTAGTTTGAATGCTGCGGATCGTAAGGGTATCGTTGTGGAGTGCGGTGCGTGTTTCCGATGTTTCGGAGCGCACCGTATAGCTCAATGCACCGCAGATCAGAGGTGCGAAGCCTGTGGTTCCAGTTCTCATCACACGCTGCTTCATTCGGACAGGTCTGAGGGGCAGAGGCGCAGCCACTCAGAAAACTTCGGCGTACGAGGAAGAGGTTTTGCTTCGAGGGGAGGACCAGCGCCTCGAGGACGCTGGGCCCGCAGGTCTTCGCCTCTCAACGAAAGACGCGACGCTCCAGAAATGGGAAACCTGTATACGGAAAAGTGACAACCATCGGAAAACAGAAGCTGCTCTAAGATGGTCTTGGTGGACGTGACGGCGCCCGGAAGAAGCAGTAAAACTCTCCGCACCTACGTCATCCTGGATGACCAAAGTACTAACTCTTTCGCCACATCTTCTTTGTTAGATTTCTTTGCATTACCTCACAAAAAAGAAACGTATTCCATCACCACGATTTCAGGTTCTAAAATTAAATCCTACGGTCGGACTACGGAGGGCTTTCGAGTAAAGGACGTAAACCGCTCTGAGTCTTATGCTCTTCCCCCGCTATTCGAGCACGACGGCATTCCTCATAATAAGTACGACGTGGCAACGAGAGAAGACGTCTTGAAGAACCCCGACATTGCTCATCTTGCATCAGAATTTCTCCCTCTGGACTGCAATGCTCCCGTGAGTCTGTTGCTGGGCCGAGACGCTGAAGATGTGTTAGTTGCAGATCTAATCCACCGGAAGCCAGCTGTCTATAAAACACCTTTGGGATGGGCTGTTGTTGGAAGAGTCAACCCTTCAGAGCCTCACCCGTCGAACATGCAGATGAGTGTGTATAAAACTCAAGTCGAAGATCACTTTTCGGCTCAGCCTTGTTTCGGTCCTCTGGCTCCAGTCTTCGACACCAAAATGGACGACGAGAGTCCTGGACCGTCCGTTGAGGACAGGAAATTCTTGTCGCTGATTGACGAGAATATAGTTGTAAATGCTGAGGGGCATCTAGAAACTCCGCTGCCATTCAAAGATCGCATGTCTAAGCTTCCAGACAACACGAAGGCCGTCTATCGCCGCTCCAGAAACACTTTGGCGCGGTTAATCAAGGACCCCGCCAAATTACAGCAGTGTTTGAAGATAGTCCAAGACTACGTGGATAGTGGAGACGTAGAGGTAGTGCCTTCCCAAGAACTTCAACCGGCCGAAGGACACTTTTGGTATCTCCCGGTTTTTCCCGTTACACATCCCAAGAAAAAGAAGGTGCGCATCGTCTTCGACTCTGCGGCGCAGTATTTCGGACGCAACTTAAACGGAACCTTGCTTCAGGGGCCAGATGCCAACAATAGTCTTCGTGGCGTGCTCCTTAGATTTCGAGAAAACAAGGTTGGTTTCGTTGCCGACGTGGAAAAGATGTTCCACGCCTTCTATGTCCGTGCCTCCGACCGAGATTTTCTCAGTTTCTTCTGGTTCAAGGACAATGATCCTTGCAAAGCAATTGTCTCATACCGGGCAAGAGTGCACGTCTTCGGAAATCGATCAAGTCCGGCTGTCGCAACTCACTGTCTGCGCCACGCCATTAGGGAAGCCTCAAGAGAGGAGAGAGAAAACGGAGACAGACTTGCCTGGAAAGCTCTGAGCTACGTCGAGCGCGGATTCTACGTTGACGACGGACTGGGATCCGCAGGTTCAGCTCAAGAGGCCGTCGACATTCTAGTCAAGACACGAGAGTACCTGGAGACGTTCAAGGTTCGTCTTCACAAAATCTCTTCTAGTCATCAGGAGGTTTTGAACGCATTCCCGGAATCGGAACGCGAGGAAGGAAAGGTGGAGTTTTGGGAGGATGGTTGTAGTCAGCGCACCCTGGGAGTGACGTGGAATACTACGACCGACCGGTTTGACGTGCATACCGAGGTGGTGGACCGCCCGTTCACGAAACGAGGTTTGTTAGCCACCGTCAATTCAATCTTCGATCCAATCGGCTTAGCTAGCCCCGTCGTATTGGGAGGCCGACTGATCATGCGCACCTTGATCCCTCCCGTAAAACAAGACCCAGAAAATTTGGCAAAGTTGGGGTGGGACGACCCTCTTCCCGTCGCTCATCTTGCGACGTGGGAATCGTGGAAAGAGTCGTTGCGAGGACTCTCCGACCTGTCGTTGGACAGGTGCCTCATTCCTGGAGACTTCGGGGAGGTTCATTCACGAAGTTTGCATTCCTTTGCCGACGCCTCTGAACAAGCCATAGGACATGTCACCTACTTACGATCAGTCGATGTGAGTGGACGAGTACACGTGTCTTTTGTAAGCGCTGACAGCAAGGTGGCTCCCAGAGCTGCCACAAGCATACCACGTTTGGAACTCTGCGCGGCCGTCGAGTGCAGCGAGGCCTCAAGAAGAATATGCGAAGAGATGAGCGTCGAGATCAACGACGTAGTGATGTACTCAGACAGCAAGGTAGTGCTGGGCTACCTCAACAACGAAACTAAAAGATTTTCAAAGTATGTGACTAGAAGAATTGAAGCGGCTACGAAGGTTCGTCCCAAGGAACTCTGGCGGTACGTAGCCACAGAGTGCAACCCGGCGGATATGGCCTCTCGTCCCACAAGCGCAGAGAACCTGAAGAGGATACGCTGGTTGACGGGCCCTTCCTTTCTGTGGGAAGATCATCTGCCTGACGAGCAAGAAGGCGCAGATATCTCGCTTTCAGTGAGTTTGCCCGAGGAGAAACTCGTCCAGGAATGCTCGAACTTCGTCACCTCCCTTCAGACCCCAGAGCTTCAGCGTGAAGCTCCTGCCTACTTAACTGGTGACTTTGTCTCTGTTCGTAGAGCATCAAGACTGGCGACGCACTTCTATTTCAAATGGAAGGACCGAACTCAGCAAGGAAAAGGAGTGGCTCTGGCCATCAGACCCTTGGAATCGCTAAACTTCGGAGGTGAGAAGTTAGCCATCTCTGACGTTCAACGCGCAACCTTTCAAGACGTGATCAGTAATCTCAAGAAAGAAAAGGACATTCCTCTGCGCCACCCTTTGTCTTCTTTGAGCCCCTTTATTGATGCTGACGGTCTGTTGCGAGTAGGCGGACGCCTCAGGCGCGTCAACTTGCCCGGGTGTATAAAGCACCCCATCGTGCTTCCCGAAGACCACCCGCTCACCTCTAGCATTGTGTCTCATTATCACAAACTCTCCGGGCATCAAGGTGCTCACATTTCTCATGGAGCCGTACGAGATGCAGGCTATCATATAGTGCACGGAAAGAAAGTCATCCGCAAGTTCGTAAATGACTGCGTCGTCTGCAGAAAATTGAGAAGGAGACCCGAAGAGCAGAAAATGAGTGACCTACCGGAAGACCGACTTGCTTGCACCGCTCCCTTTACGAACACAGGTTTGGACGTGGCAGGCCCATGGCAGGTCGTCGAGGGGATCTCTACGAGAAGCAATAAGAGGACTTCTAAGGTATGGGCCTTGGTGTTGACCTGTCTAACCTCTAGAGCGGTGCATGTGGAACCGCTGCCTGCCATGGACACTTCTAGCTTTCGAAACGCTCTCAGACGATTCATGTGCGTTCGTGGATCGTGCAAAATCATAAGGAGCGACCGCGGTTCTAATTTCGTCGGCAGCTATAACCAGGACCTCGACATGAGGTCACTCTCCAAAACGCTGCAAGACTTCGATGTGCAGTGGATCTTTAATCCCCCTCACGCACCCCATTTTGGTGGAGTTTGGGAACGTAAAGTGGGAGCTATAAAGAAGGCCATGTTGTTCTCACTTTCCCAGTGCGGCACGCGAACACCTAGTAGAGATGAGCTCTACACCTTTTTTCAAGAAGCAGCATCAATCGCCAACAACACGCCATTATGGTCCCTATCGAGCAACCCTAATGATCCACAACCCCTGACTCCAAACATGCTCCTAACGTTGAAAGAAGCGGGCGACAACCCTCCTCTCTGCGATACCTCCCCTGCGGACCTCATAGCCTACGGAAAGAAGCGCTGGCGTAGAGTCAACCATCTGGCAGAGGTCTTCTGGCAGAAGTGGAAAAGCGACTACATACAGGAGCTTCAATCGCGCTCCAAATGGACGAAGAGGACAACCAACTTGAGCCCTGGAGACATCGTCATGCTCGTCGAGCCCGCTCCGAGAAATAAATGGGCGATGGGTAGGGTAGTCAGGGTCAAGAAAAGCGGGGACGGTCTAGTGCGTTCCGTAGTGGTATCTCGGGCCGCTGCTGCGGGAGGTACGATAGCGTGCGAACGTCCGATAGGAAAGGTAGTAAGTTTAGGTCTCCGAGGAGACAACTAGATCTCATAGTGTCAGATTCTGGAATTAATTTGTTTAGTGTACTCTATCTATCGTGCCCGTCGCAACTGTGACGCGTCCTTCCAGTCTACCTGTCGAGCTTACCTATATTTTAATATGCTTATTTCAAGCGATCGGCGGAAGGTGTCTCACTGCTGCTGATGGGGGGAGGTGAAGAGCTGCAGACTTCTCCTTCCTCTCCCGGTAGTGGTGTGATGCGTGAAGCACGTTCGTTTTTCTTCCCCTATCTATCTCTCGCTAACTCAGTTTGCGGTTTGCCTACTATAGAGTATTAGATTTTGAGTACTGACGGGGTGCGCCTCTAATTTTGTATTATTCGCTCTTAACGTTCCTAACACTAGTCACGTGCGTTGTTTCTTGTGCCTATCGGAGTAAGGAACATTGATCTCTATCTAGATTTAAGAAATTTCGTAATGTAAACGGATTGATGTATGGTCTTTTAGTATAAGCGTAATGTTAGTGATTATCGTGTACCAAGCTAAGGTACTCTTTACGTACTATCTTCAAGCCGTCGCAAGGATGTTTGCCTGTGTATTTTTCAAAGAAAAATAGGGGGGAGTGTCATGTCTTTCTCCGTCTTTAAAGTCATTTGGGTTTATCTCGCCATTTAATTGAACCGTTTCCCATTTGACTGTCCTGGAAGCTTCCAGAGCAAATTCGTGATTTGAAATGAGCGATTTAGGTCAATAACTTAATTCTATCAGCGAAATTAATCGTTAATGTCACTAAATGTCGATTTATGAAGTCGATAATATCTTTATTTAAATTAAGAATAAAAAACTTCGATACTTATCAAACGTCCTAGTTCTATCCGCGCATGTAAGAGTAAATGCGGGAGTTCTTCGCCGTTACGTAAACTCATCTCAGCTGGCTCCGCATTCTGGGGTTTTAACCGCGGATCTGGGTTTTTTATCTGTCTCCTGGGGTTTACAGTCATGAATTGTGTTGGCAAAACAATTAATTTCAAGGAGCTAAAATGATTGTACTACTTGGTAACCTCGAAAACAATAGAAAAGTGTAAGAAAATTTATTCATTTACGCCTTTTTTCGCTGATCTGGGTTTTTTCCTTTAGCTTATGCTGGGGTTATTTGGCAACATTCTCTTAGCGTTTCTTGTGGCTTCAGCGCCGCTTCTCACTGTATTCAGAAGCTCTTCCGAGAGCAGGTGTGACTTTTCGTGCTCGGGCGCCCTTCTAATTCTCGTGTGCCTGCGTTTTAAATGTGTTAATCCTTATTTAAGTGATGATCGAACTTCATAAAATTACAGAACTGAAGTGGAAGTGTGCCTTATATCTGTAAAAACGGTAGATAGCCATTCTACCTTTGCGTGTGTCAGTTTTTCCCGTGTGTGCTTCAGTAGCTTCAGAATGCTTCACTGTCCGTTTTGTCTTGTTCAAGTGATTTTTTATTTCTCTGTAAGTTTTGACCACTGAGTCTCAAAATCATTTGTATGATCGAAGAAGTGCGTTATTTATTGAAGGGGCCGAGATGCTTTAATTTGCAGCATGACTAATTGAAGGTCATGTGCATTTTACGAGTCTTCCATTGCAGTTGTCGTGTATTACTGCGCCTCGAGCGCCATATAAAAAATGGCCGACCTTGAACCCTTTCGTGTCTTTGTAAAGTTAAGCCTAGTCCGGTTTGTAAATCTCGTGTGTGCTTGATACAATTTAATGTGATTTCTTTTACTTTACAGGCAATGTAAAACGTGCTGATAAAGGTTAGGATATGTGTCATAGCGGAGGTCTCGAGACAAAGATGTAAGTATTTTAAAAGATGTAAAGGTAGTGTAATACTCACAGATTACCTCGGTTGTACCAGCAGCTAAGCACTAGCAATAAATTCGGAGACGGTTAGAAACCTTTTATCTAATTTTACATTTGTTTTCTCGCAGTGCTTCTTATTTTCTTGAAATCTGCGTTGGTTTGAAACTGTTTAAATCGCAGAGGCATTGATCGCCTTTGTGAACTTGAATATCGGGAATTAGCGCTCCTCATTGGAAGCTATGGCTGCTCTGTAAAGTTGCTGTCCTTATCGGTAGAGTATTTTTTATAAAATAATTTCGTTGTGGAGTAGAGTTACTCTTTTGTATCGTTCGGGCCCCAAAATTATGGTGATGTTTTTTAGCCCTTTTTAGGTATTTCATTTGTTCACGATAGAATTCATGAGAAATATTTTATAAATATACATACATTGATTAGGTTTTCGATTCCCCCTCCTTTTCTGTCTATTACGGAAAGTTTGCGTATCGTGTAACTCATAGCTTGTTTTGTTGCTTTCGTCTCTATGACTCAACTTTTTTAAGCCGTTTATCTCTTACTGAGAAGTCCGTAATTGAACTTGTGTGCAATCTAAATTTCACACCCTTTCGGTGTCATTATAGTCTAATCTTTACTGAGTACGTGAGTAAAATAAAAGCATTTGTATCTAATTGAAATCAGTGCTCCAAGGAAAAGATATAAAGTTCCGAGCCGAAGCCTAGGTAGTGCCTCCATTTGTAGAACTAAATAACTCTTGTTTTGCAGTGACGTATTCAACCGCGCCCAATACAACCTCCTTCTTCTTCCGGTGTTTTTCTTACCTGGCGAAGGGGAATAAGGGCGCGACAAAGACAAAAAATACATTTTATTGAAAATAAGTGCAATAGTAAAAACAAATAAAAAGAAGTGGGACGAAAAAGGATGGAGAACAATACTAACATGCTATTAACAGAGGGAATGACGATTCAGTTTCATTTAAAATAGGTTTGTCTTTCATGATAAAAAGAGATTCTAAAATACGAAGGTCTGATTGACTAGATGTGGTTCCTATTATCTGGAAGTTGTCCAAGCGGACTAGCAGGTCGCACTTCTCGGCATGAGTGCGTACCGAAGAGTGAGGGGGAGAGGCAAGGGGATTATTGGTTCGGAAGCTCCTTCCAGCATGCTCCGCCACACGAATATGGAGGGCCCTTTATGTGGACCCAACATATTCCGACGCACACAGTGCGCAACAGTATTTGTAAACGACGTGCGAAAGCAATGCTTTAGGGAGCTTATCTTTGTAGTGAAAAAAAGAATTAATTTTATATCTGTTCAACAATATAATCCGAAAATTGAAATGCGTAATATGTTTAGCTAACAATGAAAGTATCTCTTTCTTGAGTTTCTCGGATTGGTATCCAAAATAGGGCAAGCAGAAGTAAAAACATGTTAAAACATTGTTATGCAGGGGTTATAATGTCTGTTAAAATTTTTATGCATTTCACTGTGAAATGGAATTTTTGCGGCAATTCTTTCACAATAATGGCTTCCCATCAAGATTAATAGATTCTGCCATGAAGAAATTTTTAAATGTCAAGTTCATAACAGATTGCCTATAACAACTGTGGGAAAGAAGGATTTTTACTTCTGCTTGCCCTATTTTGGATACCAAACCGAGAAACTCAAGAAATAGATACTTTCATTGTTAGCTAAACATTTTACGCATATCAATTTTTGGATTATATTGTTGAACAGATATAAAATTAATTCTTTTTTTTCACTACAAAGATAAGCTCCCTAAAGCATTGCTTTCGCACGTCGTTTACAAATACTGTTGCGCACTGTGTGCGTCGGAATATGTTGGGTCCACAAAAAGGGCCCTCCATATTCGTGTGGCGGAGCATGCTGGAAGGAGCTTCCGAACCAATAATACCCTTGCCTCTTCCCCTCACTCTTCGGTACGCACTCATGCCGAGAAGTGCGACCTGCTAGTCCGCTTGGACAACTTCCAGATAATAGGAACCACATCTAGTCAAACAGACCTTCGTATTTTAGAATCTCTTTTTATCATGAAAGACAAGCCTATTTTAAATGAAACTGAATCGTCATTCCCTCTGTTAATAGCATGTTAGTATTGTTCTCCATCCTTTTTCGTCCAATTCTTTTTATTTGTTTTTAATATTGCACTTATTTTCAATAAAATGTATTTTTTGTCTTCCATAAATCTTGTTAATGCTGAAGATGACTCCTGTAGTCGAAACGTTCAATTTTATATATCATTTTAGGTCCTTCTATTTATTAAACAACTAACTGATAATGGATCTTTTAAAAGCGACTGTCCTTGCTATTTTATTTATTGTATTTAGGGTATTCAGTTCACTGAGGGACAATTTAAACCGGGCACAAAAATCGGTGCGTCTCTATATGTGGGCAAAGCCTGCTGAATTTGAGCAGGTGAGTTTAATCACTGGTTCCGTGACTGGAGGGGGTAATAGATCTTAATCGGGATAGTAAATTAACCCTTTACTGCCCAACTGGACTATTTCGTCCTCTTTCAAAAATAACAATAATATATCGTATTTCTTATTCAATTTGTTCACTAATGTGTCCTTTGAACTGCACTGCCGAGTGGCAGTTCCTTCCCCATCTTGATAACAGTGACTACCTAATGCCAGTGTCGGTTTAGTGATAGTGGTTGTCATAACGGTAATATGAGTATAAAAATGTGGGCGTTAAATGGTTAAGCTCAAGGCCCAGGGATTTGTGTTTATGGCAAGTGTGGTGTTTGGCGGCGTCGGAGAATCTGGAAAAAATCAAGGACGCTGGATGACCATATCCACGGAAAGGCACACAAGGAAACCACCAACAACTGTTCCCCATCAAGTTTTTAAGTTCACATCACGGGGAAACCCTGAGTTCTTTCTAATGATCCCGTCAGAGTTTAATCTCTCTTTTAACCTTAAACAATAGAAAAAGGACAGACAAAACATGCCGGCAAAATACCCCTTTACTAACCTACCAACTTCAATATAAGCCGGACAGGAACGAGAAGTTAATTTGCATCAAAAATCGTAAATGGTTAGACATATTAGGAGAAACTACATGCGCCATTTTGTACGCGATCGAGCGTATAATTTTTAGCCAGCGATCATCCTATGAATCCTGGTAAACTTATAATACGTCCATATAGCGCCATAACCAATGTTTCTGGCACAAGGAATCACACTATTTCACGAAACCCTCAGGTAGCAATAACACTGTACACTGTGCTGTGAAAGGAATTTATATTTCTGGTGTTCTATTCACTGTCGAAAAAGTGAATGGAACCGTTAGGGCCATCGGGAGGTCATCCGAAGTTTCCTCGGCGGTCCGGGATTTAGGAGAAGGGTTGCCATTTCTTTTGATGTTTAGTTTCCTGAGAGAGCGGTGTCTCTGTCAGCGCTATATTTTTCGTCTTTTGTTTGGTAACAAATTTGGTTTCTAGGGCCCTAGTATTTAGTGTTCAGTTATGTTCAGTTTTGCATGAGTTTTGTTACTCCTGTTGGAGGGCCGGTCAGCTTAAATCCTTAATTAGGGGGGGCTTTTAATGGATGTGAAGAGAGAATTGGCTCAATTATCTACTCTGGTAGCAGAGTCCCTTAACTTTGCTTTTAAATTCACTACTCTAGTAGAAAGCAGCTAGACAGCAGTCGAAGTCCTAATTTGACTGATCAGCTTTCTCTAACTTAACTTATGAAAATTAGAGGTCCCCTCGTCTTGCGGTACTAATCTTAATTAACCTTAGCATTCTTCATGTTCTGGCCGGTCCTTCGGTTTCCTCTTCTGTGTTTCTATTAAGCGGTGAAATCGCCACTTCGAGGAATATAATTCGAAGGTTAGTAATCTCTTAAGTGATCAACGTAATTAATGGAAAATGATATATGCTCTGCGATTGATATCGTTCGCGTGCTAGGTACCCTAATTTAAACACTCAATGTTTTCTTTCAGTAAGCTGCCGAAATTCATCCCTAGCGATTAAAGCCTGTTCGTCACCACTTCTAAAGTAGACTGCACGAAGTTAGTTCGGTACGTTGCTAGGAATGATAACGAAACTAGCGTGATACTTTGCTAAATCTTGGAAAAAGTTTGATTTAAATTTGGTTATAATTTCGTTTGGTCTCGTCATGGGATTTATTAGCTTCTTTATTTCATTGCAGTGACCTAGCTTCCGTGGCTGCTAGTGCGTACTGACTCCTCGCCTCATGTTACGAACGGCAGCTCCTCGAATAAAACCTCAGCGAACGTCCGTTGTCTTTTATTTATTAACAGCTGACTATAAAGAAAAAAAAGCAATGACACTGCACATGTGTGCTGACTATAAAGGAAATACTGAACACATTAATCAACACGCCAACGCCACTAACGAGAACAGCTAAGAAATGCTAAAACACTTAAAAAATACTTAGGAACTACTAAAGAATACATTCACCATTGTGAATTTAAATCTAACACTGAATTAAAAGCACTTATTTATACTTACGCGACGAGCTCTTCACAACACAAGATCAAGGCACGAAATGAGGCTAGGGACGCGTACGTGTCTGAAATGTTGCCACAACGCCTAGGTTTACTCTAGCGATTGTTTGATATTATTTAATATTTGTGTGATTTACACAAAAACATTAAGAATAATAATTAAAATTAGAAAATTATTAATAATAATTTAAAGTAAGGTAGTTTATGCCACTTACCTATGTTATTTAAATGTTAATGAGAAATTTTAATGATATGAGACATTCTTGTAGCGACTGCTACATATCAGTAATGAGATCTAGATTGTATCAGTTATGAGATACAGGTTTTATCAGTAATGAGACACAGGCTGTATCTGTAATGAGATGAAAAATATTTGCAAAAATGTGAGTTACGCATAGAATTTTAAAAATGTCATAAACGATAAAAATATTAAGTAGTCATTGTACTACTATTATTAAAAACGAGTTATAACGAGAGCTTCTTTCGGGAAATCTCAGTTCGAATTTATTTCGAACTTCCGTTAAGCTCTTTATTTCCCTCGTAGATGTTGTTGATGAAAATGCGTTGCTCCTTTGTTAGTTACATAACGATGAGCTTAGTCACTTGGAAATTTACATATAAAGGTAAATTTTTAGTTTTATTGGACGTTTTTTATACTCAGTCTAAAAGCTTTGTAGTCAAGATAGATATCTCTGTATGTTATGCAACAAATGAAACTGAAATATCTTAATCCAATTGTGGTGTTGTGGTGTTTGTCGCCGCAAGAGGGTGCTGCAGTGTTGTGCGCGCTCCGCCATCTTGAGACGAGGAGCTTGCCGCCGCGGCCGCCCGGCTACGAGCGGCAGACGGCAGCACCGTGGACGGTAGTGTGTTCAACTGTGTAGACGACAGTCGTACAGTGAAGACGTAGATTATGTACCTGATTTCGAGTTACGCCTCTGCTCATTACCGTGAGGCTGGGACTGAGCTGTCTTGTTCCGCGGAGAAACTAGAGTTTGTGCAGTGGGGAAACTGCGCAGTTGTCCGAGGGAATAGTGCCCGGCAACTGGTAGGTGTGATCTTCTTGCTCCGGGAGAGGTGACGGCTACACCTCTGAACCGTGCCACCAGATACGACTGTTCAGTGGTGACGGCTACACCTCTGAACAGTCGTACCTGGTGGCACGGTAGGCCAGGAGCAAGGACGACTGTGTGGAAAGTAAGTCCGAGTGCTGGTAGGCGCGCTACCATCGCACTCGCGACTTTATTTTCCGGTTAAAGACCACACCAACGTTATTAACATTTAAAGTTGGGTTTACCTTTTTGTGGTCCATAAGGTATAGTGCGATGGTTTATTTCAATTCAAAGCTGTGAGTTGTACGGTAGTCGAACTTGTCGATAGGGCATCGTCGAGTTTCCTGAGTCTCAAAGATTTTGAGGTAATATCTGACATGCTCTTTCCTCAGTTTTTTGAAATAGCAGTACTCGTGATTTTACATAGAAAGTGGTGACTTCGGTTGATGACTAGTTATGTTGACTGAACTTTGATTGGTGGCTAAGACAATTATGTTTATAACTCAGGCTCTCTTCTTTCGAAAACGGGCGTTGGCTATAGAGTGAGTTAGTTGGAGTATGCTGCGGCTTGCATCAGATTGCAGAGGGACTGGACGTCAAAATGAGAAAATGCGGAGAGCTCAAAGAGGCTGAATTGAGATGTAGTTATAGCACAGAATTAAGGCGCGTGCTGCGCGACCCATGTCGTATGCGTCAAGCGAATGAGCGCTTGCAAAAGAGCCCTGCTGAATAACCACTCTCTATCGAGCTGCTTCACTCTTCTTAGCAACAGAAAACTGGCAACACCTCTATTTTTGTTTTCATTCTACAGCTCTATTCATAAGTTTTAACCTCGCACTATGAGCGAGCAGCGCCTCTTAGCCAACTTAGTTCATTTGTAAGCTGCCTGTTGAATTTCCACATATAATTTTTCCCCAATTCAGATGTGAAACCTGTGTAGCTAATTGTAGCTTTTGACCAATACAGGTTATAAGTTTCGTATGTGTGTGTGTGTATATAAGCTTTCTGTTTCAAGTTATAGGTTTTAGAACACTTTCGTTCCAAGCATGTAACATTTGCTCTTTTTTGAAATAACTACATTACCAATTTTAGTTGTATGCAATTTCATCACATATAAAGGCATGTTTAGACAATCATTGAGTGCGTGCGTGAGCAGTGAAGAGAGGCGCAAGCCCCGCCCACTTGCTATCGCTTCAGACACATAAATTGCTCAATGAATGTGTGGACTAAGCTCGTCTTCATGGCGCTGGCCAGAGCATGTCAGTATCATAGTGTTGTGTCGTTTCTTTTCAACACAGCATGAGATATATTTAGCTGTAGCTGCAAACTACAGTCTTAGTAGCATTGAACTACCAAGGCAGGAGAAGGAAATACTCAAAGGTTAACATCGGCATCTTTGGGATGCTTTATTTCCAATCAAGCCTGATACATATGATCTTAGCATTGGTTTTTCAAATGTATTATAACTAACCCTATATATAGGACACCATGACGGTTCCCCCGTAAAGCTGGTACTCATTTCCGACACCTGGGTTGAGTGGGGTATTGTGCTTGAGCTTTCCCTTATACCCAACGGGGAAAATCTCTGCGCCAGCGCCGGGATACGAACCCGCGACTCCAACATACGAGCCCGATCCCTTAACCACTGTACCACGGAGAGCACAAGAACACGCTTATCTGTGTACTCACGTTGACGGTTACACCTTCCTCTTATAAAACTCGCTCGTGCCTGGAAGTCAGGCAAGAGCACGCAACAGAGGCTTTCCGTCGCTGGGAGCATGCCAAAGACATCCGGCTCTGAGCGCGTTAAAAAGACATCCGGAGCTCCTTCGCACAAACCAATACGATGCATATTTTGAGATACAACACATTACAGCCGCACTGTCTTGGAGCAAGTAAATGCGCCTGAAGTGAGAGTGGGCGGGCTTGCAGCTCTCTTCACTGCCCACGCGCGCACTCAATGATCGTATAAACAGGCCTTAACACCATTACAACCTGATGTGCACCATAACACAGTGTCAGTTTTCACTCCGCAGCCAAAGCTCATCTTAAGACATGTTTACACGATCATTGAGTGCGCGCGTGAACAGTGAAGAGAGGCGCAAGCCCCGCCCACTTTCCTTCGCTTAAGGCTCATTTACTGCTCAATAACAATGCGTTTTAATGACTCGTTCTAATAGCGCTAGCCAGAGCTTGTCAGTGTCATTACAGGCGCACTGTCATTGAGCAAGTAAATCAGCCTGAAGCGAAAGCAAGTAGGTGGGGCTTGCACTTCTCTTCACTGCTCACGCGCGCACTCAATGATCGTGTAAACAAGCCTTAAGAGATCCTAGGTGGCAACAAAGTTGGCTTATGGCTGCATCACACGATCAGTCTCGTCCGGCTTGGACGAATTGTCAGTATCGATTTTCTCTCTACGCCCCTCCTACTTTGCATTCTACCGTCAGTGCTGCATGAAGTTGGATGTTAAGCGGCCCATAGACGATCAATTTTATTGTCAATATAATTGTCAATATCATTGACTCAATATATTTATGAAACTTTTTTCCCATTCATTCAAATTGACAATAAAATTAATCGTCCATGGGCCGCTTTAGTCCGCATGCGGCGTTGTACGGATGCTTTGCGGGTGCTTCCACTGTAAATGTTCTGTGGTGCTTCTCAGTAGCTTTTCAGCTGTCACTGTAGAAGGTATAGATGGTGTTGGAGCTCCCATATCTCAATCGTCAGGCTTGCATCCTACTGGCGCTGCCACGCCATCCGTGGAATGGACCAAAGCATCCACTTTAGTTTTCATTGATGCCCTGATAATGCCAGGGCACAAAAATCGCAATTTTTGCCGTGCGGCTTCCGATAAGACTGCAGATAAATGAAACTGCACATCTCAGAGATTAACGCTTAACGTGTTAAATCAAAATTAATACAAAGCGCACGCAGTTACGCCGCGAACTAAAAAATTTGATAAGTTCATTGATATATCATCTAGCATTCTCGCTTGATTTTATCATCGTCTGCATTGCAAGCAGTGATGACTACAAGGATAATGTTTTTTTTCTTGTATATTGACAACGTTCCAGTAAGAGCGCATAGCTGGTACTCCACTTACTTTCACGTCTAGCATTGAACTGACCCTGAGCTGGCTGCGTGGAGTATGAAAACTCGCTGGCTCTCGTGTGATCATCACAGCATAAATCGTGTTCATGCACATGAAAGAGAGCACAGTGAGCCCTGCAAACACATCTGTTAGTTGGTGAACGAGCAAATATTGGATCCAATATTTGATATCCAATACATGGCGAGGAACGCCATCCACCTTAATATTGTTAAGTGAATTTACACCTATCACTCGACCCTGCCTCTATCTCAACGTACACTTAGCGTGTGGTGGCTTCACGAGTCCGTTCTCTCCAACATGAACGGATGAGTCTTGCTGTTCTTGATCGCGCGAGGCGTTGGCAAGTGGATGCCTCCACGAATAGGTGTGCAGCATATTACATAGCGCCGTCTCCCTTGATCCGTAACTCTTAGCAGACAAATTGTACCCAAAGACGACATCCAGCGGACTCGATCTACCCCTATCAGCGACACTCTTTATCGTCCTATGGTGACGCTCGACGATCCCATTTCCAGAAGGTCTAAAAGCAGCACGGAAATGCCTCCCAACATTCCAGCGATTGCAAACAACCGACACCTGCCTCGATTGAAAGGCGCTCCCGTTATCCATCAATACTTCAATTGGAAGTCCTCTTCTTCTAAAAATTTCCTCAAAATGGCGAGCCACTTCCGATGCATTTTCTGAGGAAATTTCCCGCCAAGTGGCAAATCGGCTGGGGCCACAATCCACCACGGTCAGGTAACATTTCCGGTCATAATGAGTCGCATCAACAGCTAAGCGAGACCAATCTTCTTTTACACTCTGGCTTCTTCACTCACGAGTGACCGGAGGTTGATCAATAGATCGACAGTGTAAGTACGATTTTACACACTGCTCAACATCCTCACGAGCGAGACTAGGATCGACTAGTCACGCCAAGTACAATGTACGTTCTACTCCAAAATGGTGTTGCTCATGTAAATTATGCAGACTAACGGCACACACAAATGCCTCTGTCTTCCGGAGCCACGACTTATGAACTCGAGTGAGCGCATCAGCTTTGTTTTTACTAGAATTCATGCACACAAAGTCAAACCGCATACCCTACTCCTCTATCAGATCGTGGATCACAGAGAGTCGCCGTTTCACCAACATTTCAGACATCCCCGTAGCTTTCACTCGGTGCTCACCACAAAGAACTGCACATACTCAACTCGATGCTGTCGTGGAATCGGTTTTTACATGAACAACTTTAAGTCCCCACTCAAGGGCAAAATTAAGTCCCTTAACAATAGCGTCAAGCTCCGCGACGTTGATATGGGACGTATCTGCAGGCTTCCGAAGCCATGCTCCATCCTCAACAACGACACCACCCACTTCGAGAACAACTCCAAGGCCTAGACTACTCGCATCACACCACACTGTCCCTTTAAATACATCCGGTAGCGACAAGCGCACTCGAACATGATCCTCTGCTCGCACCTTTTCCACAATTAACTTAATTAACCTCTGAGCTTCTTCGCCAATCCAGTCATCCCACGCGTCACCCTCACTCTCTCGCTTAGCAAAGCTGCAGGCAATACGAAGCCACCCACACACAGGGTAATGCCCAACCAAGCGGCCACACAGAAAAAACAACTGTCTTCGGCTGAAGTTCTCACCTCTAATATCAGGAATGTTTTTTTGCTCGACGGAATGAAAGTTCCCCATTGACATCATGGTACAATGACTAGCCGAGGACCTTGTTGCCCTCTAAGGGCTCGGGTTCTTTGGTCTCCAAACCATGCTTCCGAAGATGAGCAACTACCTCGTCTACTGTCACCACATTTTCGTCAACAAGAATTTCATCCACGTAGCTGTCGGTACTCCGCCGAATTCGGTCACCTTTCGATAGCACTGCATTTAAAATCACTGTCATGATCTTGGGGGTGCAATTGAGCCCAAATCCGTCGGGTCAGGTAGTAAAATTTATCTCGATATCGTACACGATAATACGGCCACAAACTCTGGTCAACGTGAATTTGTAAGTAGGCAGATCAGAGATCTACGAACTTTAATGGTTCCGCTTCCCGTCGCCATTTTCGCGTAGCCTCATCGCAAACTGCGGCCTCGGCCCCGGGATGGCTCTCAACGTGGCCATTTAGCTCCTTGAAATCAGCGCCGGTTGGACCTTGTTTTAACTTTTCTGGACTACGGATATTAATGGAATAATTTCAGTTGCACAGTTTTTCTTACACGGTCTCAACCAGCCCTTCGTTATCCAACTTTCCACTTCTTCATCAAATTTTCCTTTGGAACGACCGGCGTTTACACTACTATAACTGTCGACAGTATTGCCTAACACCGGTGCCACTCCACCCTTCCACCGCCATTTTACAGTTCATTTAAGCCCATCGAACTCTGCGTCGAAATCTTGATTCCGTATCACGACCGTCTCAGCAGAGACACAACGAGGCAACCTCAGGTTTGCCACAAGGAAAACTCTCTGCTCCAAACTTGATCACCCGACCGTCTAGCGACACCCCACCCACATGCCCGGACAAAATCCATGCCAAGTATGGTATCAACACCACGGTAAATTTCCACCACAACACAATCCAGGGATACCTCTAAGTCAACCACCTTGATTAAAGCAGTAGTTTCTCCATTGCAAGGAACCTCTCTCCCGTCAAACGCGATAATGGAACACACCCCACCCGACGCCCCCGTCACCAATGTCGGAGCGAGAATTGACCTTGAACACCCCGTATCAAGCAACGCGCGTGCTCTTCGGTCATTAATCTCAACAAGGAGAGTAGGAAGTACCTCTAACCCTGCTTTGGAAGAGCTGCCGACGCACCAGCTCCCCCTGGCTCGTTTCCCTGCAAACAGTCTCGTGATATGTGACTATCTTTGCCACACCTCCAACGTGTGACTTTGCGCTTAGAGCATAATTTAATGAGATGAGGCCCGCCACATTTGAAGCAGCTTATTTCCCGAGACGCAGAGGCACTGCCCCTCGAAGCCCACCAACGACGGCTGCCGAGAATCCGACAGGCTTTTCAACACTTTCTGCTAGCAACAATCGGGCTCGCCTCACGACTTCATCCAGCGCCAATGTTTCAATTTTCGTTAATGCGCGAAGCTCTCGCGATACTTCTAACGGCAAACCACGAACGCTCGTAACAAAAGTCATCTGACGTAATACCGGCCAGCTTGGCAAATATTCTCAAATCAGTCAGAAAAACATCGACCAGCTCGTCACACCACACACGTCTTTTATGTTTCGATGGTCGGGGTAGATTTTACGATAATGCCCAACCACCAAAACGTAAATAATCTCGATAAGTATGTTTAAGAGCACGATAAAGAGAAGGGGAATGACGACAATTTTTGGACTCAGCTTTTAGATCTTTATTGGAAGAAGCCGGGAGGACAGATGCGTGCTTGGAAATTTCACTGTTCCCTTTACCAATTTTACTGATTGTTTCAGAATTATCGATGCGTAAAGGTTGGTCCCGAGTTTGTGCTGGGACCTAAAACTGCACGTTGCTTTGCATGTTAAATGTAAATGTAAAGTCGGTAAAAATACGGATAAAATTTGTGCAATAATTAATCAAGTTAAGTGGTGCAATAAATTAACAGTGCAATAAACTAAAACTAAGCAGTGCAATAACTAAACGGTGCAATAATGACCGTGAGTGCCGTGTGCCGGCTGGTTCCGGACGGAGTGACCTGTGCATGTGGTGACGCTGTGAGGGGCGTGGTCTTAAGTGTGGCGAGTGCGGTGGTTATACTCACCTGGACTGCTCGGGCCTTCCAACTTACCACCTTCTGCGCCTGGAACTCACCAGGACCTCCTTCGTCTGTCGGACCTGCGTGACGCCGGCAGTTCTTAAGACCTCTAAAGAGAAGTTTGACGAGACGGCAAACAGATTGCAGGTTGACCTGGCAGCGCGTGCGGGGCAGGCTGGCCGCCCGACTGTGGGGGCCACAACTGAACTGCCTGGTCTTCTGGCTGGTGATGTTGGGGGTGTGGAAAATATTGCCCCTGGTGACCATCGTGACAGCGTTCACGTGGATCCGCGGACAGACACGGATGAAGTGTCGGTTGATGGTCCCGCGGGGACACGTGGGCAGAGAGAAGTATGTAAGCACTTCCTTAATAAAAAATGTAAGCATGGTAGAGGAGGGGAGAAGTGCCGTTTCTCCCACCCGAAACTTTGCTTCAAGTTCATGAAATATGGAAGCAAAGTGAGAGGCGGCTGCAGGAAAGGGGACAACTGCAGGTTCTACCACCCGGCCATGTGCCGAAAAGCCGAGAATGGAGACTGCACACGTAAGAACTGCAAGTTTCTTCATCCCTCAAATATGGGTGTTGAGGCCCTCAAAATTGGGCCTGGTGCACAAAAAGCGTCCCTCCTGCCTATAAATAGAGAAAGGCGGCGCGAGGATCAGCCGATCTTGGGGAGCATTGTTCCCGCCCCTGGCGTGGTAGACGCCAACCTTGACCCGCCGGAGCCGGTTGGCGCAGCTGGTGACCGCAGCCGCGGTTCCCGTGAAGAAACTATGAATGGTTCGGCTTTTTTAGGGCTGCGCCAGCAGGTGAATGTTATACAGGAGCAACTGTCCCGGCTGCTGTCCTGGAGGATGGAGCGACCTCTGCAGGCGACGCGGCCCGCAGCCTGCAGCTGCCAGGTTCACTGGTAGCATGGGGGGATCGCGCTGCGTTTCTGTTCCTCAATGTTCAGGGCCTGAGGCCCTTCAGGCAGAAGCACAAAGTGGTGATGCTGCGAGAAAGGGCCTTGGTTGTGGGTGCAGGGCTTGTTGCCCTCGCTGAGACCCACCTTAGCGACAGTACCCTTGACGCTGAAATTAGAATGGAGGGATTCAGCCTGTTTAGAGCGGATCGAACCGCTGGAATAAAGAAGGGTGGGGTTGCGTGTTATGTCAGGAATGACCTAGCGCGACATGCCATCGTCCTCTCAGCCGGATCCAACTCGGTGGTGGAACATCTCGTCCTGTTGTTTGCCGGCCTGGGCTTGGCGGTGGCTGTTATTTATCGTCCCCCAACCTGTCAAGTGGCGGACTTCGAGCAGGCAATTGGCCTTATATCCTCGGCACTTGAGTCTCTGCCACCTCCGGTACTAACTATTGTGGTCATGGGAGACTTTAACTTTCCAACTGTGTTGGGAGTCGGGTCTGGCCTATGGGGGAACGAGAGAGTCGAGGGTCCAGAGTGGTTGTCTGTTGAACTTCATGGAAAGCTTTGCATTGGAGCAATATGTCCGCCTACCAACCCGACTGGATAACGTCCTAGACCTATTTCTTACGAACGATGATGAATTGGTTAGACGGGTCGAGGTCGAGGGGACTGTTATGTCCGACCACAGATGTGTGCTCATCTACGGAGACCCCGGTCTGGGACGGCAGGTTAACCGGGTTCAAAGAGCATCAAAGGGATCGCTCGACTCTCTCAACTTTATGAGCGCTCGCGTGGACTGGGTTGGCTTATCGGATGCACTGGGAGACATCGATTGGGTAGCACGTATGGCTGGACGCACCCCCGATGAGATGTATGATGACATCATTGCTGTCCTATCTGCAGTCTGCCCAAGATATGCCCCAGCACGAAGAACTAGGACAATAAATCCAATACCTAGAGACCGCAAGGTGTTGATGAGGAAGCGCACAAAGTTGCTTAAGAGAGTTACGACGTCGGCGCTCTCGGGGACCGCCAGGGAAGGCGTCCTTGAGAGGGTGGCCGAAATCGAGAGGCGCCTCCAGGCATCGCACGAGGAGGAGGCAAGGTCCGGGGAGGATAGAGCTGTATCTGCTATCAAACATAACCCAAAGTACTTCTACTCGTACGCCAGGGGAAAACTTCACACCAAGTCGACTGTTGGACCATTTCGAGTCGATGGACAGAGTATATGCACCCCTGAGGAGAAGTGTAATGTGATGCGTGCCCAGTACGAGGCGGTGTTTAGTAGGCCAAAATTCGGAGAAAACGATGCCGGCTGGGGCCCGGACGAATGGCCTGGTACAGCACCGACCAA
Organism: Morinoia aosen; assembly: GCA_030386875.1. Lineage (NCBI taxonomy): Eukaryota > Metazoa > Arthropoda > Malacostraca > Amphipoda > Talitridae > Morinoia > Morinoia aosen. Next base: position 37,015,640 of record CM059577.1, read on the forward strand.
CCTAGTGGACCTCGAGTTCGGTATGCGAGACGTTGAGGAGAGCATTGGTGAGCTCTCAGCCTCGTCGGCACCGGGTCCAGACTGTGTCCCCGCTGTCCTCTTGCGAAATTGCAGGGCTGCTATCAGCCGGCCTCTGTCCCTGCTCTGGAGGGCATCACTGAGTGCGGGGGTCATACCTTCCAAACTCAAGTTGGGAGTTATAACCCCAGTATATAAAGGCGGCGAGAAGCACCTACCTCGGAACTATAGACCTATCACGCTCACCTCCCACATAATAAAAATCTTTGAGAAGATAGTGGTGAAGAGGCTGGTAGGATATCTGGAGGACGCCGACCTGTTTAATCCGAGCCAGCACGGCTTTAGAAAGTGACGGTCCTGCTTGTCGCAGTTACTTGAGCACCAACGGCATACCACGGAGGCTCTTGGTCGTGGCCACGCGATGAATGCAGTATATCTGGACTTTGCCAAGGCCTTCGATAAAGTGGACCATGGGATCCTACTTAGAAAGCTAAGAGGTGCCGGTGTTGGTGGTAACTTATTGAGTTGGATCAGGTGCTTCCTAACCGGCAGGAAGCAGGTGGTGACCGTGGATGGGTGTCGTTCGGCCGAATCACGAGTGATTAGTGGAGTACCCCAGGGATCGGTGCTCGGACCACTCTTGTTCCTGGTCCATGTCGCTGATATTGATGCTGGACTGCTGCACTCCTGCGCATCATCCTTTGCGGATGATACGAGAGTTTTTAAAGAGGTGGCTAGCAAGCAGGACTGTGAGGCACTACAGCGGGACCTAGAAAAAATCTATGAATGGGCAGTCACCAACAATATGTGTTTCAATGAGAGCAAATTTGAACTCCTTCGGTGCGGCCATCATCCGGATGAATCATTCCTATACACAACTGCTGGTGGGGTGGTTATCGAGAGGAGTTCGTCGATAAGAGACTTGGGCGTGGTCGTTGAGGACGGAGGAAGATTTGCCAAGCACATAGACACGGTATCCAAAAAGTGTCGAGCGGTACTCGGTTGGGTCCTCAGGACGTTCCGGACCCGGGAAGCGGCGGCCATGTTGACCCTATATAGGGTACTGATCCTACCCCTAGCCGAGTACTGCTGCCAGCTGTGGAGCCCTATTGCGACGGGAGAAATCCAGAAGATCGAAGCGATCCAGAGGACGTTTACGTCAAAGATTGTTGGGCTGGATCAGCTGAATTACTGGGAGAGACTCCAGAGGCTGTCGCTGTACTCCTTGCAGCGACGACGAGAGCGGTACCTAATAATCTATACCTGGAAGATGATGGAGGGATTAGTGCCGAACTTTGTGGACCGGGACCTGGCGTTGAGGACGACAATGCATCCCCGACTGGGTAGGCTGTGCGTCGTCCCGCCGTTCAGCAACAGGGCCTTGGCCAGCGTGAGGACACGCCACGAGAGGTCCTTCTCTGTTGTCGGACCGAGACTCTTTAACTGCCTCCCAATTGAACTGAGAGAGTTACATGGGGAACTGGGTGCGTTCAAGTTAAAGCTGGACAAGTTCCTGGCGGCGGTTCCTGATCAGCCCACGATGCCGCACTACTACCAGCCCGCGGAGGGGAACAGCCTTCTTCAGCAGTTGGCGCAGCTGCGAGTGCAGGAAATGTAGACGAGTCGTCTTCTGAGGGCGGTGCATCAGCATGGCCCGGGCCTTGAAGGCCCGAACTACATCCCAGGAATCCCCAGGAATCCCAGGCTTGCTTCTGAAGAGCTTGACTTGGATGGTGCAGTCCGTGCAGGCGAAGGCTCCGGCGAGTGATGACGTTGACAGGGTGTGCGTGAGTGTGTTTTGTAGAGGTCACTTTCAGAGTGCGGGCAAATTAACAAGCCCGAGAAATCAGTGGAACTTCTGGATAAGCTCCAAGTCTGTTTAATTTTTGAGCTGGTGAATAAAATCTATTTTGAGCCGTGATTGATGTTAGCAACCGATCTTAATTGGTTTTGAAATTTAAGATCATTACACGCTGAAAACAAGTGTCCGTGGTTAGAGCAGTTTGATATTTAGCCAGTAATTAGATAATATACCAGGCTGGAAAACAGCTCGAAGCCGAGGTGAATGCAAGGTAAATAAAGCCCAGGTAAAAGTCCGACTCGCGTCAGAACTAGGGCAAAATAACTGGTGAAACTCAAGGCTGAGTTTAAAGGTATTGCTCAAGGTGACTTAAGGTTAACATCGGCATCTTTGGGATGCTTTATTTCCAATCAAGCCTGATACATATGATCTTAGCATTGGTTTTTCAAATGTCCTATAACTAACCCTATATATAGGACACCATGACGATTCCCCCGTAAAGCCGGTACCCATTTCCGACAAGGCTCAGTTGAATGTAAAACTCGAGTAAAGCTCCAGGCCCAGGGATAACGTGTTGTGGCGTTTGTTGACGTCGAAGAAATGAGACGCTGAAACACACAAGCTAACACGCGAGTAAGAAGTGACAGTCCGACAATGGCGTCGGGTGCGCTGTTGCCATCACAACGACTTAAAAAAAACTCGAACACTGTCGATGCGTAAACTTGGTTGAACCAAGTTTGGCTTTCTGCTGGTATGAAAGGAGGAAGAATTATAGGCTTAGTGCGCGCTGGAACTGCCTCATTCTCTGTGTCGGACATACTGGAAATTTTTTTCTTTTGAATGCAAAATTAAGCTATAGCGGCACGGAATTTACGTAATCAACGCCTAATAACTTTGGTATTAAAGTGTCAAAGTTTTGCGTTTCTAGTTACCTATTCAATCATTCAAATAAAGTTGAAACGGAAAGAAAGAAAAAAAATGGAAACGAAAATTTTACGGTCGTCAGAAATAAGCGTAAAGCACGGAAATAAGGGAAAAAATTTTTCTACCTACTGTGGCACAAAAGACAAAAGACAGAATAGCACTGAGAAAAAAATTTTTGAGCTGCTCAGAGAACGTTAGCACAGTACATCCATGGAAAATTCTCAAGGCATACTACGAATGGGAAACTTATCATTACAATGATATGCCAACATTATCCTCTCTCACGTTTTTCTCAAACACTTATCGAGTTGAATAGTTTTGTTTTAAGCTTGAAAATTAGGTCACTCTGGGTCGTCACCAGTGTTAAGGTTGGTGGATATGGTTAGTTATTAAGGTCCAACCTTAAACGTTTTCTCTTAAGTGTTTTTCGAAAAAGCAAGAGAAGGATAATAAAGACACTTTCTGGGATAACTCAGCTGTATCTTTTTATTGAAGGAAGCCGTGATGACCGATGGCGTGCTTGACTTCGGACGATCTTCTCTTAGATGGGAAACTCCGTGCAAGCGAGGTCCGGCGAGCGATGACGTTGGCCGGGTGGCACAGGGTCTAATCTCGCAGGATTTCTACACCGCCCAGCCCTCTCCCTCCACCTCCAACCAGCTGCAGCACCACCTCCAATCATCTACAGAAATGTTAGGTTAAATTAATTTAGGTTAGGTTAAGTTAAGTTAAGTTAGGTTAAGAGGTTAGGTTAAGTTAGGTTAGGTTGGGTAAGGTTAGGCCAAGTTCAGTTAGTTTAAGGTTAACCTAAAAAAGTTTAAAAATGCCTGTTTTTGCGTGCCGAGATGGAGGGTCGAATATCCAAACACCAGCGGTCGTTGTAAAAACTGATTATAATGATTTAATACAGGTGAAATTTGGTATTCCGCTGTAATATCTACTTACTAAGTACCTGTAGTAATTATATTGCAGTGATTCAAAATAACTGCATAACGAACAGACAGGTTAATAAACCTCAGTAGTGCTACATAGTTCAATAATTGGCGCGAATGGCAACTTTAGTAGCTGCTCGGAGGTGGAGGGAGAGGGGTGGGCGGTGTAGAAATCCTGCGAGCTTGGACCCAGTGCGGCCGGGTGTAAGTGAGTGTGTTTGTGGAGGTTCACGGTCTGTGTAATTTAAGCGACTGACAGAATATCAATTCCACCCGTGACATGGGGATGAGTCACCATTTATGGGTTCAGACTTTAGAATAATTCCACGATGTGAAAAGCAAGTTGTCGTGGTTGAGCGGGTAGATTAGTAGCCATTTGTAGTAATATACTAGGCTCTACTAGCTCCGAACCAAGTGGTTGCAAAGTGATATATGACCAAAGGTCAGACCGTCTCTCGTCACAGATAGGCAAATTCATGTGGTGTAACTCGATGGTTTAGTGAGAGAAAACGAGAAACGTACAACTTGTAAAGCTCAGACCCAGGGAATGTGTGTTGTGGCGTTTGGTGCCGTCGAGGATCTGCAATAGTCGAAAACGCTGAATGAGAAGGTTCTCGAAGAGGCATCAAGGAAAAATTCCACAACTGAAAATCCCTTCACTGCAATGAGAAATCTCCCATCACGGAGAAAACCCTGAACTTCTTCCATAGATTTAACTCAAAGCTATTAAAGAAAAAAAAAGAAAAAATGTTTATTTCCAAATTGTCACATGAGATACATGTCAACATATTGGCTTTTAAAAGTTTCTTAAATTTAGGGCATCCTAAAACAAATGTTCCATACGAGGAGTACTAATTGACAAACCATCCGAGGTGTACAAGTAGATGAGCCATACGAGGCATAATAATAGACCAACTATACGAGGTGTACTAATAGACAAACTGTCAGAGGTGTACAAGTAGATAGACCATACGAGGCATATTACTTGACAAAATATACGAGGCGTACTAATAGACAAACCATTCGTGGTGTGCTAGTAGTCTAACAAAAGTTCTATACTAGGAGTACTAATTGACAAACCATCCGAGGTGTACAAATAGATAAGCCATACGAGGCATAATAATAATAGGCAAACTATACGAGGTGTACTAATAGACAAGCTATCAGAGGTGTACAAAATAGATAGACCATACGAGGCATATTAATAGACAAAATATACGAGGCGTACTAACAGACAAACCACACGTGGCTTGCCAATAGTCTATCTCTGTCAAGGGTAGTTGAATGAGAAATGAAAAATATGCCCTAAAAATATGCAAAGCCCTATCACCACCAAAAACATGTTTCGTATCTTCTCGATATTCACCACATCATGCGGACATTGGTACATGGGATAAAATAGAGATACAGTGTAAGCCGGTTACCACTCATGATTGACAAATATCTACAAAATATTGGTAGAAATTGGTAAACAAACATATATTCAATATCAAAATTCATAGCTTGTACAACATACGGACAGAAAGATAATTTTGCTACGATTCATATGCTCAAATTGCACTTTATTTCATTAATTATATATGACATTAATCCGATTCACAGAAACGCCCTCTGAGGAAGTGCTAGATCTATTTTTGAATCATTTCGCTATTGCAATAAAATTTATTAACCGAATGGTTTTTGCGTAAAGAAATGAAATAGAAACATTTATATCTATTTATGTAGATACATATATATATACCTACACACGTACACACACATATCAATTTATATACTTATTGAAAATAAAATATTAGAAAATAAATACATATATAAGATAAAAGATAGAAGCAACCTACCATCTACTACACAGAAAATGACAGCTGAGCTCACTGTAATCCAAAGAAATTTTTCGCAAAAAAAATAACTAAAAGTAAGAGAAGACTTCGAAAAACATAAAAATGAGCTGTTTTTCAATTTCTTCACAGAAATTTTTAAGAAAATCAGGTTATAGTCAAGAAGCAACACAACTCTTCAGCATTATACGGACATGTGTACGTGGGATAAAATAGAGTAACATTGTGGCCGGATATCACATATGAGTGGAGAATATTCACAAAATTGGCACATATAAGAAGATTAGGCTTTGATCCAAAATGATAATTTTGATTACAGAAATTTAGAGTTTTTTCCGATTTGAAAGTTCAGTGCTAGTGTGCGCTGAACGCACGAAAAAAAAATAAAAATAAAAAGACTAAATGCAATGCTTAATCTACCCCTTTCCCTCCAGCTCAGCCGAAAATCGATTGAAAACATCTTCGAGAATGATTTTGAAATAGCGAGACAACGTTAGCCAAAAATTTAATTCATTATAAACTTTGCACAACCCTCACATCTATAAACCTGTTTATTGGTGTACACACAAAATGTATTTCATGGTATATTTGTCATACGGACGTTAAATATTAATACAGAAAAGAGAAAGAAATAACAAAATAAAGATGAGGAAAGACTCCTAATTATGGAAAGAACGTTCGTTCTGCTGCACTGAACTGACGGCTGTGGTGCTCATTGTTGTCGACAGAAATAAGTGAAATGAATATACGAATCGCTTAGCAAACGTAAAATGAAATAGTTTCAAAATTTCTAACAGAAATTTCAGGAAAAATTAAAATTTCTGATAGATGGGAAGTTCACACCGAGATGCTGCAGGCCCTATGACAGAGATGCAAAATGACGTGACACATTTACTCTAAATTCTTTTCCAGTTTTAGAGTTTTTGACATGCTGGGGAAGCTTGTTCCACAAAAAAGCTCCAGAAACTGAGAGAGCTTTTTGTCCCACGTTAGATGAACGGTAACTGACTAAAACATCGTTCCTCCGATTTGGTCTTTTGTTTGGGGTATTAGATGGAAAAATTTTTACCACCTCTGCATTTCTTTGGGGGAGGTACAGAGAGGAGAATACTCGTCGAGCTTTCTGGATCATGAATCTGTTCGGTATTGGGATCCAGTCGAGTTTTCTTAAAAGAGGGGTGACATGGTCGTATTTATTGAAATTTCCTTTGCATACCCCTTTGGCGGCGAAGTTTACACATTTTTGCAACTCTCCCTGACGACATTTAGGTAAGTCACCCCACACAAGACTGCAGTAGTCCAGACGCGATAAAACTAAAGACTGAATCACTAATAATCTAGATTTTTCGTCAAGTGTGTTCTTTATACGATGAAAGAACATTAAGGTTCCGTTAATTTTGTTGCACATTGTTTCGACGTGTGAATTGAAAGTCATATTTTTGTCAAACCAAACACCCAGATTTTTAACCTTATCGACTGGTTTAATTGTATCGTCTCCAAATGTTAGCTTGAATGGTGGTTAATTTTCAGTCGCATTCTGTGATCCAAAAATAATGCATTGCGTTTTACTTGCGTTAAGTTTGAGGCCATTATGGTCATACCACAATTTCAGATTTCTCAGAAGGTTTTCAGCGTTGGCTTGTGTTTCTGTTAAATCCGCTGTTGAGCTTGTCATGGCAATTTGTACGTCATCAGCATACATTGAGATTTTTGTGTTTGCCGGCATGGTGGGGAAATCGTTGATGAAAATTGAAAATAGGAGTGGGCCGATGATTGAACCTTGAGGAACGCCAAAGTTATTTGGCATGAATGATGACATTTTGTTATTCAAGCACACTGCATGAGAGCGGTTTCGTAGGTAGCTTTCAAACCACTGAGTGTTTATTCTGAGGTTTGAAATTTTTTGTAGAAGTTTCTTATGCTCAACACTGTCGAAAGCTTTGGAGAGGTCAAGCAATAGTAAGAGAGTTAAATTTTTTTTGGTCAATATCATTGTAAATTTTTTCTGTTATGTTTAACAGGGCGTCCTGAGTACTGGTATTCCTCCTGTAAGCATATTGATTGCGATGCAGTAGATGTGACTCGTCTATGTAAGACGAGAGCTGGTTTGTAATTACTTTTTCTAATATTTTGGACATAACAGGCAGGAGACTGATTGGTCTGTAGTTTGACGCTATGTCGATATCACCAGATTTATGTAATGGCTTAATTATGGATAGTTTCCATTGATCGGGAAACTTGTTTGTGACTATAGATGTATTTATTATCAAGCGAATAAAGGGTGCTGTGACAGGGAAGCTGTCTTTAATATGTTGGAGGCTTATGCCATCATGTCCAGTCGCTCTAGTATTCTTTCGTGAGTATAAGATTTTTCGTATCTCTATGACGCTAACTGGCTTTGGTCTCCACTTGTTGCTACTATTTGGGGATGAAACATCGCTCAGATTGGCCTCTGTAGATGTGTCTGAAACTGTCCTGGATACTTCATTGAAAACATCTTCGCCAACTTTTGAGAAGAAAGTGTTAAAGTCATTCGCCATTTCTGAGGGGTTTTCAAAAGTGCTTTTGCAGTCTCAATTTTGCAGTCTGAATGCAGTCTGAAAACATGTATTAATTTCTTTACAGGCTCAGGAAGAAGATAGAAAGGTTACAAGCTGGCAATGGCTGTTCCTTTATGCTTGAATTAACTATATAAGCATGACAGTACAAGACTTGTGATTTTTAGAGCAGTAATAATCTGTTATTTAAGCACCATGGTTCGTGGAATTTAACTGAAATACTAAACAGCTAAAAAAATGCATGAATATGAATGACTAATTTTCGTACCCTATAATATATCTATATCCGTACGAGAAATAAAAAGAAAGCAGTCCTAAATTCATTTATATGCCAATCATACTGAAAAACACTGCAGGTATATCTTGTAGTAAAAAAGAATAATATCTACACTGAGAAAAGAAACACTAAACGTATCTCTTGCAGCAAAAGAAAAAATATTCAAAACATAATACAGTGAACACAAAAAATGACATGACAACAGTAGTTTACGCTCCGCCATCTTTCACAAGAACGCCGGCAAATCCACCGTACGCTCTCACGAAGTATTTGATGAGCGAATTTCAATATCATAATGACAGCTGCAAGTATATAATTTTTGTAGTAAGGAAATGACATAGTTCAGCATCTTACTATAATCTTGACCCAAGAAATGCACATGACACGCAAAATTTACGCTACGTCATGTTGAGATAGCACTTGGAATGAGCCATGCTATGTTACGACTTCTACGACTATTTACATGTTTATATATAGCACGATACTGACCAGATCCTTAAACTTAAACACAATGCACATTAAGAAATGACACAATATACTTTACCAGATTTGCTCTATTTGAACACTTAATTTCTTTCACTTACAAGAACGTTGTAATGCACAAGCTAAAGAGGCATGAGAGAGTGACGCGGAAAACCAAGCGTCCCGCGCGGTGTTGCCCTTTTCAGAGGCTTTAAACTCGAAAATGTCGATCGGTATTTTATGTGTTATGCATTTACACAAAAACTTCAAGGATTACTAATTATAAGTAGAAAATTATTAATAATAATTTAGAGTAAGATTTTTAATGTCGATAATTATGCTATTTAAGTGCGAATGAGAAATTTTATAATTTTACACTTTTGTAGCTAATGCTACACGATGGTATTATCATTTTTGTGCTTTTGCACAAAAACTTCTAAGATTACTAATTATAAGTAGAAAATTACTAATAATAATTTAAAGTAAGTTTTTAATGCCAATAATTATGCTATTTAAATGTTCATGAGAATTTCACTGGATTTATACATTTTGTAGCTAATGCTACACGTCTCGTGAACTGTTCGTACGCCTGGAAGAATTTCAAAGCAAATGCATCCACCAATGCAGATTTAGTGTTCTCATAAGATTTCTTCTTGGCATCACTAAGTTCACTGTATACCGCAAAAGCACTTCCTGTCATAGACAACGGCACCAGTGTCTCCAGTTCTGTAATATCCTTAAATTTTCCCACCAGTTCAATCTTATTCAACCACTCCACCACATCACCACTTCCATCAAATGGCCTCAAAATATTCCGTAATTTCACAGCCGCTGCCATCTTGGCCTAGATAGCTTTGTAGTGAACCCTCATCCCGCAACTCAGTCGATATTTCGTAAATTCTCAGCATGAGCATCTAAAAATTCAGTAAAATAAATTCAACCATTAGCATAAAAATTCGTCACGTAATTCACTAACTTCTATCATTTTTAGTAAAAAATGTGTATCGAAAATTCAGTCTCTAAGAAATCACTTTTCAATCGTAACGAAACCTTCCATGACGCCGTGTCGGCAACATTGTAACCCGCACAAGCGTTACTTGTTTCAAATCATCCTCAGTGCCTAGAGCTCGGTTTTCATCTCTGGTGAGAATTAAAGTTTTGTGTGTGTTGATCTACGGGTAACTATATTTAGGCATTATATGTAAAATTGTCAATAATATTATTGTGTATGTATTGAGTAGAATTGACTAAATTTTCCAGTGTGCTAAATGCTTAGGAGTTCTTGCCCAGAACTTGTGTTTCCCCACAGGGCATTTTCCCTTGTGTATTGTTGTATGCCCATTTAAAAAGTTTTAGCAAACAATTATCGCTTGGCTTTACAGAGATTCTGAACCTAGTTCTTCCAAGAAGCAATTCTTGGAAGTATCCGCAGAATTTAACTAGAAGCAACTGGTTGGACTAACCAGGAGAATTATTCTCTTCAGCATGAGTAGTAGCTATCTAGTTGCTGTCAGTATTTTCAGATAATGAAATTGTCAATTCACTATTTAATGTAAAGCCATTTTAAGGGAAATTTCCCCTTTTTGTTTTAAAATATTTTTCATATGCCAATACTTCAATATGGTGTTATTTTTTTATCAAGTTATAAATTTCCCCTTTTTGTTTTAAAATATTTTTCATATGCCAATACTTCAATATGTTGTTATTTTTTATCAAGTTATAAATTTCCCCTTTTGTTTTAAAATATTTTTCATATGCCAATATTTCAATATGGTGTTATTGTTTATCAAGTTAGAATTTCCCCTTTTTGTTTTAAAATATTTTTTATGACAATATTTCAATATGTGTTTATTTTTTCATCAAGTTAGGCTGGCATCAATTATCATTTTTTAGTCACAGCTGTATCCTTCTTAATGCAGCTAGGCCAGCATCAATTACCAATTATTGTCACAGCTGTATTTTTAAATTAAATTAGGTAGATAATCAATTAGAAAAACACAAATAATTTTCAGTTCTGAAGAATAGATAGTTAGTAAATTTAATTAAATAGTCATTGTACATTGATTATTTCAGTTAGGAAAAACTGGGAACATGTGTTTTCTAGTTCATTTGCATTTAGCAGATGCTGTAGATTTTTACCATAATTGATTAATTAAGTGAGACCTTAGGCTCAGTTGTCACTGCTTATGCCACCTTAGTTTGTCCAGGCAAAGTTTGCTGATGTGTTCAAGCCCCTAATCAATTGAATTGGAATAATCTATTGATCGCCATGGTCTCATTAGGTTTTGCCCATCTTTTGTGTGTTCCAGTTTTAATTAATTGTGTTCTCAATTTTTGTATTTTTATTAAGTCAGATTTAAATAATTTTTGGAATTCCCTTGAATTTTTAGTCAATGTTTAAATTTCATATCTTGGGAAATGAAGCTATGATAGGTTATTAACACCAATAGAGATTGTATCTTCGGTAGTTACTCACTTCAAGTCGAGTAACATAAATAATCATTCTTTCCTGATCAGCACTATCCCACTGTCTGATTGCGTGTAACAATGTGTAGTAACGGTAGCAAGAATTCCTATCATAATCACTTTAGTGACAACTCTTACTATTGATTTTTGGTTAGGTCAATTTGTGTGTAAAAATGTAATAATTAGTCGTTACCTGATTTAGCTAAATTAGGATGATTATGCTTACCTCTGGAAGTCTCCGAATATTCTAAATTCCCAACTCCTGGAAATTCTAATCCAGAAATCATCCAATTATCTGATTTGGGGGTTAAATTTAGTTTAACCAGCAATTGGTCGCCCGCAACTGTAGCTACCTGTTCCTTTGACCTCGTGGCAATGTCAGCTACCTCCAGTGGTTGTTGTTCATTATAACTCATAGGATGCCCTAATACTATTCTGATATGCATCCTCATGATCAATGTTTTCTAAATCCTTCTTGTGCTCTGAACCTCCTCCTCAACTACCAATTCTGTGCACTTTGTGCATAGATTCCGCGTTCCCTCTACCCTTTTCCAAATGGTACCTTCCTCTCTCCTCTCGTAGGACAACTTTCACGTTCAAGCCAGGGAGACCAGGGATTTCTCATATAATAATAAATAATAACAATAATTAGACTGTACGTGGCCTCTCTGGCACAATTCCTAGCTTAAGTCAAGTAATCTTTATGACAATTCTAGCCTTAGTTAGGATCAGTACAGTCAGCCCTCGACTGCGGCTTAGCGTAAACGTTGGAATTAAACACTGCCAATTTTTAAGATACTCATTGTAAATAGCAGTCACACCCTAGATTATTCGGCGGCAACAGCCTTGAATATTTGTAATATAGCGAGTAGTGTAAGTTCTAGTTAGAGAGACCATAAGTTGGCAACGCTCGAGAGGGCAACACTCGCAAGTCAGTCTGCTATTGGCCTCGGGTTCAACAACAAGTACATGTTGACCGAGTGTGTGTATATAAGTACATACTGTGGTTGGTATCTAACTTCTTAAGTTCTAAACTAATGTACTAATTCTATACTATCCTATTCTATATATTTCCGTCTATCTCCGCTCTACTCTCACTAGCCACAGTACCACCATTTGAGTATAAAGTTGAGGTATCCAAGAGGTGAGTAACTATTTACCTAACTTGCTGTGTCATTGAATTGTATTGTGTTCAGTACTATAACTATGTTGTGTCTATGTGGAACCCTTGCTGTGCTCTAGTGTAGGGCTATCCAATCTATAATACTGGCGACGAGGATTATTTTTTGTAGAACTATTGGGAGAGGCTAGACTAATGAAGGAACTCAGAATTTATATTATTCAGTGACTAGAGTATTGATGCTGTAAATTTCTGATTTTTTTTTAACAAGGGGTATTATTACAGCCTCTTGAATTGGCTACTCTTGAAACTGATATTGTTGCTACTACTATTTCAGGTAGATATCTGACAATTAGCTGTAAAGCTGGGTAAAAATGCCAATGCTAGGCTCAGTGGGAGAATTCAATCCTTTAGAGGAAGAATTCCCAGAATATGAAGTCAGGCTAAACTGCTTCCTTAGTATTAATAAAGTGGAAGATTCAAATAAAGCTAAAACATTTATTGCTCTGGTGGGTCCTAAAATTGTTAGGTTAGCCAAAGACCTACTGTCACCTAAAAGACTTTTAGATGCTACCTATGAGGAGATCATGGAAGCGTTAAGACGGCATTTTAAGCCGACACGCAACCAGATCTTTGAAAGGTTTAGGTTCCATAAGCGGAACCAGAAACAAGGGGAGAGCATTGCTGATTTTGTGGCTAGCTTAAAGGCCCTGTCAGACACCTGTAATTTCAAACAGGAAGTTCTGGAAGAGACGCTTCTTGATAGGTTCATACTGGGTGTGGCCAGTAATGATGTTCAAAATTGTTTGCTCAATGAAAATGACCTCACATGGAAAAAAGCCGTGGATCTGGCAACTGCCAAAGAAACTCAACTGAGGGAGACGGTTGTTTTAAGGCAACCTAATTCCATACTAAATGTGGGCCAGCATAGAGTAAAGCAAACTGCTATTAAGCCTCAGGGCAAAACTCAGGCTCAAGCTAGCCCCAAATCAGCATGCAGCGGCTGTGGTAATCTGCACTGGCGTAGAGATTGCCCCTATAAAGACAGTATTTGTCATGGTTGTGGCCAAAAAGGCCATCTTAAGAAGTGTTGCTTTAAATTGAAAAAGCAAAATTCTGCTAAAGACAACAAAAATAATTTTGTGCATGCTATGCATGAGAAAAGGGGGAGGGAACACCACCCTAACCCTAATAGAACTAACAATGCAGCCTGTGCAGACTATCCAGTTGCTAATCTAGGCTGTTATGGAGAGATTTTCTCAATAGCCGAGGAAATGAAACCCCCAATCAAAATAAAATTGTTACTAAATGGTGTGCCATTAGAGATGGAGGTAGATACAGGTGCTGCCAGGTCTATCCTTTCAATGGCCACCTACTCTAAAATACCAGCTAAGTCCAGACCCGAGCTGAGACTTTCTGATGTTAAGCTTAGGACTTATGGGGGAGCGGAGCTAGTAGTTTGCGGAGAGATTAGAGCTAACATCCAGCGTGAATCTGGTAATATGGTTCCTCAACTAGCAACTATTGTGATTGTAGACAGGGAGGGGCCAGCTTTGCTGGGTAGGGACCTGATTGATTCCCTTGGGCTAACTATAGTATCAAATAATGTCAACAAATTGACTACCTGCCCTGACGAGTTAGCAAATAAATTCCCTGACCTTTTTCAACCAGGTCTAGGTTGCTTTAAGGGAAGGAATTTCAAAATAGAAGTGGATCCAGCCGTACCACCAAAGTTTTGTAAGGCCAGGAACGTGCTTTACACACTGAGACCAAAGGTGGAGGCAGAACTTGATAGACTGGTGCAGGAAGGTATCCTCACCCCTGTACAATACTCGAGATGGGCAGCGGCGATCGTCCCTGTGCTCAAGGCTGATCAAAGCATCCGCATCTGTGGGGACTACAAATTAACAGTCAACAGAGCCACTAGGCTTGATACCTACCCTATACCCAGAGTGGAAGATCTATTTAGCGGGTTAGCAGGAGGAGTTATATACTCCAAGCTAGATATGTCTCAGGCATACGCTCAACTACCCTTGGATGAAGACTCCAAGGAACTCACGGTAATAAACACCCACAGAGGTTTATTTGCCTACAACCGTCTCAGTTTTGGAATTGCGTCCGCACCTGGAATCTTTCAGCGTGCCATGGAAGGACTATTGCAGGGCCTCCCAGGGGTGTTCTGCTACCTGGATGACGTCCTGGTGAGTGCCACTAATGAGCAAGAGCACAACAAGCGTCTCTATCAAGTCTTATCTAAACTACAGGAGGCAGGACTAAAACTGAAAATGGATAAATGCCAAATTGGAGTGCCACAGGTATCCTACCTTGGATACCAAATTGACAAGGATGGATTGCACCCCACTGCAGAGAAGGTAGCAGCAATCCAGAATGCACCAGCTCCTACTAATGTAACTCAACTGAGAGCCTACCTTGGGCTGCTAAATTTCTATAGGAAATTTCTAAAATCATCTGCAACTATGCTGGAGCCCCTAAATACCTTACTGAGAGACAAAACCCCTTGGAAATGGGATGCAAGTCAGGAGAGAGCCTTCCAGAAATCTAAACAAGCCCTCCTGGACTCTCAGACTCTAGTCCACTTTGACCCTCATAAACCCATAGTGGTAGTGGCTGACAGTAGTGCGTATGGTGTGGGAGCGGTGCTGTGTCACCTTATTGATGGGATTGAACGCCCCGCCTATTTTGCCTCCCGAACTCTAACAGCAACAGAACGCAACTACTCTCAAACTGAGAAAGAAGCCCTAGCTATGGTGTTCGCACTTCGAAAATTTCATTGCTACCTGTGGGGACAGGATTTCACCGTGGTTACGGACCACAAACCTTTGTTAGGACTATTTGATCCGGGTAGAAGCATTCCTCCGATGGCATCCGGGCGCATTCAAAGGTGGGCTTTACTACTGCAGTCCTACAAGTTCACCTTGCGTCACCGGTCCGGCGTGCTGTTGGGCACAGCTGATGCTCTCAGTCGTCTACCTTTGACAACTCCCGAGGAAGCCACACCTATTCCTGCGGAATGGACGTCCTTAGTTAATTTCCTTGAGTCAGCTCCAGTCACCAGCACCCACATCCGCGACGGCACCCTAAGGGACCCAGTACTTTCAAAGGTATACAAATACTGCCAAGTAGGCTGGCCTTCGACGGTAATTGGTGACCCTGATCTCGCTCCGTATACTAGGAGGCGAGACGAATTGTCCACACAAAATGGCTGTGTGCTCTGGGGAGCAAGAATTATTGTACCCCAAGCTCTCAGACAAGCCATTGTGGACGAACTGCACTCTGGCCATGCTGGATCATCCAGGATGAAGGAGTTAGCTCGCAGCTATGTATGGTGGCCGCTGCTGGACAAAGATCTAGAAGAAACGACTAAGTCATGCAGCGAGTGCCTGAGCACTCGAGCTGCACCAACGAAAGCTGAACTCCATCCGTGGGAATGTCCTGCGAAGCCTTGGCGTCGCATACACATTGACTACGCGGGCCCAATGGATGGAAAATACTATCTAGTGATCGTGGATGCACACTCTAAGTGGGTTGAAATTTTTCCCACATCTACTACAACCTCTAGCGAAACGATCTCGTGCCTGAAACACACTTTTGCGACATTTGGATTTCCAGTAACAATTGTTTCTGACAATGCAACGTGTTTCACATCGGCTGAATTCCAAGAATTTGTGAAGGCATGTGGTATGCGACATATTACGAGCGCACAATACCACCCTTCAACTAATGGACTGGCAGAGCGCATGGTACAAACTTTCAAGAAGAATATACGAAAGTCAACGGAACCCCTACGCCTAGCACTAGACAGGTTTCTGTTCAACTATCGGCTGACACCCCACACGACAACAGGTGTTACGCCCGCCGAACTGATGTTAGGCAGAAAAGTTCGCTCTCGTCTTGATCTGCTTTGGCCGTCAGAAGCAATCGCGTCCAAAGTTGCTCAACGCCAGGACGCTCAGAAAAGATACCACCCAGGGTCTCGCGCGGTTGATATTCCGCCGGAGTCTCCTGTGATGGTCCGCCAATACACGCTGGGTTCCCCAAAATGGACCCCTGCTACCACCATTGAGAAAACAGGCCCGGTATCCTACAAGTGCCAACTGAAGGGGGGAGAGGTCGTTCGTCGACATCAGGACCAAGTTATTACCTGCTCGAACACCATCCCTGAACCCTTGGAACAACCTACGGAGGAAACCATCGTGTTTCCACAACCTGCTCAAAATTCATACCCACCACCTCCGACCAATGAACCTGACACCGGAACACCTGATTACCCGACTCCCACCCAGGAGGCTAGGATGCACGAGCCTCCAAGTGCTAACATCTCACGCAGGTCTACCCGGGCTCGGAAGCCTGTGGTGAGAATGGACCTTTAGGATTGACTATTGAATATGGGGACTGGGGATACAGGGAGGGGTTTCTAATTAAGGAGGGAGGGGTGTAATATAGCGAGTAGTGTAAGTTCTAGTTAGAGAGACCATAAGTTGGCAACGCTCGAGAGGGCAACACTCGCAAGTCAGTCTGCTATTGGCCTCGGGTTCAACAACAAGTACATGTTGACCGAGTGTGTGTATATAAGTACATACTGTGGTTGGTATCTAACTTCTTAAGTTCTAAACTAATGTACTAATTCTATACTATCCTATTCTATATATTTCCGTCTATCTCCGCTCTACTCTCACTAGCCACAGTACCACCATTTGAGTATAAAGTTAAGGTATCCAAGAGGTGAGTAACTATTTACCTAACTTGCTGTGTCATTGAATTGTATTGTGTTCAGTACTATAACTATGTTGTGTCTATGTGGAACCCTTGCTGTGCTCTAGTGTAGGGCTATCCAATCTATAATAATTAATCAAGACAAACTACCTCACATTGCCTACCCAGTAATATTCTTATCTCATGTATTAATCCTGCACTCCAATTCGGAGATGGTCGTACACGACGCGTCACGGTTAATAGTACCCGGAGAATACTAGTTTGGTGGGAGTAATGGCATGTAGGGAGATTCATGATTGTCCATACGAGTACTTATTGTTGCGACTGCCTCGCCCTTGTTCAGGCGCCAGAATTGGGCCTAGGCACCCGCATATAATCCTCCATTTGAGGCAATCCTGTAATTCAGCAGTAAAGCTCGCAGCCTGGCTTGCGTAGCGACTGTCTCTCCTTGTGTTATCATGCTTGAACAAGTAACCCAAGCTCTCTTCCCGTACAGAAGAACCTCCGAAGCCGACACACAGACAATCACCACCAACATTCAATTAACAATTCCCATACTCTATTAGCCACACGGCTATCAACCAAACCAAGCCACACGGCTATCAACCAAACCAAGCCACACGGCTATCAACCAAACCAAGCCACACGGCTATCAAACCCAACCAAGCCACAAGGCACGGGTAGAACCCCTGCGGGAACTACCTCCTTCGAGATACTCATATAATCAAAACTGCTACCGCACCTGCGGAATATTACACTAACAAATCCACTCTCGCCGGGATCCACCCCGGATTCCCTCGAGCCACGGCACCTGCTGGAGTGCGTCAACTCGCTGGACCCGGTCCTTCTTCCTCAAGAAGTGGATCACCACACTGCTGCCGTAGTCACGGCACTCAGAGTCAACCAATAAAATATCAGGCGAGAGTATAACAAGTCCTTTCATTGTCCTGCAGAGGTCAATCGTGCAAGTGAGATTAGGTGCCAGTAAGGCAACCCGAATTACCCACACATAAATACTTCTGAGTCAGATTAAGTCATTGATTTGTTAAGTGTTGCCGTTCGATGGCGACTGGTGACCTCACCTTATAAAAGAACATCCTCTTGTGAAATTGATGAATTCCTCGATATTCAACCTTCTAAAAATCAAATTCAATTAGTTCCCCATTTGGGAGTATTTCACAAGTTCATAGCTTGTAGTAAAAGACTAGGACTCACCTCAGCTAAGACGAGGGTACTCGACGATACGACAAACACAGTACGATGCAAAGTTGAACAGGTAATATTAGAAACGACAAAATGAACATAAACAACAAACAAAGCAATACAACCCAACACTGAAGAACTAGCACGAAACAGTAAACAAGCAAAACGCTGGAATGCCGGAAGACAAGCGACCGCACCACCGCCACAACCTCTCACCATGACGTCCAGCTTCTGTCTGTCCCCCGCCACATGCCGCCGGCCACATGTAGCCAACCACATGCAGCCAGCCACATGCCGCCAGCCACATGCCGGCAACCAAACTCACTCAACACGATGTTCAATCACTCAACCGAAGTCTCACCATCAGTCTCACTTCCGTACTGACGGACGATCCTCATTCCTTAAGGAATTTGAGGTCTTGCAAATCACAAGCCCTGGGGAAAATAATTGGGCAAAGTTCTCTCCACACCTATGCTGCTTCAAGCCTTATATTGGCAATACTATATCACTGAAACCCTCAAAACCTGACCAATTGGCTGTTATAAAGATTCGGCTGGAGGTGTGCCTGTTAAGCCACGGACATTGTTATACAAAATCCTCCCCTGCATCCTGCAGTAGATGCAATCGGACAGAGGATCTGCGCCACCTGTTTATAGAGTGTCCAACATATGCAACAGAAAGGAGCTGCCTAATGGAAGCATGCCGCAAAGAAGGGCTGTCAGTCCCCTGGGAAGCCATTATAAGCCCCAAGTTCCCAGTACCAACGATTGGAACTTTCTTGGCAACCACTGGCAAGATGCCTTGCATTAGAGCTGCTGAAACTGAAGCAGTTGAGGGTGGCCGGGTCTCTACTGGTGGGACGCCATATTCCAACAAGACAATCACTGGGGATGGTGTTTTGACGTACTGGTTATCATAGTGATGCCGTCCAATGGCAGCTTATGACAAAGATTGATGGTTCTTGAGTAGTTTATTAAACAAGTTTAATACACAGGCGCTGAACTCTTTGAGTGAATATGGAAACAAATATTGTAGGTTATTACAACAGCCCCCTTTGTTTGTTTGATGCTGTTGGCCCTCAACATCAAGTTCAAGTACTTGTTACGCACAATTGCTGACCTTGGCTGTCATAAGAGCAATTTAACTATCTGCAGTCTTCAATTAAAATAGTTTTTATGTACAGTCATACCACATTAATGGTTATCTTCCAAGTAAAACTGGTAAATCTGAAGGACTTGACAGTTGTCGATTTTCCACTTTTTGGTGCCTGAACCTAATTAATTGAATCAAAATGAACAAGTTTTCTTCTATGCACTTTTCATCTCAAATGAGTATTTTACGATTTATAGTGGTAAGTTTAGTTTTGTCATTGATGACGAATGCGCTCGAATAAACAGCTACTCATCGATTTTCGAATTTTTGTTGCTTGAAACATGGTAATAACATCGAAATAAACAACTTTTCGGTCAATGTGAAGTTTAATGCAATCACAGAAATTAACAATTATATGCCAAACAATCACTAAAGGAACGTATTTAATAACATTTTACATGAACGACATTCTGCTCGCTGATGCTTTATTTTCGAATTATTGAACTTTTAAGTTGGCCTTCCCGCGCAAAAGGAAGCGAGCGTAATTCAATTAAAAACGGAAGCTAACCCCCTTTTACAAACGTAAAGAGGTTGGGTCGTGAGGGGGAGGCACAGTTCTTCTAGTGAAAATTATAAATAAAGCTTCTAACCCACCCATTAGGGTGACGACCGCAATCTTGTTTACATCGGGTCTAACATGGCGACCACCATGGGCGCCGCCATCTTGGACCCGATGTCAACCCTAATGGGTGGGTTAGAAGCTTTATTTATAATTTTCACTAGAAGAACTGTGCCTCCCCCTCACGACCCAACCTCTTTACGTTTGTAATAGCTTCCGTTATTAATTAAATTCAGTTTCACGCGCTCGCTTCCTTTGGCGCCAAGGCCAACTTCAAAGTTCAATGATTCGAAAATAACGCATCAGCGAGCAGAATGTCATTCGTGTAAAACGTTCTTAAATGGGTTCCTATAGTGATTCCTAAGATCGGAATTCTTATTTTCCGTGATTGCATTAAACTTCACATTGACCAACTTTTCTTCTATACACTTTTTTTGTCAAATGAGTATTTAACGAGGTATAGCGGTAGGTTTGGTTTCGTCTTTCAAGACAGAGCGCTGGAAACGAGACGCCATTGCAGTATTGGTATACAACTCAATCAAAGAATTTCTTTCCACTTCAAAGACTGGAGTTGCAGTAAGTCATTTACCGCTATAACTAATAAAATACTCATTTGAGACACAAAGTGCATAGAAGAAAACTTGTTTATTTCGATCTAATTAACTATGCTAAGGCATCGCAATTTACAAAATCGACAACTGTCATCTCCTTCAGATTTACCGTAAAACTTGAGCAAACTCAATAGGTTAATCTATGTTTCAATTTTTTTTGTGTTTGTCTTTTTTAAAAAGAGTTTAAGATCTCATCAGGTTTTATCTAACTTTCAACAAATTTAAAAAAAGCATATTTTTACCATTTCATTTTCAGTTGATGCAACTTGGTCAAGTATCTAAACCGTTACTATGATATTTATAGCAATTTAGGTCAATTTTTACTTTAATGTTGTCAACGATTTTCATAATTTTGTTGCCAATAATCAATAAAGGAACACATTTAAAATTGTTTTACATGAATGACATTCTGCTCACTGATGCATTATTTTTGAATTATTCAACTTTGAATTTGGCTTGTGCGCGCCAGAGAAGCGAGCATGCCAAGCAAAATTTAATTAATAACGGAAGCTAACCCCCTATTACAAACGTAAAGAGGTTGGGTTGTGAGGGGTGACCACAATTCTTCTAGTGAAAATTATAATTAAAGGTGTCAAGTGACATCCGTTTACATCAACTCCAAGGTGGCTGCTGCCATGGCGCCACCCGGTATCAAAGATGGCGGCAGCCATCTTGGAGTTGATGTAACCGGGTGTCACTAGAAACCTTTATTTAAAATTTTCACTAGAAGAACTGTGGCTACCCCTCATGACCCAACCTCTTTAGATTTGTAATAGGGGGTTAGCTTCCGTTTATATTACAAAAACAATGACTGCTTTTGTGCAAAAAAAGGCCATTCAGGAGGTCCGTTTGTATAACTTCAAACTTAAATAACTCAAAAACTAAGCATTTGCAAGCACATAGTCATTCCTTTAAAACGTTTTAAAATTTACTATATTACCTATCTAGGGTAATATTCGAATGGCCGGACGGTTTGACTCGTCGGTCATTCTTAGTTAATTTTGAATTTTTGCGCTCGGTAGCTATCTAAAAACTCAACCCGCAATGCTTGTAGTGGTGTAATCTGCTACGCGTCTTGCTACCGATCATCAAAATTGAAAATTAACTAAGAATGACCGACGATTCAAACCGTCCGGCCATTCGAACATTACCCTATAGCAACAAAATTATGAAAATCGTTGACAACATTAAAGTAACATTTGACCGCAACTTAATGTAAGGACTGCTATATGGTTATAAATATGTTAAGATGTTAAATCTAGTTACATATAATGCATCACATTTTGTTGCATCTCAGAATTGATCATGATGAAATATGGGTCAGTATTGATTTCATTGTTGTCAACAATTTTCAAAATTTTGTTGGCACATTTAGGTTGTTGAAAGCATTTTAAGACGTTTTACAAGAGTGATATTATGTTTGCAGATGCTTAGTTTTTGAGATATACCATAAATAACATTCAGGGAAGAATAGCAATAATGGCAGTTTTGATATAGCTCTTTTGGTGTAAAGCAGATATGGAACATGCTCAGTTATTTTGGTGGAATTGATCAGTATTAGTATAGCTAAGTTAAGTTATTTTAAATTTACCTAGGTTAGTTTATTAAACTAATTTAACTAATCTTCATTTTACCTAACCTATCCTATCTATTATTAAGTCAATACTGTATTTCAGCTTATTTACATGTGAGTTTGTTTGTTTTTTGTATACAAGCTTCCTATTACTTCAAAGTTAAATATCTTGATAAGTAAGCATTTGCAACCAAAATGTCATTGGTTTAAAATGTCTTGAAATTTGTATAAAAGGTCCCTATTACCTAAATGTGATTACAAAATTTTAAAAATTGTTGACAACAATAAAATTAGTATTGACCAAAGTATATAATTGTTTCATTTATGAGCGAATGGCAAAATATATACTGAAATTGCAATCACTGTTAATGTCAAATTAAACAGTTTCAATTATATCTATTATAGCATATTTATGTTTTGACATTGCTCATCATTGTTAGATTCTGATTATGAATGGTTTATTAAAATGTATGGTAAATCTGAAGGAAATGTCAGTTATCAATTTTGTAAATTTTGATGCCTTAGCATAGTTCTTTAGGTCAACATAAACAAGTTTTCTTCTATGCACTTTCCGTCTCATATGAGTATTTTATTAGTTATAGCGGTAAATGACTTACCGCAACTCCAGTGTTTGAAGCGGCCTGTAATTCAAGGAGCACGTCGGACAGCAACACTGCAATGCGCACTCGCTTCCAGCGCGATCGTCATCAAAGACGAAACCTAACCTACCGCTATACCTCGTTAAATACTCATTTGACGAAAAAAGTGTATAGGAGAAAAGTTGTTTATTTCGATGTTATTACCATGATTCAAGCAACAAAAATTTGAAAATCGATGAGTAGCTGTTTATTCGAGCGCATTCGTCATCAAAGACGAAACTAAACTTACCGCTATAAATCGTAAAATACTCATTTGAGACGGAAAGTGCATAGAAGCAAACTTGTCTATTTTGATTCAAATAATTAGGTTCAGGCATCAAAAGTGGAAAATTGATAACTGACATATCCTTCAGATTTACCAAATGTATATCTCATGGTTTTGCTTTGTCTGCATCTTATATTTTATTATATCTGTTTCTCTGAAATTATCATTGCCTTGATCCCCTCAGAGGGTTATAGTTATTGTATCTATGGGAATTAGCACTCTCAGGGGAAAATGTGTGTGAGGGCCCAAGCTCAGAGTTAGGCAGGGCTTCTTTTGGTTGAAATAGAATAGGTTTTATTTTTTTGTGGACAATCTATTTTTGGTTTACCACTGTCCTTTTTTTCAGCATCTATTTTCATCTTCAACTTCTATATTTTTTCATGAACTTCTTTCTTAACTTACTGTTTTTATTTACCTTGTGCATAGATTCTGTATTCCCTTTAACTCCCTACTTAAGGGAACCGTACTCCCAAAAAAAAATCCTAAACTATTCGACCGATCTTCATGAAACTCGGTATAGGCATGTAAAATTGAACAAGGATTAAGGTTGGACTCGTGTGTTTTTTTCATTTTCCCCATAGAAAACATGTTATTCAAATAAAACATCAAAATAAGGGGTCTGGGGAAAATCTATGAACCTAATCAGATTTTGAGATACCGAGATAATATTGGTATCAAAAGAAGCAGAAATGTATTCTCTACAACGTGACGTGGAGTTATGTTGAATTTTCAAAATACTTTTTGAAAAAAGATGAAAAATACAAAAATTTTACCCTTATTCACACTTTTCCCGACAAAAGAAAATGTAGCTAATTTTCTATTCCGAAAATGAATAAAAGCCCACGTCATCTTGTAGAGGAAAAAATTCTGGTTCTTTTGATACTAAAATCATCACTGTAGCTCAAAAACTGTAGAAGACGCTATATTTTGAAGCCCCACATTCGGTCCTCCAAAATTAGGCAAAACAGGTAAACAAAGATATATAAACAATTTCAATTTTATCTTTATTATTTTTCTTTGGGTCAGCTAGGACCCTTGAAATCATTATACAGTGAAAAAGAGACATAGAAGAAGGCATAGCTATGTCAAGCCGTGAAGAAAGTGCCAAGGGTTAGGTGTAACATGATAAAATATCACTTCCCTCTCCCCTCCCCCCCATACTTCAAACCCCAGTAGCGGGCAAAACAATGAACGTATGAACTTCATTTTTTCACAGGATGTACCTGACATCTTACCCTTCCTATGGCAGCTAAAACCCAATATCTCAAGAAAATTCGATTTTCTGGGAGTACGCTTCCCTTAACCCGCGCACTGTAACTGGTCGCCTCATTTACCAGGCTCACTGGTTGCCAGACGTAAGGCATAACCCCAAGTTGTTATACACCAAAATGATCGTCTCAGCGAGTGCTACACAGCTGGAGCCAGAAACCCCCACATTGTGGGGGTTAAGGCAGAGCTCCAACCACTTGGAAGTTGGGAGGGGTAAGCACAGTCAGTGTGGTAAATGAGGCGACCGTGAGAGGGTGTGCGTGCGAACAGTCAGTGGCAGCCTCAGTTACCAGCGAAACTACTCAGGGCCTTATTTCGCCTTATTTCGTAAAAATGGCAAATAAGACAAATCTGAAGTCAGTAGCGTGTAGAGCAGTATTTTATTCATATTGTGTGAAAATTACAAGTTTCGAAACACCATACTTACAGTAATATAACCAGACATGCAAACATGCATTTATGTAGGAACTAAAACGAAGAATGGATAACACCTAGTAGACATAAATGGTCATAACTTTTTTTCTAATTGTTGTAGAGGAAAAATAAAAACATCAGCAGGTTTGGAAGGATTTTCTGCATATAATAGCAGTGAAAAACATTACATTGTTCCCAAAACACAAAAATGGCCATTGATCTCTTTGAAGCAATGTTGTGCAAAAATCTACGGAGTTTGACTCCATATTACAAAGAAACGGTTCAAGTTATCAAAAATCTGACAACATCAAAGTGTGAAGCAACATTTTTTACTCATTACTTCATATTTTTACATCTCTGCCTATTACGGTAAGTGAACAGGGAACGGCAGAGTAACGCGGGTAAATTGACTACTTTTCTGAGGGATGCGCGACCGTGCGCGGGTTAATGGTGTCTTCATTCTCCCTCTCTTTGCGCATCTTTGTTATGGTAAAGGGAGGCTAAAACTTTCTTATAAATAAATGAAAAAATTAATAATCATTCCCCAGATATTATGACAATATCTCTTTAACTGAGCATTGAACATCAAACCCATTTTTTTTTTATTAGTTTGAAGTTTCATAAATCGATCACAAAGTGGCGTATTTCCTTATATTATTGAAATAAAATGGTTACTTTGAAAAATTATTTTAGGCCAGCGTCCCCACTACGGACATTTTTCTTTATTATTGAACCTAGAGCAATGAAATTTAATATACTGATAGAAAATACAATTTGGAGTTGTTTATCTTCTATAAATAATGCGGTTTTTCCCATATAAAACGAGATATTCATAGAACACGAGATTTTTTTTCAAAATGCATCTCCTCCAACATTTTTTGAGTGAAAGTGATGATTTTGGTATCATTGGATGCGAAAAGACGTGGACATTCCAGGAAATCCCTTATAGCGTTCGCCAAATTTCCAGTTTCAATAAAAAAATTGAAAAAATTGAGACCAAATTTTGGCTCTGAAAAATGCGGATTTTTAACGTCATAACTTTTGAACAAAAATTAATAATGAAATTGCTTAGGAGTAGTAAGGACACTACCAATCAGGGCACAATTCACCTCAATTAGCTTATAATTGAAATTACTTAAGGAAAGATTTTCATGAAAAATTTATTCTTTGACAAATTTTTGACTTTTTATAAGCAGAAATCAGTTACACAAACGACCAATTATCTTATAGATATAAATTTCAATTTTCTTAATCTAACCACAAGGGTTTCATCAATAAAAACTACTTCCGTTTTAATCATTTTCCTTATTTGCAAAAAATTGTTCAAATTCAAATTAGTATCCCATTAAATCATTTTTTCTAAGGCGTACATAGAAAATGAACTGAGATTTCGTGGTAGACTTGTGAAATTTCAGTCATATATGATTACGTCTGAACTATTACATAAAAGAACTATTGAAAACAAACAATATTGAATTTAAAATAATAAATAGAATGTTGAACAGAGATGTTAAAACGAAATAATTTATATAATGAAGAGACATGTAAAAAGTATACACAACAATTTCACATCAATTTCACCTATCTTGTGGCGTAGTGGTCTAAGGCGCTACCGCAGGAAGCTATTGTCGGGACTCTGCGGGTTCGAGTCTCGTCTAACGTGAAAGTTTTCTAACTTATGCAAACGGTTTAAAAGACACTTATCAATGGTAAATGGTAAATCCTAAGTAGGAATGATGCCCATATTAAGTATTTTTGTTTGTTTTCTCTTTTAATGAATGAAAGTAATGAAAGTTTTAACAAACTGAAAAAAATGTAAAACTGAAGCATTTTTAAATGTTTTCAGAAAAGTTTAAGAGTATTTAAGATAAATAGACCAAAATTTTCAATTTAAATTAGGCAATCTTTAGCTCAGTGGTAACGTGTTGGGTTAGCGTTATGAAAACCATTGCAGCTGAGGGTTCGATTCCTGAGATTCCTGGAAGGGTTTTTCACGGTTTCGGAGATATGTAACAGTACTCGTACTGCTCTTGATATCTTGCCTTCCACGCGTGGCTCTTAAACGAACCGTGTCTGTGCAATTCAACGAGTGGCCATAGTTGGATTGTGAACGATGCGTTAAGTTGAAGAGAGACAACCCCAAATATATTACATGGAATCAGAAGTCTGTATGAATGGTGTGAAATGCGTCGGCTGACGTGAAAATCAGATTACGATGCCAATACACTGTGTTATGGACTAAAGAGACCATGTAATAGAGCTCACCGATCTTCACCAAGTGTGAAGACGTGATGAGATCTGATGAAGGACCGGTACTTCGGGGTTGTTTTGCGTTTTTTTTTAAACCTATTTCAGTTGTAAACTTTATTTTTTTGTATAATAAACAAAAACAATATATAGTATGTTTAGGAATAATTCCATTCTCTGAAGTATTTTTTAGGAATATATAATTTATCAAAGTTTTGAAAGTACCTACCTTGAAGTGGATGTCTGTCTTTATTAATAAAGATAAAATTATATGGTTCTTTGTATGTGTTTGAACAAAACTCTTTAAATTCATCAAAGGGCATGTCCTGAGATATGATATCTGTGTAGATGTTCTTCATATCAGTTGAGTCTAAACCAAAAAGAATTAGAACGTTAGCATTTGTTCTAATTGTTTGTCTCGGTAATAAATAATGATTTTGTGATAAGTAGATTGAACAGCAGTTGTTGTGTCTACCTCTAGTGTAAAAGCTATCAGCTGGACTTTGATCTCTTTCAGTTGCTATATCGTCGAAAATAAAAAGATTTTTCTTTTTTGAATCTACGTCACTTGGATCGGGAATAGCTGTCATATCTTGAAAATATTCAATTTTAGATTTTGAGTTTCTTTTAATAGGTAAATTCTCAAGGAAATCGTCAATATTACCATTGTCCTTTTCAAATACTTCAATTATTTCAGATTGGTTATAGCCTTTATCAAAAGCATTCTTCAACAGTTTATATTCTGGTTGATGTATTGATTTACTGTATAGAAAAAGATGATTAAAATCGACAAATTTTTCTAACAGAAGCTTTATTAATAAAGAAGTTTTACCACAGTTTGATCTCCCTACGATGAGACATCTCAAGCCAGGAGAAGGAAAAATGAAGTGATTCTTTTGATTATTTCTTTTACTGTCTTTCCACATATACACCATTTTATTTAACTAATAAAATACAACTGACTTTCCAAAATTTATTTTCTGTTTATAGCAATTGTAAACATTGTTTTTTTAAATTTGCTACTTCATTAAGTTCAATTCTTCAATGTATTTTTCTTTCTTATTGGTTGTCTCGTTGGGCAATTACGAGAGAAAAAGCTACCATTGGTGTCATAAGAATCGTTACTGATTAATGTTTCAAGATGAATTATATCTGACTCTAATTGAGTTATAACTTCCCTATTTAATTCGACATCATTTTGAATTTGATCAACATCTAATTGCAATTGATTTATTTTTGCAGTATTGAGAACAACTTCTCTTTGAATATCTGTAATAATATCTTCCATTTTATTAAGTTTATTTCTTCAATGTGTTTTTCTTTTTATGGTTGTCTCGTTAGGTAATAACGAGAGAATGAGCTACCTTTGATTGTAAATAAAGTAAATGCATCGAGTTTGCAATTTTTGAGCATCTATTACTTCATAGGGAATATAACTTTTCATTTTGATTAATATAAATTTTCAGAATACTTTAAAATTTACATTGGATTAATACATTGAAATTTTTAAAATATACTGAGAAAATAATTTATTAAAAATGGAATCATTTAATGTATCACATCTATCTAATACTAAGAATACAAAAAGGCATAATAATTTAAAGAAAATTTCAGTAAAGATGACTTCATGTAACAATTTTTGTAATATATGTAATATTTACATCATCAACTTGAGAAGACATGAGAAAAGCATGAAACACAATAAAAACGTGAGTAAACTATTAATCTCGGATCTGTATTTTGATGAAAACAAAGATTTCTGTAATATATGTAATATAAATGTCTCTGATCTAAAAACACATCTAAAATCTACTAGGCATATTAAAAACATAAATCAAGAATTAATTTCCGATTCAAATTTTGAGAAAAAGGTGTGTAAAATATGTAAAGTAGAAGTAAAAAATCTAGAACAGCATAAGAAATCAAAGAAGCATTTTAGAAACGTTTATGGCTGTAAATTCAGAGGAAAAAAATGTGCTATAAATGAAAAATGCCTGGAATATATGTTCTCTGATATATCAGTAATAGATCCGACAGTTTTCATGAGGAATATGACCCCGGTTGTGAAATCAATTTTGAGAGAGCAAAAGTTTGATAATATGAAGATACAATTGGCAATTTTAGTTCAATTTTATAAATATAAAGAAAAAAATGAAAAAGTATATTCAACAGCATGGATGAATACAGGTAAGTTTGTAGATATATCGAAAAACTTTACAAACATTGATGATCTGTATAAAGAAGCTATTAGAAAGGTTGAAGAATATACAAAAAACTCCTCGGGCTGGATAACAGATAAATTATTAGACTTCAATGTAAAAATTATTGAATACAAGCCTATCAAAGGTTCTAGTTTATATAGAATTACCTGAAAAGTGTCAAAAGTCGACTTATAAACTAATTAATATTAAAAATACCGATAATAAATGCTTTATGTGGAGTGTTGCGAGATATTATTGCCGAGATGAAAAAAACGGCAATAGAATATCTAAAAGATTAAAAACTGAAGCTGAAAAGTTAAATTTCAGAGACATAACATTCCCAGTAAAAGTTAAAGATATCGATAAATTTGAGAGAAACAATAATGTGTCAGTAAATGTTTACAACTTTAATTACTTGAAAGAATTATGTCCTCTGAGAATAACAAAGGTAAAAAATGAAGATGTTATATCACTTTTATTGTTAACAAATGAAAATAAAAGTCATTATGTATTGATGAAGTCATTAAGTCCATTTATGCAAACTAAAGATGGTCATAAAAAACATGTCTGTCCATATTGTTTATGGCCATTCACAAAAGAATGTTTATTAACAAACCACATTAATGACTGTTCAGTTCACACTCCAACAAAGTATGTTCTTGAAGGTGGTAAATTGAAATTTAAACATTACCAAAAAACAATTAGACATCCTTTCACAATTTATGCTGACTTCGAATCAACATTGACAAAAATAGATACGTGTCAACCAAATCAAAACTCAAGTTACACCATGAACATTCAGAAGCACAATCCTAATTCATTCTGTTGCTATACAAAATCTGAAGCAGATGAATATTCCCGTTTAGAAATATATAATGGTACAGATGCTTCCCAAAAGTTTGTAGAATATTTAGAAAAAGAAACCAAGAGAATTTATAGTCTGTTGAAAATAAATAAGAAAATCTATTTACCATCAGATGAATTCAAAAAATATAAAGAAGCCACAAGATGCTATGTATGTGGCGGAGAATTTACGGAAGATAACTATAAAGTTAGAGACCACAATCATTTGACAGGTCATTATAGAGGTCCAGCTCATTTAAAATGTAATTTAAAAATTAGGAATCCTAATTTTATACCTGTGTTTCTACACAATCTGTCTAATTACGATGCTCATTTGTTCGTGAAAGACTTGGGAAATATATCCGGAAAGTTGAACGTTATTCCAAATACAGATGAAGAATATATTAGTTTTACACAAACCATAAAAGTAGATTCCTATGTATGTAAATATACAGGAAAAGTTAAAGATGTCACCAGAGACTTACGGTTCTTAGACAGCTACAGGTTTTTACCTTCATCTCTAGATAAACTTTCGAAGAATTTATCTGAGCACTAAGAATTGTCGAAGTTCTTTCTCAATGAACAACAATTGGAGTTGATCAACAAAAAAGGTATTTATCCGTATGAATATGTAAATAGTTATGAAAAAATGAACGTTAATAGTTTACCAGCTAAAAGTGAATTCTACAGTAGATTAAATAATAAAAATATTTCAGAAGATGAATATCAGCATGCACTCAAAGTGTGGAGCGCTTTTAATTGTACAACATTCAAAGATTACCATAATTTATATCTAAAAGTCGATACATTATTACTAGCCGAAGTATTTGAAGAATTTAGACTAACATGCATGAAAACTTATTCTCTAGATCCAGCACATTATTTTACAGCTCCCGGATTGTCTTTCGATGCTCTACTGAAACATACAAAAATAGAATTGGACTTGTTTGAAGATCCTGATATGCTCCTATTCATCGAAAAAGGAATAAGAGGTGGGATTTCTACAATATCAACACGATATGCAAAAGCAAACAATCCATATATTCCAGAAACATTTGATAAAGGAAAACCAAATAGTTTTATCACATACATAGATGCAAATAATCTTTACGGATGGGCTATGTGTCGATCATTACCTACTGGAAACTTTAAATGGAAAAATCCAAAGTCGAAACTCAAAGCAGATAAAGGTTATATATTAGAAGTTGATTTGAGTTATCCGAAAGACTTACATGCTCTCCATAATGATTTACCATTAGCTCCAGAAAATATCAAAGTAAACGATGTATATAAATTAATTCCACATCTTGGAAAACGAGAAAAATATGTTGTACATTTTAAATCTCTAATACAATATCTAGATCTAGGATTGATGTTAGAGAAAATTCATAGAATATTAGGGTTTGATGAAAGTCCATGGATGAAATCATATATTGATATCAACACAAAAATGCATCAGCAAGCTAAATCTGAATTTGAAAAATACTTCTACAAGCTGATGAACAATTCAGTATTTGGTAAAACAATGGAAAATATTAGAAATAGAGTAGATGTGTGTTTGGTAAAGTCAGAGAAAGAGTTAATTAAATTAGCAAATAAACCAAACTTTACCAGTTTTAAAATATTCTCAGAAAATTTGATAGCATGTCATATGCAAAAACAAAGACTGAAATTTGATAAACCAATCTACGTAGGGTTATCTGTATTGGATATAAGTAAAACATTAATGTATGATTTCCATTATAATCATATTAAAAAGAAATATGGTAATAAGGCAAAGTTGTTGTTTACAGATACAGATTCATTATGTTATGACATCGAAACAAAAGATTTGTACAAAGATATGGAAAGAAATAAAGACTTGTATGATACATCAAACTATTCTAAAGAACACTTCCTATATTCAACTGATAATATGAAAGTAATTGGGAAAATGAAAGACGAAACTTGTGGAATACCAATTGAAGAATTTGTCGGTCTCAGAGCAAAACTATATTGTTACAAGACGAAAAATTACGTGAGTAAGAAAGCAAAAGGGGTAAGTAAGAACATAACTG
This sequence comes from Morinoia aosen, assembly GCA_030386875.1. Lineage (NCBI taxonomy): Eukaryota > Metazoa > Arthropoda > Malacostraca > Amphipoda > Talitridae > Morinoia > Morinoia aosen. Next base: position 37,047,820 of record CM059577.1, read on the forward strand.
AGCACAATATCACAATGGATGAATATAAAAGAGCATTGAATAATGAAACAATATACAAAACGATGTATAATATCCAAAGTGTTAACCATGAATTATATACTAAAGAAATAAATAAGATTGCATTAAATGGTAATGATGACAAGCGATATATATTACCAGATGGTATCAACACACTAGCACTAAATCACTATAAAATATATTAATTAAATAAAGTATAAAAAATGATTATCTACAGCAATAATGACTTCTATAACCAAGATTTATTATCTGTTGAAAATGAACAGTATTTGAGTGATTTGAAATCAATAGTTAATGAAGAAAAAACTGGAAAGGGTATTGTAAATACATTGCTTAGAAAACTTCCATTACCTGAAATGCATTTAAAATTACCATCTAATATTCAACCTGAACAAGTCCCGAACGGTTCATTCAACAATAAACATACCTACTCATTTTGCGGTCCAGGAACTAAGGTGCAGAAGCGAATTCAAGAAGGTTATCGAGGAGTTAACTCACTCGATCAGGCTTGTAAGAATCATGACATATTTTATTCAGAACATCCAACAACGAAAGAAAGAAATTATGCTGATGATATTCTAGCAAAAAGAGCCGCTGAAATTGCAATTGATCCAAATGAATCAGAATACGTTCGACAAGATGCTAAATTAGTTAACGCAATTATGGCAGGCAAGAGTTGGGCAGGAATGGGCCTCTCGTCGACAAAAAACTATCGAACACGCTCACTGATGTGAGCGATAAAATCTTGAATGACTTATATTATAATCCAAAGACTGGTTATACTGGAATGAATCAACTTGTTAAAAAATCCGGCTTATCTTCAACTCTTGTACAAAATTGGTTAGAAACTCAAAAAACTCACACTCTACATAAACCAATAAAACATAATTTCAAAACGAGAAGGGTGAAGGTATCAAAAATTGATGATCAATGGCAAGCTGATTTGGTTGACATGCAAAACTATGAAGATCAAGGAAAAAACTACATTTTAACAGTAATTGACATTTACAGTAAATATGCATGGGCGATTCCAATAAGTAAGAAGACAGGTGAAGAAATCAAAACTTCATTTCAAAAACTATTTAAAATACAAATTCCTTCTAAAGTTCAGACAGATAAAGGATTAGAGTTTACAAATAAATCCACTCAAGAACTATTCAAGAAACATAACATTCAGTGGTTTAGTTCAGAAAATGAAACCAAAGCTCAAGTTGTGGAACGCTTCAACAGGACGTTAAAAACTAAAATGTGGAAATATTTTACACACATGAAAACTAAAAAATGGGTGAATATTTTACAAGATTTAATGCAAAATTACAATAATAGCTATCATAGAACAATTAAAATGACACCTAACCAAGCATCACTGGAAAAGAACAGTAAAAAGGTTTATGATAACTTATTCCCTCCAACCAAACCAACTTTCACATCACCGAAACTCAAAATTGGGGATAGAGTAAGAATAAGCAAGAAACGGAAGGACTTTCGGAAGGGTTATTTGCCAAATTTCACTAATGAGTTATTCATTGTATCCGAAATACTGTCTACTGAACCAATTACTTATAGATAAAAAGATATGGATGGTGAAGAAATAAAAGGAAGTTTTTATGAACAAGAACTATCAAAATATACTAGTGATGTTTAAGCAATTGAGAAAATTCTCAAGAAGAGTAAAGGAAAACTTCTGGTCAAGTGGAAAGGTTATGATGAACCTTCATGGATCTCAGCAACTGAACTTAATGTCAGTTCAGAGTGAACTTATATTAAGTTGAAGTCTTTTTGAATTTTTCTCTTTAAAAAATGGCGTTGATTGATATCAAAACTAAATCAGATTTACTAAACTTAACAAAGAGTTTGAAAAAGCAATTCACAACTGATAAAATACTCGAACAAGATTTATACCATGATGTCAAAAAAGTTTACAAACCATTGATTGAACCTTTATCTAAAATTGTTGACGAAACTAAACAAACTAGGTTGGCACTAAAAGATATACCTCATGAAAAACTTGAATCTATCCAAGGAAAACCTGTTGAGAAACTAGCTTTGCCATCTTCTGAATCCAACACTGTAGTTGGGCCTATCGCATTGGATTTCTTGCGTTTTGCATGGAAACCTGGAAATGAGTATGACAAAGCTTATGGCATTCGTTGGGATGGAAGTAAAGTTATGCTAGGAAATAAAAAGGTAGATATTTTGGGTAATGATTTGAAAATTGGAGATAGAATATACGAAGGCACAACTGGATTATGGGAATTATTAACAAAGCAAAATCCTATTGATTTTAGGGATGAAGATAAAAATAATTATTGTGAAATGTTGTATTCAACTGATGCTTATTTGAAGGAAGACGGTACCGTAAAAGCAAATAGGGGTGAGAAATATTCTAAATTTATCAAACCCCTCTATCGTTTAGTTCAACGAAAAAAAGCTCAAGCTGCAGTTGAAACAATTAGATCAGCAAGTCCATCAAGTCGTGAATCAAGTCGTGAATCAAGCCCTGAACCAAGTCCTTTAGGAAACCCAAGAACAGTAGAATCCTCAATTTCAAGTCGATACAAAATTCCTTCAACAAGTCAAAGACCAATTTTCGACCCGTCACTAAGGTCTACTTTTAGACCAACTCCTACTCCTATACCTTCTCATACATCTTCTCCTATACCTCCTCGTCATCCTCACAGAGAGGATTCAGACGTTTCAGGATCAGGTATTATTGTATTGCCATCTAACATCAATGATCTTGTAAAAAGACACCAGTTATTGTTCGGTTCGTTTACCGCTGGAAATACAGGAGTTTTTAATGAACTGCAAATACTTACACATGAACTTTTAAAACAAGGTCTATTAAATACTGCTGAAGTAAAGGTGTTTGATGATTTATTGTTTAAAAAATGGAATCTCAAAGCATTGTAATTAGTGAAAGAAAAAGTGACATAAGTATAAACTTTAGTCCAGCAATAGAATTGAACAAAAATAAATTTCACGAAATGGCACTGGTTGGGTTAGACATGTATCATTCTATTCCTAACATTGATGAAAATAATAATAAATTTTATTATGAATTAAATGGTGTTGAAAATGTAATTACACTTCCAACAGGATGTTATGAAATAGAAAGTATAAACGAATTCATTCAAAAAACATTGGCAGGCTTTATTGAAATCAAAGCAAATACTAATACTTTGAAATGCGTCATAGTTCTCCATTCATCTACGTTAAAAGTATTTTTCAATAAAGAAAAATCTTTAAATACAATGTTGGGATTTGGAGAAATTATCTTAGAAGGTGTTGGAGAACATGAAAGTATAAATATAGTGAACATAATGTCTGTTAACGCAATACTCGTTCATTGTAGTGCAATTAACGGCTCATACCTTAATGGTTCTTTGCATAATATTTTATATTCCTTTTTCCCAAACGTCCCACCAGGATATAAAATTGTAGAAAATCCAAATAAACCAATTTATCTACCAATATATCAACCTTTACTCTATGATTTGAGAATTTGGCTTACTGATCAAAATGGACATACTCTGAATACTAGAGGTGAAGAAGTAACTTCGATTACACCTAAGATCTAGAAATTAAGATAACTTGATAAAATTATCTTTAAAAAATGGATTCTTTAAGATGGAATGAAAACATTAAAGTTGATGAATCAATTGAAAAAATTGAAACGCATAACTATGAACCACAAATAGGTACTGATCTGAATCGTGAACATAACGATATCAAGATCATTATCCAGAATCAAGATCAGTTCGTATTACCTAGTGAAAGTTTTATGTATATAGGAGCTTTGAATAAAGAAGATGGAAGTGATTATAATTTTAAAGATGAAAAAATAACAATAATCAACAATGGATTAATGCATTTGTTTGATAGAGTTTCTTACAGAATTGGAGATGAAGAAATTGAAGGTTATAGTTACCCTGGAATTACAACAACTCTAAAAGGATTAGTTAGCTATCCCCGAAATGTTAAAGAAAACATGATATTTTTCTGGAGCGTCGATACTAAGAAGAATGAAAAATCAAACGAAGGATTTAGCGATCGAAATGACTACTTAAGTTCAGCTAATGGGAAATTCAGCGCTGCTATCCCACTTGAACATGTGTTTGGATTTTGTGAAAATTATAAGAAGGTAATTTATGGAGTGAAACATGCTCTGACTTTAAGAAGAGGTGATAATTCTAATGCTATATTCAAATCAGATGAGAAAGATGCAAACCAGCAAGATAAAGTAGTTGATGGTAAAATTACTATTACAAAATTAGTTTGGAAAATGCCAGCTTAGAAACTGTCTGATGAGTATAAAATAAAGCTATATCGTCAAATTAAGGATAAAATAACATTACCTATTCCATATCTGAATAGACAATTGGAACAAACAATTGTAAACTCTCAACAGAAATTCTTAGATTGGACTTTAACTCCAAATTCAGGATCTCAAAGACCTCGATACATAATTTTAGCATTCCAAACTAAGAAAGCTAATTCACAAGCTGTAAACAATGCAATTTTCGATCATTGTAACTTGACGAATGCATATGTTCAGCTGAATAATGAACGATACCCTGATCACAATTTACAGATTGATTTCGATTCCAACAATTATGCTACAGCTTATAAGATGTTAATAGATTATGTACCTAATGAAAATTGTGCTATCGAATATAGACACTTTGAATATTTGTATCCCATCTATGTGTTTGATATCAGCAGACAAAATGAACGCATCAAGGAAACTACAATTGATATTAAAATTAAAGCAGAATTTAAAACTAATATTCCTGATGATACACATGCATATGCACTGATTATATCTGACAGAGTAATTCGATTGCAATCTGACGGTGATAAAATGAGTTTAAACTACTAAAAATTAAAATATATTCACATAATAATGTTTAAAAAATGTATTGTGTAAAGTGTAAGAAGAAAACTGATACTGATAATCCTCAATATTTAATTACAAAGAACAATAAGATACTTGTCAAAGGTATGTGTATTATTTGTAAAAAGACAAAGACTTCTTTTGTTTCTAAAGATACTGCGACGAAAGGTGGTTTTATATTTACAATTCCAGCTTTATTAGCTGGCCTTGGGGCTGCTGGCTCTTTGGCTGGAGGTGCTGCTGCAATAGCATCCGCAGTCAATAAGAAAAAAGCTGATGATAAACTCTTGTCAGAAACTAAAAGGCACAATGAAGCAATGGAAAGTAAGAAAGGTTCAGGTATACGGATAACTCCGAGAAAAAAAAAACCTTGTGGAAAGGGTCTCTACTTGAAACCACCAAAGAAGTAATACCTAACCAACCATTATCTAAACATGATTTGGAATACTACATAAATATATTGAAAATTCCGAATTTTCGAGGTATTTACATGAGAGATACTTTACCTAAACACCCTCTAGAAACGGAATGCGGAATCCTAAACTTAGACACTGAAAAAGGATTAGGAACGCATTGGACTTGTTGGTATAAGAAAGATAACATATGTTATTACTTTGACAGTTATGGTTTGATTTATCCAATTGAATTTAAAGACTACTTAACAGATTGTGTTGATATAATTTTCTCTACTTACAAAATCCAGAAAATAGGTGATGTAATTTGTGGACATTTATGTCTAGAAATGCTGAAGCGTTTAGAAAATGAAAGCTTTCATGCAATTCTTTTAGATCTATATAAAACCTAAACTAGTTTTTAGAAAATAAACTACAGTTAATTTTTTTTCTTTAAAAAATGTCTTGTGGAAATATTTATGCAGCAAAGTTGGTCTTTTTACCTTCCTGTAAAGAAAATCATGAACATGAAAATAGTGAAAATAATTCTGAAGGACTTTTGCAGAATGTAGAGCAAATAAAAAGTTTACTTGAAGATTCTAATATAGAGTCATTGAAAGACACAATTGAAGCTCTCAAAAATGAAAGATCTGAATTGGAATCAATTATAAACGAGTATGATGAGAAATATGTAACTCTGAAAACAGATATACAAGTGAAATTTTCTGATGTAGACTCAATCATTAAATTCTTAGAGACGTTAATTTATGATTTATCTGAAAAGTTCGTTGCTCTCGAACCAAAAATTGTTTCAAATGATGAACGACTATCAAGCATAGACTCAACATTGATGAAGAAAATTGATGAAATTGATGCTAAATTTGAAAACATTGATTCAAACATAATCAACCTAACAGACGTAAAAATTCCAGAGATTGGGGACAAATTGAAGAGTCTAGAGTCAGGTATTGAAACTAGAATCGATGAAAAGCTCTTAGTTAAAGAGTCGGCATTAACCGATCAGATTAAAGGAGTTGAAGCTAAATTTGAGCTTGTGGACTCTAAGATAACCAATTTGATTGATGTTAAAATTCCTGAGATTCAAGAGAATTTCAAGAATCAAGAGTCAGTTATAGAAAATCAAATGGATGAAAAACTGAAAACTTTAGAAACTAAAATTAATGATCAAATTGATTCAAAGAACAAATTAATAAGTAATAAAGTTGAAGAACAAGAAATTAGTATAATTAATGTTGTGAATGAAAAAGAAATGAGCTTGCAGACATCACTTAATGATCAAATTGAAGAAAAGCTGAAGAGTTTAGAATCAACACTGAACAATACTGTTGAAGAAAAAAGTAAAAGCTTAGAGGCACATCTAACTGAATTAAGTGATAGAAACCTTTTTGTTATGGAAAGAACTGTAGCATTAGCACCTTCGTTTGTTGAAGTTGACAATAAGCTGAAAAATTTAGAGTCAACCATAACCTCATCCAGCGAAGAAAAATTCAATGGTCTTAACAAAATTATAATGGAATTACGAGCAGAGTGAGTCCCATTAAGAAAAATAGAAGAACTAGCTAAGAACTTGAGTGATGTAGAAAGTCTTTTCCAGGAGTTTTCAAGAGACATTATTTCAAATCAGAAAGAAATCAGTCAGTTCAAATTAATGCTCCAGAATGAAACTGATGAAAATGTAAAATTAAACCAGGAAGTGGAAAGTTTGAGTGACCGAGTAAACAATTTGATATCAATGAGAGTTAGAGAAAATTTAGAGAATTGAAAATTCTATGTATAAAAAATGATAGGCATAAATATTTTTGGACAACAAGGAAAAAAATCATTTTTATCTTCACAACCAGGACCTCCTGGAATAGGTTTTAAATATCTTGATGAAGATCAAAATTTCGATTTAAATAATAGAAGACTTGCAATATTTCTTTTCCAATCGAAAAATTTGACGCTACGAACAAAAAATACGTTGACGAAGTTTTGGAAAATTTGAGGCTTCATCTCAGAAAATATATGGAGGTTAGAGAAAATCTTATCACTGAAAATTATCAGTTCAGAAGTGATTCTATCCAAGCATCTATGGATGAGAATACTACAAGTTTTCAAGAAAACCTCAGGGAAATTTTAACAAATCTCGATGAACACAGTGGAATATCTGAGGAAAAAATAGAGGTGATTCGAACAGGTACTTTAGAACATACAGACTTTTTGAAAAATGAGATAAAGAGGTTGGAAGAAGAGGTAATAAAAAGTGTGAAATTAGACTTCGCAAATCTCGAGAGAGTATTCAACGACATGAGTTCATACATTGAAACTTTTAGAAATAATCTTCATAAACAGGATAGAGAAACCATCATAAATACAAATGAAATAGAAAAATTGAAACAGTCATCGCAAAAACTGGAGGATGACAGTGCTGATATTAAAAACAGATTAATATCATTAGAGAATACTTTGAGACGAGAAACCGTTGAACCGTTGAACTAAAAAAAAACATGGATTTCTAAAATGCTCCCGAATGGAGTAAAATTAATTTCGTATGTTAAAATACAGGTAGATTATGAAAATTGAAATTTATATCTATAAGATAATTGGTCGTTTGTGTAACTGATTTCTGCTTACAAAAAGTCAAAAATTTGTCAAAGAATAAATCTTTCATGAAAATCTTTCCCTAAGTAATTTCAATTATAAGCTAATTGGGGTGAATTGTGCCCTGATTGGTAGTGTCCTTACTACTCTTAGGACTTCCTGGAAAGCCCTGAGCTTTTCGCATCCAATAATACCAAAATCATTACTGTAGCGTAAAAACTGTAGGAGGAGATGCATTTTGAAACCCCACATTTTGAACCTCCAAAAAAGAGCAAAACAAGGAAACAAACAATTTTAATTAAAATATTTTAAAAATTTTTGGTTCAGGCTAGACCCCTGAAATCATTATAGAGTAATACAGAGAAATAGGAGATGACATAGCAACGTCTCGCCATGAAAAAAGTGCAAGGGGGAGGTGTAACATGCTAAAATACCAGTTCCCCCTCCCCCCATTCTTCAAACCCCCGTAGAAGGCGAACGAGTGAACGTATGAGTCATTTTTTCACAGGATATACCTGACCTTTTGCACCTCCCATCACAGCTAAAATTTATTTTTACCCCACTTTTCCAATTTCTGGGGGGGATGCTGTCCTTAAACACAAATGCAATAGCAACTATTGTTATTTATTTTATTGGTGGATTACTATTGAGCTATATTTATCTGTTTTATTATTGGATTGTTAATGGTTTGAATTAAGATTATTCTAGCATTTCTATAACAGCTAAAATTTGCCATGTTTTAGGATGTAAGTTTTCAAAGCAGAGTTAGGATGTTTTATCTCAATTTATAAAAAGAAAATCTTTATTGATTTTCCCTTCCTAACAATCGGGCTGTAGCAATGATTTTTCAGCTTCTAAACATAAGGAGAGACAGTAAGTGTAGAGCAAGTTCAGCAAGTAAAAGCGCACTTTTTTATTTATTCTATCCATCTACTTTATTTGCTTTTGCCACCAAAGAGCCTGTGGTCTGGTAGTGGTAAAAAGAATAAAAAATAATATATTATTTTTTTTGAATTTTTGTTATGAAAAGATAGCATAGTGATGTACAGATTTTCACAGAGAGCAGGTTTTCATCTTTCAGGTTTTCATCAGAGAGCAGGTCATCTTTCAGAGAGCAGGTTTTCATCTTTGCTCTGCATTTACTGTGAATCCATTGAAGTAGGGTTGATGTGTTCTTTAGAGATTTCTCTATAAAAATTTTCATTTGAATAGTATCAGTAAAATTTATCTCATCTGTATTTGCCAAATAGTACTGAAAAGCTACAGGCTTGGTTTTTGATTATGGCATGGACAGTGGGCACTCATGTGTGATACAAATTAATGATATGTCTTGGTTGAAAATATTCTTCACTGTTGGTCATTCAAATGAAATCAGATATGAAATACTGTAAGTACTGATAATAATCAAACGTAATTTGCAGTGATGAATTAGTTACAAAATCCTAATGCTGGAGCTTTTTTTCTGTTAAGCCTACAGATATTCTTTGACTTAGAAAAATGCCCTCAGATACTAGGCTGCACAAAAAACTCATGGAGCTGTAATTGCAGAAGAAATAAAAGAAAAAGAAATGGTATCTGTTTTAGGAGTTTTCTTTTAATTAGTTCCATGCAGAAATTTTTGCCATCAACTTTAATGTCTATGAATATAAAGTGTCTGTTTATTGTATAAGTGGAAAACTGCCTATCATATCTCTTAATTCACTTATTTGTGTGAATATATTCAGTAACAATTAGTTATTTAAAAGTGAGGATTAATGTTTTTTTTTTATATATTCCTAGATAGGTTGATATGTATTTCTAGCATTTTCTTGTAGTCAAACAATATGGAATCAAGTCCAGTGTTGAAAGAAAGTGATGGAGAAACTTTTGTGTGCACTATTAGTGATTTGCCCAATGAAGTGTTGACCCACATATTCTCATTTATAAATCCGATGACCATCTGGACAACAGTTGTTCGTGTTTGTGAACGCTGGAAAAAAGTTGCTTCTCACCCATCACTGTGGCACAGCTTGACTTTCAAATGTGAAAATGTTCAGAAATGTGCAAGAATTCTGGAAATAATTTCACAATGCCCAGCCTTAACATTTCTGAAAATACAGTCTTCTGGAAATGTCACTCCTGTCGTTCAGACGCTCTCTCGCAAATGTCCTAAGCTCACTCACTTGGATTTAGGGTTCAATTGTGTGTCATCTAAAGAAAGCATAATAGAACTTGTTGATGGATGCCCTCTAATAGAATTTTTGAATTTGGAAGGAATGGCTGCCAAGGACCCTTATGAAACTGCTTTTTATCCAATTACAAAGTTAGAAAATTTGAAGAACTTGAATTTATGCCACTGCCCATGGGTGACTGATGGTTTCATATATGAATTGGCATTGAGCAAGTGTTCTATTGAAGCCCTCAATATTGATGGGATCCCTTACGTGACTGATGCCTCCATGGTGCTATTTCTTACAAAGAAAGGTTCACATCTGAAATACCTGTGGCTTGATGGGGAGGGGCTAACTGAAGTCACCTTCTCAAAGCTGTGCAACAGTGTTGATCTGCTAGAACTTTCCATTTCATTTTCGGAAAACATGACTTGCAGTTCTTTGCAGAAGATAATTGCATTGCCCAAGCTGAAGAAATTACGAGTAAGAAAAGGCATGACATTGCCTGCCGAGGGAATGATTCAAGCCTTTGCTACATTGAAGTGTTTCAATTTAGTTTCCTTAAATTTAAGTGAATGTCACAGTATGAGTGACCAAGTGCTTGAGTGTGTGTTGCGTAAAATTCCTCTATTGACTTATTTAAGCATTGACTGGTGTTGTTATGTAACTAGTAAGGGTTTTGGTTACATCAAATATTATTGTCCACGTCTAACGCATCTTAGTGTCATTGGTCTGTGCAGAGTAGCAGAATCATCACTGGATGATCTACCTGAACGGATTCCAAAATTGACCTTTCTTGACTTAACAAGCTGCAATGAAATATCTGATAAATGTATCCAGAAGTTAACAGAAAAAATGCCTTCACTGTGTGCTGTGAATTATTTTGGAGCTGGATTTGTTTATGGAAAGTCAAGTGATACTTTCCCTGCAATGTGAATCAGCTTTGATGTTTCATTTGTAAGACTTTGCACATTACCATTCAAGTTTGATGAAGATTGTCTCTTCATTATTTCTGTTTATTATTCATTGCGTGAAGATATTTTGTAATAAATATAATCTAACTGTGGTGAAAGCTTTTTACTAATTAAATTGGTGGCATTTGATACCTATCTGTGATTTCTCTTTATAATTTAATAAAATATTTTGTTTTGTATAGTGAGTAATCATGGCACTTTCTTTGAATGAGCTATTGAAAATCCAATTCGAAACTGCAACAGTTCTGCAAGACAGCTTGAGAGAAGAAGTTAACAACACCTTATTGAAAGCATACAACGTGGTGCAAAATTTTTTAGAGAGCAAATGCCTCTCTCAAAGTGTACCTGACAGTAATTCATCTTCTCCTGTGAATAATTGTGAGAATTTAAAATCAGAAACACCTTCATCTGAAAAGTGTCCTCGAATCAGTGCCGATTCAAGTCATTCTATGAAATCAATTTTGTGCCTACCAAGTTATTTAAATGTAGAAACCATTGGTGCATGGTGCACTTCATGCTTCAAAGATGCTCTTTGTGTTGCTGTGTTTCCGCAGTTAGTTGGATCATCTCACCAAACATACAGCAGTTCATCACCAGAAGGAATGGAGAAAGGTGCTGAGGATCCATTACTGCATAATTATTGTGAAATTGTGGGTAATGTTTCTACTGTTGGAAGTAAAACTGTGGCTTTTGCAAATTCCATTGATGACTTGTCCATATCGCCATCACTCTGTACAAATGATAAAGAAGATTGTTTACAGCCATGCAAGAGTTTGACACTTGGTTGTCAGTCCTTGGATTGTTCATCTTCACCTAAGGGTTTACCTACCAATAATAAGAAAAACTTAGCAGCTTTATTGTCCCAGCCATGTCAACAATTTTCTGAGCAGTGCAACAGTGCTATGACATCAGCTCTTGTCAGTGCCAATGCTCTCATGGACTTTTGTTGGCAGCAGCTCAACACAGGTTGGTGTTTATTTGAAAATTTATATTTCCTTTAGAAAAATTGGGATAACTGATAATTTCACGAATTACATTGCGTGTAATTGTAGAAACCATTATTTTAATTTTTTCTGCAACTGAAATGAGGCTAACTATAAATGGACCATCATTTTTTTATTGCTTGAATGAAATTTATATGATGTTAATTTTTAAAATGTTTGTGGTTTCAACAGGTCTACATGTTTTACCTTGTCTTGGTGTGACAAAATAGAGTAATTTTATCATGCATTAAATTTTAAATTGAAAAATTTCTTGAAAGAAATGTGAGATTTACTTACAGTTTTCAAAGTCCTATATTCAAAAATGCTATACAGATGGTAATGGATTGAAAATTTTGGTATAAAAGCTATGTGTGGAAAAGTAAGTTTTGTTAAATGGTTTCTGAACTTGAAGTAAACAATTGAATGATTCTATACTTCTTAGTGGGATGTAGAACTTTTTAGTTTAATAATTTGCACTACAGATATAATACACACATTTTGAAACTTTTTTGTGTTGTATAATGGTAACAGAACTTCATTTTTTGGGAGAAGCCCTCAGTGCTGATGTGTATGAGTATCATATTTTTGTGATAAAGTTGAATTGATATGCAACCTGTAAAAATCTCAAAATGTAAAATATGGGATAAATGTAGTTCTAACTGCCACTAAGATACTAGTTTTGGAGGAGATAATTTTTTTTTGTAATTTGCTATTATTTATTCACACTGGATCATCTAATGCCCTGAAAGTACAATGGCTTTGCCAGTAAAGAGCACCTTTTCAAGTGTGTGATCTGCAGTTCATTTATTTCTGGTATCATTAATCAGTCCAGCTGTGCAAATGCATTTCCGTCAATAGTGACAGCTTTTTCTTGTCAAAATGTAGTCATTCCTCACGGCAATAACTTGCTCAAATGAACAAAAGTGGCCTATACTCCATAGCCCATTTGACCTGGGTTCAGTTACTGTACTTCTGTGTACCTTTATTGCAGGGAACTGGAAGGATGTCGCAATACACTGGCGCCAATTGTACACGTGGAGCTGCGTGGCTCAAGTATCCCTTTTGCTGCAGTGTCTCACGCACGACTTGCACGTCCGTGGAGACCTGAAATTGGCGGAGGTGGCTGCCTCGGTGCAGCGTGTGGTTCGTATTGCAGACTTGGGGCTCCTGATGGGGGCTCCACTGGACGCCAGTCCTTTAGCTTCATGTGCCAGCATCTTGAATCCTCTCGCCCGCCTCAGTGTTTCGGCTGAAGAAAGAGGTGTGCTACCTAAAACTAGAAACCTCAACCAATGTGGACGAGCGCCAGAATTGCAGGAGCATGGTGAATGTTCCTTGAAAGTAAACCAGGAAATTGGTGTAAAGGGAATGAATCTCAATCGTTCTGTACAAACGTGTAGACCAAGTGAAGGTAAGGTTTTTCTTGTACCTCAATGCACTGATAGTTCTCAGGTAAACTTGATGAAGCAAGGAAACAATGAAATCGTGCCAGGAGATTTGAACTTCCCTTTTCAGCTAGCTAAAAAAGTAAAAACTGAGGCGAAAGAAATATTAGATTCCCATGCCAATCAAACGCAAGGTTGTTTAGTGTCTAAAAGTTCCCAGTCGATATCCCAAGGTGTTAATAAAGGTAATATCAATAGCACAAAACACGCATTGCAATCTACCAACGCGGCTTCATCCTCACCAACTCACCCCGACTTTAAAGGCTTATTGAAACATGAGCTTTGTGCACGACACCTCCCGCCCGTCACAGAATTTTACATGAATCATTTTCTGAAGCAAGAGCCAGTGAAGCTTTTAGGTGTACTGAATGCTTGGCCGGCCATGAAAAAATGGAGCCCTGACTACCTGAGGCAGCTCGCGGGTGCCCGCACCGTACCCATCGAAGTAGGCGCGCGCTACACCGACAGTGATTGGTCGCAAGTGAGTTGGAATATTCTCTGGTGGTGGTGGATGTGGTGTTGTTGGTGTGTATATCACTTCGATTTTCGTATGTGAAGTGACTTGAATCTTTTTAACTGCACCATTTTCCACGTGTTATAACGTACGTAGCCATCTTCCTGGTATTTTGGAGTGTAGGTTGAAAAAAGTGTAAAAAGTGTATGCATCATCATCATCAGTGATTAATTGCAAGTTTTCCTATTGTACTGAGGTGTTATTGTGTGTACGATTTCAAATATCTGGTGTGCCTTTCAAATATTTCAATAGTCGTAATTAGCCTATTTTGAGTTTGTGGTCTCGTTCTTAAGAGTTTTTGAGTTATGAATTTTTTTAAATAAGGTGTTGAATGAGACTGAAAATTTGGTAACATTTTAATTTTTTTGTATTGTTTTATGTCTGCAAAATAATTTCGTGTCATGTGAAACAGAATTTTTTATCTGATTCACTTATATTAGTTTTGTATATTTTGCTGTGCAAGGACGCAATTTTTTAATAAAATATTTTTGTGAGTTTGGTAGGTTATGGTTTCATTGTAGTTTTTTATGATTATTCACATAAAAAATGAATTTTCTGTAAACTCCAGACTATCTAGTTGCCATCTTGATGTACGCAATTCCAGTCATAAACACATCTTTTCAGGATTTTTTAGACGAGGGGTTCCTAAATTTTCCAGCCTTAGGGTCCATACTGATTACTCCAGGGACTTTCTAGGACCAAAACCACTTTTATTTTTCTTCCATTCTGTGTTTTTTTATCTAACTCATCTCCGCAACAACAATAAGCCTTTAACTGTCCCGGGTCGGATTGATCACGCGAGCACGCTGGATTTGGCTTGCCGACCGTAGTTCAGAGACCACGGTTCTAGACCGTTGTTTAAGTGAATCCTAATTTGGAAATTAATGCTTAATATTCCCCGACTGCGCCAAATTTTTGCTTTACCTCTAATGATTCAAGGGTTTTCTGAGTGCCAATTTATGACTATCAAGCTTATAATGAATACTAGCATACACACGTGTTTCTTGCTACTGAATGCTTGCATTAACTTAATTTTCGTCCAGGAGCTGATCACGCTGGACAAATACGTGACTCTCTACATGACGCCAAAGTCAGGTGGACCTCCTGGATACCTCGCCCAGCACCAGCTGCTGGACCAGATCTCTGAGTTACTGGACGACATTATGGTTCCAGATTACTGTCATCTAGGCCAGTCTGAGCCTAGACTGAACGCCTGGATCGGGCCGAAAGGGACAGTCAGTCCTCTGCATCACGACCCAGACCATAATATTCTGGCCCAGGTAATCACGACCCAAACCACAATATTCTGGCCCAGGTAATTACGACCCAGACCACAATATTCTGGCCCAGGTAATTACGACCCAGACCACAATATTCTGGCCCAGGTAATCACAACCCAGACCACAATATTCTGGCCCAGGTAATTACGACCCAGACCACAATATTCTGGCCCAGGTAATTACGACCCAGACCACAATATTCTGGCCCAGGTACTCTAGTCGTGACTCACAACCGTTACCTGACAGAACAATGATGGCACGATGTGATGGCTCAGTATCATGGTTTATGTAGCTTCGAAAATGTAGTTCAGGATATAATAGCCATCACTATCAGGTTTTCAACAATATTATGTAATAATGAAATCCTGTAAACTTTTTAAAATTGTTATAAAAATCTTAAGG
Organism: Morinoia aosen; assembly: GCA_030386875.1. Taxonomy (NCBI): domain Eukaryota; kingdom Metazoa; phylum Arthropoda; class Malacostraca; order Amphipoda; family Talitridae; genus Morinoia; species Morinoia aosen. The sequence continues at coordinate 37,063,476 of CM059577.1, forward strand.
AATTATTGAGAAGGCAAAGGTTTGTTTCTGTTTTGCTCGAATACATGACCGACCTCATCAAAATCTGAAGTATGTACTTCAATGATAACATGTGGCTTTTCGAAAATGACTTTCGTAATGTCCAATTCATATTAATGCTTTATTCATAATGTATCAATGATAACGTACTTCAACTGACTAATTGTATTATTCAATCACTACACTTGAACACTGAGCTCTTGCAAAAGTGAAAAAGTGTTGATGGAAGCTTTTGGTGTATTCGTATGGTAGAGCAGAAGAAAGCAAGCATTTCATGCACTAGAATGAAAATTTTGTGTACCAGATAGAAATTTGCGTGTTCTAGGTGGTAACTTTTGTGTACTAGATAGAAAATTTCTTGCACACAATAGAAACGTTTGCATTATAAATAGAAACGTTTGCATTATAGAAACGTTCGCATTATAAATAGAAACGTTCGCATTATAAATAGAAACGTTTGCATTATAAATAGAAACGTTGGCATTATAAATAGAAACGTTTGCTTTTTAAATAGAAACGTTTGCATTATAAATAGAAACGTTTGCGTTATAAATAGAAACTTTTGTGTCCTAAATAAATAAAAACTTTCGTGTCCTAAATAAATAAAAACTTTCGTGTCCTAAATAAATAAAAACTTTCGTGTCCTAAATAAATAAAACCTTTCGTGTACTAGATACAAATTTTTTGAATTCTCGATGGAGACTTGCGTAACCTGAATGACAACTTGGATCATAACGCCAGGTTCATCCTCAGGTGGTTGGCTACAAGTACGTGCGGCTCTACGCTGCTGCTGAGACCGCACGTCTCTACCCTCACGAAGATGCTCTCCTGAGCAACACGTCGCGCGTGGACGTGGAGGGCGACACGTCTCTCTTCCCTGAGTTTGCGGCTGCGGTCTTCACTGACCTCATCTTAGGGCCCGGAGACTGCGTCTACATCCCGCCCAAATGTTGGCATTATGTCCGGTCACTCTCGGTCTCAATCTCTGTTTCATTTTGGTGGTCGTAGTTACCCTATTGCTGATACCACATTGAGGCTCTTTTGTGGTCTTCTGTGCTTTCTGGTTGTGGGTGCTTTTTGTTTTCTTGTTAGCTCTCCAGGAGGCGGTCCCGTCTCCTGCGTAGAGCAAGAAAGGACCCTCACACTTGGACAGGAAAAAGATAGGTTCGAGTTCAGTACTGCAAAATGAGCAATATTTCACCAGAGCATGCAGCTTCTCTGGCAGTAATGGAAAACAAAAAGAGTTCATCGGGAAACTTCTCTACTTTATGAGTGTGCTGTTCTCGTCATGAAAAAATTGAGTCTTTAAGTTTGAAAGAAGTAAAACTTCTGTATTTAGATCACGATAGTAAAAATAGAACTGTCGGAAAGTGTTCTTTCTCAATTTATTTTTTAACTTACAGCAGGAGTTGCTGTGATGAGTGGTCGGTTTGGTGCTAATTCGTACTCGAGTACCTACTGAGCAAGCAACAGTTGGTGTATCTGTCTAAAAAGGCTAAACGCTTTCGAGAAAATGCATAATTTATTTACCATCACAATAGGGCTCGTCCGTTCCGTGGAATTTTTGCAGTGACGTTACCATTTCGTCTTCTTTCACATCCACTTAGAGGGGAACTGAGCAAGGGTAATCTTGGGGAGATGAGGCCATGTGGGAATAGGAAGGATTCCTGAGCTCGTTTCTGGGAATGTGTTGATAGCATCTCCTCGCAGAAATGATTGAATGCTTTGTTTTATTTTTGGATCCTTGATTCTAATAGCAAACTCGACTCTAATTGCAGAATCGTAAATCAGCTGTTGGCCTCCTTATGTCTTCATTGCGTGGTTCTCCTTCACGGTCATGTTCTTAGTAGCTACCAAGGTATCAATCACGCTTATAATTAACACTCCTCGAATTCTACAATATCAACTTTTCTCAATATTTGCTGAACTTTGCTGGAGACTTAATGACACAAATACGGAGCGTTAAGCTTAGGATGAGTAGGACTTAGATTCAAACGCTCGTATCATTAGTGCACAGTTGTCTGAGCAGGTATAGAGTGTATACTCTGGGTGACATTTTCCATACTCTTGGCGTGTAGAAAACAGAACGGGTAGGAGAAAACCGTATTGGTGAACTTGCTCTTTACTCCCGCCTTCTTTGTTCGGCTCTTTGTTTAAGAGCCGAAAACTTGTTGCAATTGAAAACAGGCCAATGTAAACTGAAAAATGGAAATGTTTGTTTGTTTGAGATTAAAACGTGCTTTTGTGGTGCTACGTGAATGACATATTTTCTTGATTTTAAATATGGTCACGGATCTTTCAGAAACCATAGTTTAAAGATGATTATAGATAACAGTAACGTTAAGAATTGAGAACTGTTCTTGTATTGTTCTTTCTTTGTATATAAAATAAAGTATTTGAACCCTACACTTTTCTTGCCATTTTTATCTATTCGATAATTGAAATAGCAAACATTAGAACATCAGCTACTCTAGCGAGAGCTCTGGAAGTGAATGAAAAACATGCGCACTCATTTTTCCTGTGATCCAAATGAAGTTTCATGCCAACTGCATAACATAATTAAACATTTGCATCGATCTTGGTCAATTTCCGTCTTTCAGATGTGCATCAATCATGCAATAAGCAATCATATTGCTTATTACGTTTCCGCTACCACTACGCTCTAGAAAATACAATGTTAAGCATTAAATGTTTCTAATCAATTGAAAATAATTTATTAAGTTTTTTGCTCAGTGCAATTGCATGCTAGTGTTGGAAGGTGCGAACGCCCGACTGCTGTTGGTGTTGCTGCTGCGTACGTTATGTGCTAAGATGTCTTCCGATGGTCTTGGGAAGTTCAAGTTAGTAAGAGTGAAGCAGGTTCTGGCATAAAAATTGGCGAGTTTCATTTATGAATCAATAGTCCAGCGATGGTTCATGCTGGATACAAAATACTGATGTAAATACTAATACAAGGCGTTAATGGATCCCTCGTTAATGTGCATGGAAACTTCCTGTAAATACCACAGTCTTTCTCGACTATTAACATGACTTCTACGTTTAGAAGAGTGAAGGTACCTGAAAATAGTAATCCAAGATGATACAAAACTAAACTGTGTACTTCCAATGGGAATGTCTCTTTACAAATTTGTCACACTTGCGAGTTGCGCACCTACAAGCCTGAGGTATCAACATGGTGACGCTCCAGCACACACTTCGCGAACACGATGATGGTGAACAGGCTCTCCAAATGAAATTATATTTGTTTTATTTAACCTCTTGATTTACCTTCCTTGAAATACACTTGTTGCGTCCTTTATTGGTAAGGATTCTGATTGCAAGAAATGAACTAGAGCATTAACGAGACAGCCTCAAACTCAATAATTTGGGAAAAGGTGCGAGAAAGTGCTGTCGAAGGAATAGGCATGAGCTTAAACTGCGATGTTTGCATTCAAGGCACTCTTTTCAAACACTCGCTTTTGTATTTGAACGCGCTAACCGTTTTCTTTGTCTCGATCACTTAAGGGGAATAAAATTTTTAAAAGATTTTATCATTCATTATGAATATAAAGAGCGTTTGGCATTACCGAACGAGTATTGCTTAACTGCGTTACCTTTTGAAACAATGCAACGGTTATCCACTAATATAGCGCCTGGTTGTATCAATCTGCCTAATTTCACTGTCACCTTGTCTTAGTTACTGGCACTTCACAAAGCCGCACCGTCGCTTCGAAATCAAGAGATTTTAAAATGATAAAACACTGTTAACTGCGATGCAGACTTTTATTTCAAGTTAATCTATACTATAATAGGATCTGCGTCTGTCCGTCCGTTTGTCCGTCACACCCATCAGTAGGGAGTGTGAGATGAGCGTATCTTGTACAAGCTCCATCAACTCCACAATTTTCGGTGTATTAATCCATCAGCTTCGGAGTCGGAATGAATATCACGTGTATTGTTACGAAATACGAACGTGTGTCATGGAATTTGTCAAACATTGTTGTACATTTTTAACAGGCTGTGTGCACTCGGCCTCATCAACTCGAGAGCAATTGAATTTTTTATTTCTTCCGGCCTTTATTTAATTTCGCCTCCTTTCTTATTTCAAATAAAGGGTGTAGACCAGTCTCTATATTAATACAATTTGAGCAGCCTTTGGTAAATTTTTATTCAGTTTTTTCTTATTTCTCAACCTTGCGGAATTGTTCAGGTTGTTCACGTGGTAGCATTCGTAAAAAATGGCTATTCGCTTTTGGTGAAAGATCGTCATTGTATAAAATTTCACACCACTGTAATTCTATAAAATATGACGTTTCGATGCCACCAACACCATTTTCTGGCTTAAAATGCGAGTATACAGAAAAAATTCAATCACTGGCATAGAAACTCCATCATGAATTTAGGATGAAGAAAAGCATTCATTGTTATTTGATGAAGCCGAACCTGTTGCTTTTACTCTTTATCAGGTCAGATTGTTCAGCTATACTAACAATTCATCAAGCCTTCAATACTGCTAGGTCATTTTTAGTGTTTTGCTATCAGGAGAATGAACCCAGTTATAGATTTTAGAATACTTATTGAGGTGTTTATACCAGTCAGATATGAGAACCTTTACAGTTAGGAATTTTTAAAAACATCACTGAATTTTTGCGTCAACTTTATGCAAAAACGTAGATGATTTTTTTTGTCTCTTTTCACTGGCGCATGATTTTTCGCGCCACGCTGAGTCCTGGCGACTGTTATATGGTCCAAAATAAGCATCGTGAATGACAGCGAATTTTCCTCAAATACTTTTAACTCTACGACGACAGAAGTCGAGTAGGAAAAGATGGCCTAAAATATTTTGCATTCTGCGCGAGTGCGGCTTTCCTCCTGGGAGTTGCCGGACGTGCGAGGGAGAGAGAGAGAGAGGAACGTGCAACCAAGCAGCGTCGAAAATGTAAGCAAAAACCGACTTAAAGAACAGTGGCATATGAATTCACAGTCGCGTTCGTTTTTCAGATAACGAAACAATTTTGAAAGCATTATTAGAAACGAATCATAAAAACATCTCAATAGTAATGATAGTAAGTAGTAAATAAATACACCTATATTTCAATATGGCTCATTATGTTTGTATTACAGATCATAATTGTAAGCGAGCGGTAGGTAATGTGAACTGTGAAATCGCGGTTATGTACATCTTCAACTTAAAAAAATGAAAATAATAATTCAAATTATTATCATCATTTATTATTAAAATTATTCATGATATTGATATGGAAAGTATAAATAAATCTTGTAGGGAGCTGTGAAAAGTCTCAGTGAAAAATTTTTACTGAAAAATTTTTACTTGGTGATTCAGTTGAACACTTCAATGCCAATAATACAATTATTATAAGGTTAATGTAACACACGTGCCTAATTCTTTCATTTTAGCGTTGGCGCGCGTGTCAATACCGTTCAGTGGATCTTAGAGTTGAACATCTTTCTCGGCGAACTTCAACTCGATAGTGTGAAAGAAAACAGGTCACAGCTATTCAAACAGTAAAATGCTCGATTAAAGTTATAAATAGCTTGGAATAACAGTGACTAATTTTTATCCGTGTAAGTAGGGTTAGTATTAGATGGTTCCGTGTAATTCGATAGTCGGTGGCATTTTTGTCAGGATCGTCTTCCATTAAGGCCTGCTTATTGGTCGTGTGAGAATGATGGAAGTTCGTTCCAAAGAATAATATCTAAAATTCCCTCTTTAGTGTTTTAACGAGAAAGATTTCCCTCTGTTTTTTTTTGAGGTTCCCTCCAGTCTTCAATTCAATTTTAACTTTTTTCTTACAACCTCGATTACTTGCCAAACCACTAACTTGCGCTCATAGGAACTGTGAAGTGAGCAAACTATACTGGTTTTACAATTGCGTTCGTCCACAATTACAAAAGTTCTTCAGCGTTTCACTACGGAAAGAGGATATGAATTACGAGTTCGAGTCGGTGGGTAGACCACAGCTTTTATGCTACTTCTCCATGTTTTATATCACCCGATGAGTAGATTGCTCCGACAAATGCAATGACCTGATGCAGTGCATTGAACCAGGGACGTTTTTATTCAAAGAACAACTCTCTGGTATTGTATCACGGCAAACATGTTATAATAATCACGCGCACTCCATCGCCTGCAGTTCTATTCGAGTGTCATGTTTTTGAAAAAAACATGTTTTTTCGGAGAAAAAGTCTTCTCCTCACGCGATAAGTTTTTATTTTGCGCGTACCTTCGTGAAAAAGTCTGTATTTTTATACCAGTTTTAGGTAGGCGCAAATTTGCTCATACTGTGGCGGCGCATTAAGGAATGTATCAAAGTACGAATGTATCGTAAACCTTGAGTTGGTAATTGACCCTACTACCAACATGAACCATATTCCAGAAGATTTTTAGTCCAGAAGTAAACTTAAGGAGCAATGCTGAGAGTTTAGAGTGATCTCACGCAAGCCATTTCTCAAGATCGCTTGATAATAGCTGGGCCAAATGTTTGATTCAGTACCCAAACCGTGGTGGGGTTTACAATTCCAATGATATGCTAAAGGTACACTGTTATTCTCACAGGACTACAACTGTCATGCGAACAATCTGGCTTGATTGGGGCTTCATGAGTACGATCAATTCAGCTCAGTTAAATAATCCGTGAATTAGAAGAACAGCTCGTAAACACGTGTCGTTAGGAAGTGTTTAAAATTTGACGCTGCCGATGTGCTGGTGCACGCAACTGAGTTACGAACAACGACTGAACAGGTTCAGCAGAGACAATTTTACGTAAAATTTAAACTCAATTGTGGTGCCTCATGAGCTGATCATAAGTATTCATATTTTCCCTTATTATAACAAGATTACAACAAATTACAACTGAAGAGTGGAAATTGATTCCATGTTAGTAATCTATCAAAATTCACTGTTGGATAAAGTGGGTTCAGTAGGTTATTGTGACTCTTCGGCCATACTTTAAGCTACTAGTGATTCGTAGTTGTGATGAATTTAGTGTCATTAAAATATTTATACAAAAATAGAGAAAAAGCTTCATTGAAAGTGATATACATGTATTTGCACGGGCTTATTAAGCAAGGAACTATTCTCCCATAATTTTTTTGATAGAATAATTTTTGTAAAGCTAACATCATCATTGAAACTTGAACAAAGTGCAACTTTTGCCAAGTTTTACCATCGAATCTTTGGCAACTAAATCCGCATTTTTTGAATATATTTGTAACAAATTGCAACGAATTAGCCAGCAGAGATACGAAGTAAAGTTGCTTTATCATAACTTTCAGAATATTCTTCAGGTCATTCCTGCATCCCTAACGCGTTTTATGGAGAATTCCTGTATTGAGAATATCCTTTTCATAGGAACACGAAAACAAATGTTTGCTATTGCTACTGATCCATGAATCAAGAGCGTATTTTTTTAAACAGAATAAATAGAAAACATTGTTTTCAAGTGGTTTGCTGAGAAGTTAGCCCGCTTTCACATATGTAGTGCGATAAGGAATGTATTTTTTAAGAGGATACCTTAATTTATAGCCACGTCTTTACAACAATCCCTAGACCAGGAATACATTTTTTGCGAGGATCCCTGAATCTGAAACATCGTTTGATGAGTATCTTTGATACAAGGATAACATTTTTAAGAGAGCCTTTCTTTGTGCTCTCACTACGACAAGCAACGACTGAACTCGTTCTTTTTCGGTGTAATGCGGCGATGACGACAGCAACGCTTGAATGAAGCACTGCTCAAGTTCATTAGAAGCAGGAGAAGCAAGGATCGCTCGTATTTCACTGCTCATGTACAAGTTACGTCTGATGAAAATGTACAATGGAATCACCTTTGGCTTGATAACAAGTGCAACGCTCGTGAGTTGAAACAAAGAGACGCTCGCGCCACTTCGCGCAGCATGTCTGAGTAATGGAATAACTGTAGCTGTGATACCGGAGGTCACGCAGCCATCAAACAATATTAGGTCGCTTTGTAAAGTGTTGATGCGTTCCGCAGCAAGTTGCTCTGAAGCCTGAAACTCTTTTCTTCTTCTGTAATGACTTAATCTTAAAGTAAAACAAAAGCTTTATGTGGCACTGAATTCAGCGTTACGTGTTCAGTCAAAGAACCCACTAAAACGGATATTAAACAATGAATACACTTATATAAAAACGATGCTTTGAAAACAACAGCATATTAAAACAACGATACTAGACAGCATTTCATTATAATAAGGGCAATTTGTAAAAAATCGAATTAAATCCCATAGTTCATGACAATAACAAAACATCAAACACAACAATACTTATTCAGTGTGCGTGTAGCACATTCCTGAATGAGCGGTTACCTGGAATTCCAATTAATAAACCCATTCATTGAAATTGAGGTATAATCAAGTAGTTCCCAATCAAGTACTTACTTATTTTATGCTTGGTTTGTAGATTCCTGGCCCATAAATTTTAATATGCCTGTTCAATTTTTCTCTATAAACTTTGTGATACGTTCCAGCGTGAGGCATCTCTACTCTAAATTTCTTACAGTGTTTTATCATCTCATTACAAAGTTTTTTTTTGTTTAGAGGCTGGAATACGTCAACGAATTCTGAAGTGATTTACCCAGCTCATGTTTAACAGAGTCTTTTCAACATTACAAAAGTATCTTCAACCATTCAATGAACAAAACGAGCAACCCAACCAATTCATGAGAATTTTAACTCGTTAACTGCTATGGGTTAATTAAACTAAAGTTAAATATTCAACCCAAATTCAAAGCTAATTCTAGTGAGCACTTTTCAAAATAGCAAACATTAACTGGATCATGCTCTTGTTTAATTTTGATTAAGTAATATGAAATTGGGTCTACGACTACTGGTCGGTCAGCATCATTAAAAAAATTACAAATTTATCACCGGTGGCTCTCATGGCGTTTAACGTGTATCACCGGTGGCTCTCATGGCGGTTAACGTGTATCACCGGTGGCTCTCATGGTGGTTAACGTGTATCAAGGGTGGCTCTCATGGCGTTTAACGTGTATCACCGGTGGCTCTCATGGCGGTTAACGTGTATCACCGGTGGCTCTCATGGCGGTTAACGTGTATCACCGGTGGCTCTCATGGTGGTTAACGTGTATCACCGGTGGCTCTCATGGTGGTTAACGTGTATCACCGGTGGCTCTCATGGCGGTTAACGTGTATCACCGGTGGCTCTCATGGTGGTTAACGTGTATCACCGGTGGCTCCCATGGCGGTTAACGTGTATCACCGGTGGCTCTCATGGCGGTTAACGTGTATCACCGGTGGCTCTCATGGCGGTTAACGTGTATCACCGGTGGCTCTCATGGCGGTTAACGTGTATCACCGGTGGCTCTCATGGCGGTTAACGTGTATCACCGGTGGCTCTCATGGCGGTTAACGTGTATCACCGGTGGCTCTCATGGCGGTTAACGTGTATCACCGGTGGCTCTCATGGTGGTTAACGTGTATCACCGGTGGCTCTCATGGCGGTTAACGTGTATCACCGGTGGCTCTAATGGCGGTTAACGTGGATCACCGGTGGCTCTCATGGCGGCTAACGTGTATCACCGGAGGCTCTCATGGTGGTTAACGTGTATCACCGGTGGCTCTCATGGCGGTTAACGTGTATCACCGGTGGCTCTCATGGCGGTTAACGTGTATCACCGGTGGCTCTCATGGCGTTTAACGTGTATCACCGGTGGCTCTCATGGCGGTTAACGTGTATCACCGGTGGCTCTCATGGCGGTTAACGTGTATCACCGGTGGCTCTCATGGCGGTTAACGTGTATCACCGGTGGCTCTCATGGCGGTTAACGAGTATCACCGGTGGCTCTCATGGCGGTTAACGTGTATCACCGGTGGCTCTCATGGCGGTTAACGTGTATCACCGGTGGCTCTCATGGCGTTTAACGTGTATCACCGGTGGCTCTCATGGCGGTTAACGTGTATCACCGGTGGCTCTCATGGCGGTTAACGTGTTTAGCGCCTGCACAAATAAATACGGACCAAGCATACAATCAGTTATTCGGTCACCGTGGTTTCCGTGGACGAGAGGTTAAGAATACGCACTTCAAGGGAAGGTGTCGGCAGTTCGAATCCCGGCAGTACCGTCCGGTGATTCCCTCGTTAGGAAAAGGGAGAACTCAACCAGAATTCTCCACCCGACCTAGGTGTCGGAAATAGGGACCGGCTTGATCAGGGGTAATCGTCATTGCGTCTTGGTGTTAGTTATAAGGCATTTGAAAAATCAAGACAAGATGCTATGTCTCAGACTTGATTGGAATTAAACATTCTTTTTCATTTTCCAGGAACCAGAAGACCACAGCACTCTGTTACCCCCTGCTCGTCATGTGGTGCTTCGTCCTCGCAGCAGAGGCGAGAGGCTTGCCGCCCACCACTCGTGACGACGTCGATTTCATCTTCAGCGACGCAGGTCGCGCCTTCAAGTTTGTCATCTGCATCTCGAATTTCAAGCCATCGTGCGGGATGGAAGGGAGGCGCCTCATAGGTAACGTTGCTGTCATGTGAACGAGTAAATTCTTGAATAATTTTTCTATCCTTAATTAAAGAAAGGTGCCTCATAGGTAACGTTTCATTCACGCGAACGAGTAAATGCTTGAATAATTTTATTCTCTAAGCAAAACGAAGGTGCCTCATAAGTAATGTTTCATTTACGTGAACGAGTAAATGCCTGAATAATTTTATTCTCTAAACAAAAGGAAGGTAACTCATAGGTAATGATTCATTCACGTGAACGAGCAAATGCTCAAATTATTTTTTCGGTCATAGTTTTTCGGTCATAATTTTTTCGGTCAATAATTTTTATTCACTTAGACTTAAAGACCTCTTCTATACATTTCTCTTAATTAATCAAGGTGCTTTATAGGTAATGTTGCTCGCATTTAAACGGGCTAATGCTTGAAAAATTAGGCTCTTTTTAATTTTAACGTAACAGCGATGGTCATGATTGTAAAATTTTACTAAGAAAATGAAAGAAAGTTATTTCTATTTTTTCTGAAATTACACATGAGTGAAATCATTCGAAGAAGCAATGGGTGATTTCATGCACCTGAGTGCCTAGGCCTATTGCCCACGCATGTGTACGCCTATTTAGCCAAAAGCTGATTCACATAGTAAGTCGCAATTTTTATTTGCTGCTCAGTGCGGCGCCCGAGTAGGTTGCGCTCAAGTTTGAATAGGAGACGATTGTATTCGAATGTATAATAAGGATTCACAATTTAGTACGTCAGACAGACCAGAAATTGTTTGAGATAATAAATAAGAAATAAAACAATAAAAATTCGATTTTCAACAAAAATTTCGTTATCGAGTTGATAGCAGCAATGTGAGGAACATATGGCAATAAAAATATCATATTCATGGTTTACAAACAAGTTTCCAATTAAAAAATAAGTCCACACTCTCAGTTCTCAAAAAGTCAGTTTTGAACAAAGCAAAAATTAACAAGAGACGCTTTAGTTAAATTTCCCCACCAAATATTGTCTTTCACCCCTGCTATCAACATGCTGATTAAAAACGAATTTTTGTGAACCTCACTAATGAGACTCATGAGCAACATCATTGAGAACAAAATAAAAAACGTAATATATTTCATCGGTATTTTTGGTCGGATGAGCTTCTTAGGATGCAATGTAATTTAACCACACATCAGAGCCCCATGTTGAAGCGTCTTCTCCACGAGTGTCACACTTTGGACGCGACAGCCTCGGGTTCAGTTACCTCGCATCTCGCTCCAAATTTTCCGAAATGAGGAACTCCTCCGGTGATGAGAGAAAATAAGAAGGCGAGTGAGAGTTGGCTTAGGTAAGTCTAAGTCAACTCTCACTAAATAAACTTACACTTATGTCCACCAAATTTACTCCTAAAAACCCCCTACAAATGTATGCAAGCGTATTTGTAAAATAAAATTATCATTAACACTTTCACTGCTACGTACACCCATTGTGGCCGCAGAGGGGATTTTCAAAATGCTGCTGACCGACCAGTAGCCACACACGCAATTTTAATTAACACTAAATTAAAGCTAAATGAAGCCAGAATCTAGTTAATGTACGCTATTTTCAAAACTGTTGCTACATTTGACTTTAGGGGTAAGTTGAATATTTAACTTAAGTTTAACCAAATGTATCTGAACGGGTTTGCTTTAATCGCAACTTGATGAGGAATTTAAAAACGAGGAAAATTCCAAGGAACTGAATCATTTATAATAGGAATACGTACAATATCGACAGTTCATATCAATTGAAAATTGTAACTAGATTGCAAACTTGTCAATTTTATTTATTCTGTGACATGTTTTATTTCTATTTTCGAAATATCCTTGAATAACTGTTTCCAACATTTTGTTTTTTCTTTTATTGCAGAAATAATGATTTGTACTTTACGAACTGATGATGGAGCTGGACTATGAATCATATTCCTATGAAATATGATTAAGTTCCTTGAAATTTTCCTCATTTTAAAATTCCTCATTGTGTTTAACCTATTGCAGTGAAAGTGTTACGCTTTTTTCTCTAACGTGCAGCCGTGGTGCGGAGCATCAGGCAGCACAGAGGTGCCTGCGTGTGGCCGTGCACGCCCCCAGACAAGGAGATCTACGACTACTTCATGCGGCAGCTCCAAGGCCGCGCTGCGCTTCACGAGATCGTCAAGAATGAAATCTGAATTTTATATGAAATATACTTAATGTAATTTGAAATATACTCAATATAATTGGAAACATACTTAATGTTTTTAACTTAATTTTAATTAACACTGTGACCGCAACGTTCGCCACCGGTGGACACGATAGAGATTTTCATAATGCTACTGACTGACCATTGGTCACATAATAAATTTTCATGAATTCTTATTTCAAGCTAAATAAAGGCATGACCTTGTTTATGTTTGCTGTTTTCAAAATTGCTTACTACAATTGACTTTAAATTTGAGTTGAATGTTGAACTCCATTTTAACCAATCGCGGTCAAAGTGTTAAAGTGCTCTGGGATTTAAGTTTAAGTTGGCAGTCGATTCTTGAGTCCATTTGCGAATCTTGAATTTTTAGCACAAAAATTAGTCCAACCTTATTGGGGTAGAAATTGGTCTTAGTTATTCTTAAATTGAGTCAAACGTCCCATTAATTGAATAACTGGCTCTTATTTTCATTACATAAACGGAAATTAGCAAAAGTTGAAGTCGAGTAATTGAAAAATTTACTACAATACTTAGCGCTTGAGCGCAGTCTTGAATCTCACCCAAGCATTGATTAGTTATGTAACGATATATATATATATTTTATATATATGTATACATATATATATATATAGATATATATATGTATATATATATATATTTATATACACATAGTGATAAACAAGCCATAGTTACTAAGTGCCTTCCTAAGTGCAGTTAGACGATTTCTGTCCTCAATATTTCACGTTATATTTAGTGTTGCAATATTTTGTTATATCCAATATTTCTTCGTCTCTTCTAAATCAACAATCTGAGAATGTTTTCGTGTTATAAAACCCTCAGTTTTGTCGATAAAATATAAGTGGAATGCTACTTCAGCTGTTCATTCGAATGTTTCATCATAATATCCTCCTGCAACGCTGTATGAATGGATAGTTTCCTCCTTCAACGCGGTTTGGATAGTTCGAAGTGTCAGCACACACTGCACGTTTCGGATGAGGCTAATCCCAGACGAGCCTTCTATTGCCTCTCTGTTGTATGGGCGTTTAGCTGAAAATCCAAATGATAAAGTGGACAAATTTACTAAAAATTCCATTCCCTCGTATTCAGTAGCCCAGGACTAAGTTCTGAATTAGTTTTACCTGCAGAAGAAAAAAAAGTAAATTCTTACGTCAACGATTACGCCAATCATACACTAGTAAGCGCAACATGCGCTGAGGTAAGAAAGATCTGAAGAAAATAACCATCAGCAGTACAAGTGATCTCACGAGGCTCAAAGTACCTCCCTCAAATCTCTTATGGTATGCCGCACAACACCTGCCTCTGCTTACCTCCCTAACACATCTCCCTTCAGTCGCGTTCTCATACATCCTCCATACACCTCCCCTATAATATACACCTCTCCTAACACATCTCATACACCTACTCTTACACACTTTCCCATCAACACCTCCACTTAAACTCCCTCTCCACACACCTCTACATCCACGGTTTCCTACACACCTGTCTTATACACCAAGACTTAGAGACCTCTTCTATACATTTCTATTGAACACCTTTCCTCCCCCACCTCCCCCTGCGCGTCTCTCCTATACACCTGCTCTACACACATCTCTTAAACATCTTTCATCCCCCACCTGCCCCATACACCTGACACGTCCCTCTCACACCTCCCCCTAACACCTGCTCGAACACGCACCACTACCTGCTCAATGAAGTTGGTGCGACGACACTAATCTGAGCAGGCCCCCGACTCCATAATAAACCTATGACCATAAATTCTGCTGCGGGAAGCAGACCGTCGAAACATCAATGGAAGTTTAAGATGCACAGTAGCCTCAGTATGAAGCTGGGACTGAACATCAGTCCCACCAAAACACTCGATCTTTGCATAGCGTGTTCTCTGTTCATTTATGCCTGTATGAGTTAAATACGAATGTTCAATGAAGTGAATGTGAACATCGAAGAAATACGAATGTTCAATGAAGTGAATGTGAACATCGAAGAAATACGAATGTTCAATGAAGTGAATGTGAACATCGAAGATCTTTGTTATGATTTTCTGCTCAGTATTTTTCGATGGGTTCGACAGGACAACAGATGGCAACTTCTTCAAGTAAGGTGTTCCTTCTTGAAAAAAGTTAACCGCACTTATCATAAATAACTTGAAAAACCGTCTGAAATTCGCCGCTCTAGTTTGTCATAAGCTTCTAATCATAAGCACTGTGTTACTGATTCACAGCGTTTACAGACTCTTGAACTACATAGAATGGCTTACTGGAGGTAAAAGTGAGGTGTTTTCTAATTCTACCCTGCACTGAGGGAGTTTAATCTCTTTTACGGAGAAGAATGATGACCAAATTCAGTAGATAATTTAGTATCAAGTTTTCGCAAACGAAGCTGTACCTTACTGTCTTCCACTCAAAGTGAGAAATCGATTTATCTTTTGATGAAGTGATTTGCAGTTTTGATGCCTCAAAGAGGCCAAAAATATGGTAAAAAATAAGGATTAAAGTAGCGAATATGGGAACATAGTAAAGAATATGAAACATGGTAATGAATACGTGAGGATAGTAAAGATTTGAGTATGACGAAGAATAAGGGCACTTGGTGAAAAGTATGCGAGTACAGGAACAAGGTTAAGAACATGGTACAATTATTTGGGAATATGAAAAAGAATATGAAAAAATGGTATAAAATATGCGTTTATGATTAAAAGATTTAGAATGTAAAAAATAATGTAAGAATACGGTAAAGTATTTGGTAACATGACACACAATTTGCGAATATATTAAAAATATGGGATACGTGAGCACGCGAACGTGAAAATATGTTAAACAAGATCAGTATATGTTTAAAAATAAGAAAATCGTGATGGACAAATGGTAAAAACTTATGATTTGATTAAAAATAAATTGTTGATTTTTTTTAGGCATCAATGAGTGCAGTACGGGTGGGAGCGTTTTTCTTTTTATCTATACAACTACGAGGAGTTTTTGGAAAGATAACATAACCGATGTCATTTGAAACAAACTTAATAAAAATAGAATAAATCCTGAGTTGCAAAATAAGAATATTAAAAAAAACGTGATCTATGAATTTGTGATCCTGGAACTCAAGATAAAAATCTTTCAGAATTATTATCCCGATATGATAATTCGGAGAAATTATAACTTCTACCACGGGAATGGTAAACAAATGAGCATTGAAAAGCGGATATTTTGAAACAAATTACTTTATTTTGATTGCATGAACCGAAAATTTAACATTGATTTTGAAAAAATGTTTGCATGATCAGGCTGAAGATGCGATTTCAATGTTCTCAACAACTTATAATTAATTTGCTTCGATTATTCATTCCGAAAATAATTAAACTCTACTACTGTTAAACTAAAATAATATAAATCCTTTGTTGTAGCTGAAAAAATGCGTGGAAACTTGTTAACTTCGGCGTTGTAATCCCAAATTATTCAAAATCGCTGATCAAGTAATTCAATTACAAAACAATTGAGATTGTATTAATGACTAAAATGACAACCACACACAAGCTGTTACTCGGCTAGACTCTCATCAGACCAGCAAAATATTTTTGGGCATCTCAAAGCCGTTAGATTCCTGAAATTGAAAGGGAGATTCTTTGATGGTCCTGAAATTGAGAGGGAGATTTTTTGATGGTCCTGAAATTGAAAGGGAGATTTTTTGATGGTCCTGAAATTGAAAGGGAGATTTTTTAATTCTCCTGAAATTGAGAGGGAGATTTTTTGATGGTCCTGAAATTGAAAGGGAGATTTTTTAATAGTCCTGAAATTGAAAGGGAGATTTTTTAATTCTCCTGAAATTGAAAGGGAGATTTTTTGATGGTCCTGAAATTGAAAGGGAGATTTTTTAATGGTCCTGAAATTGAAAGGGAGATTTTTTAATGGTCCTGAAATTGAAAGGGAGGTTTTTTGATGGTCCTAAAATTGAAAGGGAGATTTTTTAATGGTCCTGAAATTGAAAGGGAGATTTTTTAATGGTCCTGAAAAAAAATGTGTATTTCCAAGTTGTCACATGAGATACATGCCAACGTATTGGCTTTTAAAAGTTTCTTAATATAGGACATCCTAAAACAAATGTTCCATACGAGGAGCACTAATTGACAAACCATCCGAGGTGTACAAGTAGATAAGCCATACGAGGCATAATAATAGACAAACTATACGAGGTGTACTAATAGACAAACTATCAGAGGTGTACAAGTAGATAGACCATACGAGGCATATTAATTGACAAAATATACGAGGCGTACTAATAGACAAACCATTCGTGGTGTGCTAGTAGTCTAACAAAAGTTCTATACTAGAAGTACTAATTGACAAACCATCCGAGGTGTACAAATAGATAAGCCATATGAGGCATAATAATAGGCAAACTATACGAGGTGTACTAATAGACAAGCTATCAGAGGTGTACAAGTAGATAGACCATACGAGGCAGATTAATAGACAAAATATACGAGGCGTACTAATAGACAAACCATACGTGGCGTGCCAATAGTCTATCTCTGTTAAGGGTAGTTGAATGAGAAATGAAAAATATGCCCTAAAAATATGCAAAGCCCTATCACCACCAAAAACATATTTCATATCTTCTCGATATTCACCACATCATGCGGACATGGGTACATGGGATAAAATAGAGATACAGTGTAAGCCGGTTACCACTCATGATTGAAAAATATCTACAAAATATTGGTAGAAATGGGTAAATAAATATATACTCAATATCAAAATTCAAAGCTTGTTCAACATACGGACAGAAAGTACTACGATTCATATGCTCAAATTGCACTTTATTTCATTAATTATATTTGACATTAATCCGATTCACAGGAACGCCCTCTGGGGAAGTGATAGATCTATTTTTGAATCATTTCGCTAGTGCAATAAAATTTATTAACCGGATGGTTTTTGCGTAAAGAGATGAAATAGAGACATGTTAATCTATATATTTAGATACATATATATATACCTACACACGTACACACACATATTAATATATATACTTATTAAAAATGAAATATTAGAAAAAAAATACATATATAAAATAAAAGATAAAAGAAACCTACCATCTACTACACAGAAAATGACATTTGAGCTCACTGTAATCCTAAGAAATTTTTCGCAAAAAAAATAACTAAAAGGAAAAGAAGACTTCGAGAAACATGAAAATGAGCTGGTTTTTAATTATTTAAAATTGAAAGGGAGATTTCTTGAGGGTCCTGAAATTGAAAGGGAGATTTTTTAATGGTCCTGAAATTGAAAGGGAGATTTTTTAATGGTCCTGAAATTGAAAGGGAGATTTTTTATTGGTCCTGAAGTTGAAAGGGAGATTTTTCGATGGTCCTGAAATTGAAAGGGAGATTTTTTGATGGTCCTGAAATTGGAAGGGAGATTATTTAATGGTCT